>VWZQ01003957.1:70936-425779 GCA_013397015.1 Myiagra hebetior | reverse complement strand
CCTCTCCTCTCCTCTCCTTCTTTGTTTGTTTGTCTGGGTATTTTTTAAATCTAAAGGTCAGTTAAAGAATCTCCTGGCAGAGAAAGGAAAAACACCTTTTCTCCAACAAAATGACCAAGTGAACCCATTTCACATTCCCAACTATGCTCTCAATTGCTTCCCCCATCTCCAAATACTAATGCTGTTGCTATTTGGACTAAAGCTGTGTATCAAGTCCAGAGATCAACAGCTCATTGGGTATGGATGGGTTTATACCTTCATCCCCTGTCACCTAGTAAGATGATAAGAAATTCAAGATCCAAGAGATATATCTGAGGAGGGGGAAAGAAGAGAAATTTATTTCAGTGCCACAGGAGGGAAATGGAGTCACAGAGGCAGCGAATTGCATTCCATAGCAGAGAAAAAGGGTTGAGTTCCTATAATCTGGTGCTTCAATCATGTTGTCATCTTCTTTCCCTGCCTCTTGGTTACTCCAGGTATGATGATGATGATAATGATGATGATGATGATGATGATGATGATGATGATGATGATGATGATGATGATGGTGGTGGCAAGTGAGAACTTCCGTAGGTCATGTCTGGTTGCCAAAAGATGCTTTCAGAGCACTGCTCTATAAAGCTGTGCTCTCCTGCACAGGGCTCTCTGGTGTTATCCAAGATCAGGATAACAATATCATTAGGGCACCTTCTTTTCCATATTGCTCTACCCTGCTCTCAGTGCTCTTCTAGGCTGCCTCAGGGTCCCTCAGTGAGACCCGTGCCTTTATCCCTGTATCTCCATAGCTGGACCTGCCTTACTTTCTTGGAGTAAGTCAGGACAACAGCAAACCCTCAACATCAGAGATGTCAGGGGAGAAGAGTGGCTCACATAAGCATTCGAAGGCATGGAGTGGCACTGTGCAATGGAGAGGAGCCACTCAGTCAACCTTGGTTGCATTATCTACAAGTGGTTTAGTCACGGTGGGATCCTTCTACAGTCAATGGGGAGGAAAAAAGCTCTCAAGGGTGTGATTCATGTGACCTACTTTAGGCATCTGCTTTGGAATGAGATGAATTACACCTCTGGCTCCATTGACTATATTGATGAGATGTCTGTCTACTGCACAAAAAGAGCTTTGGGTTACTAGCTTAAACTTAGAAGCCTGAATTTAATCAGATTAATTCACCCTATACGTCTACACATGCTCCAGTTCTCCCTCTTGTTGCTGTGTAGACGTGAAAGGAAGACCCTTTTTTTTCCTTTGTGAGACTGCAAATAAATCAGATTCAGAAAGCACTCAAAAAAGAGCAGCAATGTGAGATAGGGCTAGCATGTGCAGGAAACTGGGCAGGGAAAGGTATTAGATTCTCTTCTCTGCCTTTGGAACAAATTCACAGGAATCAAGGGAAATAAAGGTGATTTTGTGCCTAAAAATAAATATTTATTGGTGAAGTGAGGTCTCCTGGAGTCTTCTGGCAATTTGCCACAGGAAAGAAAAAGGTCCCCCCCTCCCTATAGAGACAGTCTTTCTTGAAGGTTTGGACAATTACTGCATTTTATGTTTTCCACCACAGCGTGGATGCTTTCTTCTTTTTAACAGTTTGTTAAAACTGTTCTATGAGTACTTTAGCTTCAGCTTAGTAAGAGACAATTGATAGTCACACTCTGTGGAGAGGTTGACCACGATGGTGTTTCTGCTTGTTGCAGTAAGAAGACTATTGAAAAAGATGCCTCAGACAAGTGGGTGGGAGGGATAATAATAAAAAGTAGCATGTCCTCTTCCTCCACTACAAAAAAAGCCCCCCAAGCCCCCCAAAACAATCCCTCTTCCCCTCAAAAAACCCCAAACCCACAACTAGTCGCAAAGAGAGCCTAAAAAATCTTGGTGGTATAAAATGATTGTCATCATGAAAATCAAAGTCCTACCAAAACAGAACGATAAGGCTTTATGTTCAACCCTCCCACTGGGAATAAAAAGGAATTCTCACCTATTTGCCCCATGACTCTGACAAAAGTGACTTGAATGTTTCAATTGAGATCAATTGAGATGAATAAAAGAGTACCTTGTTCCATTTATTTATTTCAAGTGCCCACCTCCCTGAGCAGATCTGGGCTCCTGGAAGATTTCACATACCACCTTGAGGAGGTACAATAACCGAGAAATAATAAAGTAAATTTCAAAGGATGCTGTCACAAAACTATTTCTTTTATTATCACAGTGCTGCTTTGCAGCTGCACAGCAAAGACCACCGTGGGAGCCTGACATCACGACAGCACTGCCCTACAGGCCACGTTCAATGGCTGGTGGAAGAAGGGCTGACAGGGACAGAAGTCTGATCAGCTTCCCATATACAGTAGGTTTCCTTCCCAGCAAAGTTAACATTGTGTCTTCTTTAGACAAATACTGCCCCTTCCCACCTCTGAGATTCAACCAGTAATTATCAAGAGAAAATTTTCTCTCCTATTGTCCTATGGAAATCCACAACGGGACAAACAAGCTTTTCTCCACCGAAGTGATGGACTTGATTTTGGTTCTGTTCCCTCAGACTTCAGCAGAAATTGTAAGGCTAGGGTTGGACAGAGCACTAGCATTGGGCCATGCCAACCCTCTCTTAAACTCCGAATATCATCCCAGGTCTCTTCAAGTCGAGGACACCGAGAAGCCTCAGAGTTTAAGGTCAGTGGTTGTGTCCCTGGAGACAGTGATTCCAGATTGGCTCTCCACGGAATACTGTGGGGATGTAAAAGGCAGCCAGGTTCCAAGTCAGGAACATGAGGGTCTCTCCTAATCATCCTTCACCCATGCAAAAGTCACTCCTGGCTGAAATCCACCTGCCATTTAATTTCTCCCTTTAAACTGGACCCTCTCTGATTTATCTTGGTGTGCAGGGCCACGAAAGGCAGGGAGTGAAAATGCAGGGGTTTTTTTAGCAGCACAATTTTATACCAGAACAATCCATGTTCTGCAAAAGCATGGGGTCTGCTTTTTAATGGCTTGTTTCTTTGTATCTATTTTTATATATTTGATCTCTTTCACTTTGAAAAATATCAGCAGCAAAATACATCAGGGCTGGCTGCATAGTGAAATGGGTGGAGGGCTGCAGAGATGGATTGCTAGTGCCAGAGATCTGCCTGATAAGATGGGTAACTGCCAGATAAGACAGAAGGTTTGAACACAGGTCTGTAGATCTCAGATGCAGAAATTTAGCTCTTTCACTTTTAGTCATGCCTGTGTAGGTGAACGTGGTCAAAAAGAGGTTGTGTTTCCAAGGACCTTTGTGAGTGTAACTTCCTGTCTATATGAATTACTTTGCATCAGTCAGCTTTGATCTTCTAAACGACTCCTCAAGGCCATGGACAGCTCCCTTTAAGGCTTTCTGCAGATTATTAAATGTATTGTACCTATAATTTTAATATCACATCCTGCTCAGAATTCATTAGAGCTCAAAAAGGGCATAAGTAGCAGTGAAACTCTTGTTCTCATCTTAAACCAGCCAGTAGAATTAAATGATTTAGATGTAAGATTACCTTCTAGCAAACCAAAGCAAAAACTGCAAGAGAACTGCCCGTTCCCATCACCTGGAGATGGAAGGGGACTACAGGGACCCATGAAAGACACTGCTATATCTGCTGAAGGACGAGCCGATGCCCGGGACCAACCTTCCAGGCTTGCTATTCCATTGTCAATCCTCAGTGGCTCCATCACTGTGATGACGTTGTTCCTGATTGATATCCCTTGTCGTGGACATGAGAATCTGCTCCCTCTACACTTTATGAGAAGCCAGGTAAAATAATTCCACCATGCCTTCCTTTTTATGAAAATGGAGCAAAGCATAGCACACAGATATTCAATCTCCCATCGGAGATAAAGTGCCTTCATTTACTAGCTCAGAAAATCAATACCTGTGATTTGATATGAGCATTTATTTTCACTTAACTCCTTTCTATCACTGAGCCATTGGGGGAAGGCAGGAAAGCTTCATTTAGTGCAGCAGGATTTGCAGCGAATGCTGCCGAGTGAATTGCATTTTTCTGTGAGTACACATTCATCTGTCTTTCTGATATTCATCTTATGGGTCTTTGCCATTCCCAGTAGGATCAGAGAAAGGTTGTGTCCAGAGAAGGGGCAAACCATGGAACTTGGGCAAGTGTCTTGTGCTGTGGCACTGCTGCCCAGCAGCTCTTTCGGTATGAGCCTGTGTGACCATTCCTCTGAGCTGGCAGGACGTGGGAGGGCTCTCGGGGACTCTCGGGTCATTCCTGGAGTCATGGAGTCTGATCCCTAGCGCAGACACTCACATATTTAATTTAAGAGGAACAGTGTAAGAAATTTTATGTGGGAACTGAATGAGAGAAGGCAGAAAAGAAAGAAGAGAAACTGAATCAAGTCCTTTCCATGCAAGGACAGCAGAAGCCGGGGATGTCTGTCACTGGTGTGTACTGTCTGTTGTAGCCTCTGGCCGTAGCAGGAGGACTGTAGTAGCTGTGTGCCCCATCAGGGACAGTCCCTTCCAGTCTCTTAATGGGAACCAGACTGGTTTCCAAAGCCGCCTGGGGCCATTTTCAAACACCAGAGGAATCCTCCCAGTGGAGTAGTCATGTCCCTACACAGGGGCGATAACTAGCACTGGCTGCTGCTCCTGGTGTTGGTGTGGAGGCATGTAAGTGGGTGAGGAAATAAATAATAGACAAAAAAGTCAGCTTGTCAGTGTGTGAGGATGGAAATGAAGAGCACTGACCAGCGATGACCTTTTGTTTACATTTCCCTCCAAAAGGGAGAAATAATTGCAGTTTCTATGTGATGCTACCTTCAAATTACACCCTCTCTCCCTGCTCTATTCAAGACCAGCCAGTGATGACATTAGAGTCTTGAATCAAACTAAGTGGTTACTATGGTGTCAGGCTGAAATTATGAATCTCAGAGACCGCCAGCTTGGAGAAGGAGCAGTGGCAGACACATAATTAAAACTGGGAGAGAGAATAGAAGCCACATTGTATCTGAATAGTAGCGAGATTGCACTTCCGAGGAGCAGTNAAAAAAAAAAAAAAAAGATGTGCTTAGCAATGCAGTTAAATGCATAATCAGGGAGCAGGAACAATGCACTCTGCTGGTATTTTATTGCTGGTTGTGCTTCTGCTGCTCTCCCTCCAGTGCCTCCAGTGCCTGCCTAGAGCCACCCCCGGCATTCAGCATCCCCCTCGCAGTGAAAAAAAGGCACAATCCCAACAACCTCATCACTTTGCATCCAGAAGAACAGCTTTGCATGGCAAAGCGACGTGGATGTGGAGCCATCGTTTCCCCTCGAGCAGGGCCACAAGCAGAGCTCTGATTGACGAGGGGCGCGGAGGGGAGGGCAGGGTGTTGGGAAGCAGGACTGATTTGGTAATTTCAGCGGTCATTAGTGGAGCTCATTGTGAGTTTGATAGATCTGCGCTGCTTTGTTACAGTTAAGTGGACTGATTGTGGAACACAGAAACGTTTTTAGTGACATGACAGCTAATTTAGAAAGGGGGGAGTGGTGGGAAAAGAACATGCATTATTCCGTAATTATATCTCAGCCTGTCCCAGCCCCATGACTGACTCCCCTGAGAACATAACTCTGGTTTCTCTAACACAAGAGTGAGATATCAGCCTTCTTCCTTTGGGCTGCTGCACACTGGGTCCCAACCTGCTTGTGGCCTTTTACGCATTATGCCACTGCCGTACTCATTAACCACTACTGACAGCACGATTCAGCAAAGCCTAGCACTGCCCAGGCATCAGGGCCATGAACCACTAACACAATGCACAGGATTTTGTTCTTGTCTCCCATTTGATGTTGGAGACTGCCCCTTCATCCATCTTCATTACATCTGATGTGGGTTAGAGGAAGATGTGAGCAAGGAGAGCAGTTCACCCCAAAGCTGGAAATGACCCATTTTATTCAGAGTTGGAGCATTCCTGCCAGAGCTCTGGGAAGGAGCAGGACACTGCACCTTCTGCTCCAGGCACTCCCTACTGTGCTTGCTCCAAGGGAAAGTGTACAAAAAACAGGTGATAAAAAGTTAGGGTGGGGTGCATCATTAAACATGGAGTTGAACCAGCAGAAGTTGGTGCTGGGGTTTATCAGCCCTGTCAGGAACATCATTTACCACATACAGATGCTCTAAAGAAGATTTATGAATTCATCTTTTATGCAAGGTGTGACCATTGGGCCAAGCTGGGGCCCTTGATCAATGAAGTGCATATAGATGTGCCTGGCCATTTAGATCCTGTGGAATTCAGGAGATCAGAGCCTTCATGGTCTTGCAGCTGAGAGCACTGGGAAAAACAAGCAAAGGGGAGTTATTTTTTATCACTAGGCTCGAAATACCTAAGCTAAATGCTCTCAGGGACAGATCAGCTGAAAGAAGAGATGCTCTTTCCACCCTCTCCCAGTCCTGGCTCCACTTATACAGATAATTAAAGGCTTGCAGAGCTGGATCGCAACACTGCAAAAGAAAAATATCACATTATTTTAATTGACTGCCTGTGTAGGTAATATTAAGAAAACTAGACTATGGCCAGTAGGCAGCACAAAAATTGCCTTCCATCTTTCTTCTTTCAGTCCTCTGAGTCTGCATTTAAGGGGAAAGAAGGAAAAAAAATTGAAATGCAAAGCAGAGGGCTGGGAAGTTGGCAGGAAAGCTGTGGGGGGCGGTCCTGAGAGCTCTGCATTGGGAAAAGTCCTCGGATGCAGCTGATGCTTCATGGGAGCAGTGGGCTATTTTTAATGTGCTACGGCTGTATTTGCACTTTCAATTGCTGTCATTAAGGAGGCAATACCCACTCTTGTAATTATTACGTCAGTGGGGTTCACTGGAGTCAGCCAGCGCCTCCTTTTGAGCACCTGCTGGATGTCTTGCTGTACTGTAGTGGCCAGGTGAGACTGTTCCAGTTATGCCAGTCTGACAGTGTTACTGGAGCTTGCACATTCCTCATGTAACCAGACATGTGCTTTGGATGGACATCTTTATGGCCTAAGGATAGCAGCAGTTCAGCAAGCCAGACCGAACCTCTCCAGGCAAGAGCTAAGGAAAGTTTTCTGGCCACGTGGAACATCTCTTTGCAAATCTGCCTGTGGTGTGAGCATGTCCCTGGCATGAACGTTCCCTCCTCAGAAAAACACTGAAATAAAGGAGGAGTCCTACAAGAGTGTCCTTAATCAGGAAACTAAAAGAATTCTGTCTCTGGAATCATTCAGGGTTCAGTGGTGATAGTCCCCATTTTTTGGGACCCTTAGCTAAGGCAACCCATGGGATGCTATTTGCCCTTCCCGTTGTGATAGATGCAGGTCTTAAAAAGGGAACAGCAAATGATGATCAGGGATTGCCAACACAAAGGCTTCTGGGCAAACTTAGGAGGAGGTGCAACTTCTTGCAGTTATGGTTTTCATGACAATCCTAGATTTTTAATAAATAGCAGAAATACATCTGTCAGAATAGACGTAAGTTAATCCTGTCTTGAGGCAGAGGGGAATTTTTCCTTGTTCCACCTCATTTTTTTCTGCAGGTTAGAAAGATTTTAATAAATTTACTTCTCCTCAGTGTTAGTCTATCTATTCTTCTTTCAAGTTCTCATGGTCAGACAAAGTGCTTTAGGCCTTAGTTGCTACCAGAATCCCTGTTTTATCAGAATATGAATTACGTGATTAAGAAAAATATTCAGAAAATAGAAATATTTGGCCAACTCTGTTGAGCTTTAATTAAAATTAATATTATACTTTATTGGAGCCGAAATTCTGAAGCATCACATGTAACTGAATATATTTAACCAATTAACTAAGTCAAACAAGGCTGTCTAAACTTAATCACAGACCTCTCCATTCCCCTATTACATCAAGTGCTACTAATACTGTTATACTTTTGACAAGTGGCCCCTGGCAAATGAGCAAATCAATAATGTATTTGAGCTAGGAACAGAGCACATTTGCATTTCTGCAGTGCCTTTTGCTGAGGATCTCAAAGCACTGTGGGAACTTTCAGTTTGTTAAACTTGCAGCAGTGTGGGGAGGCAGAACCAGGTGGTGGAAGGAGTCACACACAAGGTGGTGGGACAAAGGGCCGGATCTGGGCAGGGCTTGAGATTCCGTGCTAGACCCATGGATTGGGGCAGACCTCCCTGCCCATGGTCCCACAGGACAGGGACCTCAGTTTCCCCCGTACTGGGGACTCCCATGGGATGCTGAATTCCGTCTGTTTCCAGTTTGTAGTTTCCCACCTGAGGTGCTAAAGTCTCTCTCCAGGGCTGCACAGACCAAACTTCGGCTTCTTGAAGACTCAGCTCCACGATTACCCTGCTAATGCCTGCGTTTCCTTGGGATTCATAGTCCTCTCATAGTGGTGACAATCTCCTGAGCTCTGTCCATCATCTGAGCTGCACTGCATTTTCTATGGCCCATTCAAGCTGACATGAAGATGCAACACAGCTTGGTTGGCCATCCCTGTTCTCTGGGAAATTTTGGAAAATTTCTCTTCCAAAATTTTGGAATTAGTGAAGTTTTAAATGCTCTGAAAGGACCAACATACACTTTTCATTTGGGACCTTTTTGCAGTAACAGTAAATCTCATTGCTAAGAGTCTGCTCTTGATATTCATCCTGCATTTTCCCATTATTAAAACAGAAATCTAGGACCATATTTGAAATATCCCTGGTACAGTAAGTAAAATAAGTGTTTATATAGTCACAACACTTGACTTTTTAGCCTGAAATTTGAAAGACCTTTCCAAACGCTAAAGCAATAACCCAGGTGTGGAGAGCAAACATTTTTAGACACACGGTACTGGAGGAAATAGAGGCCATGAGAAATCCATGCATGATTTGTGTACTGTGATGTATTGGGTCTGTGGCTGAGCTGATCAGAGAGTTTGTGGGATTCATTCCCCAAGCCCTAGACACTTTTCCTGAAATTTTTGAAAAATAAATGTTACACGTATATGGGTTTTATTTTTTTTTTTTCTCCTGGGAAAAATATATCTAAAAAATGGGTTTCCAATAATGGATCATTTATGTTATATCACAGTGTGATTAATGGATCTTTACATCCCCAGAGGGGAACAGGCTAGTGACACTGCTGCCACACCACCTCTTCTGGAGTCAGGAGCTCAGTTCCAGTTTTGGCAGCTCTGGGATGAATGAGAGCAGTTTCCTTGACTCCAGTGGAGTCTCTCGGGACCAATCCCGGTCTGGAGCCTGTGGTGGTTGATGTCCAGGAGGGCTTAAGCCCCATCATGCAGGGAGAGGAGGGTAAAGAGCAGTGATTGCACTCAAAGTGAACAGGCACTAAGAGGAATGAAAGGCAAAGATGATTCATCCCCCAGAAAGCATCAAAGAAAGAAAGTTTCAATAATAGTAGATAAAACTGTTACACATGAAAGGAAACTTTTAACTACACTTATGCTGTGAAGTTGTGTTTGGGGGCTTGCAGGTGTGGGAAGGGGATAGAAATTAATACTAAGAAAAGGTGGGTGAGGGAATTTCTGTTATTAAAGAAGGAAAGAGACCCCGAATGGAGGCAGAAAAAATGGTGAAGGCAAATGCTCCATGAGTTCCTGAATTTTCGGGGTGGGGAGTTGGAGCAACTTTGTCAAGCTGCTGAAAATCCCAGAGTCCCTTGGGCAACACCTTTTGTGCTCTGCCTCTGCGGGAAGACAGCTTTATGAGATAATGATGTTATTTCAGCACAAACTCTTTCATTCCTGCAGCAAATTAAAAGAGGAAAAAGAAGGGGGGATAGGTGGGGGGAAGAAACCAATGTTATTTACTCCTCTTCAGCTGACATTAAAGGCTTCTTTAAGGGCCAGTGGGTTATTAACTTCCTGTTGCCTGCCACAATGATATGCTGTGACATATTGTCACCGCATTCCAGCGAAGCCTTAAACATTAATTGGGAAGTAAGAGGAGTGAAGCGACTTTAATGAGATACCTTGTTGTAACTTCCAACTTTACACATTATTTACAGTGATTCTACTAATGGTTCCATCCATCAGAGGCAGGGAGAGGGATTGGGATGTGAGCAGGGGAAGGACAGGTGAAAAGAAGGAGATAGATTTCGTAAGTTGAGTGAGAGATGCAGGGAATAGGGTAGGAATAAGCTACAAGGTGCAGGATAGAGAGAGAGAAGTTACATTCCTCTGGTGTTTCTCACCTTGAATTTCATTTTCTTCAGTCATTTTCCAACTACAGCAATTTTGCAGCAAGAAGATGGGAAGAGAGTTTATTCCCTAATGTAGTCCCACTGATTGCCCTGGCTTTACCATGCCTGTATTGCTCCTCCCTTCCCTCCTAAATCCTTCTCTCTGCTTTCTTCCCTTGGATGCTAACTGAAGTTGCAGAAACGTCACCTTAGTTTTCCAGGGTGGACAGAAAGCCCACCCTGGCTGGATGGCCAGCTGGAAGCACACTCATGAGGTAGTTGTTAAACACTATGGGATAGGTGTTTAACAAGGTTATAGGAAGCTGAGCAAGCCAAGCATGTCATGTGAAGGCAGTGCAAGGATCATTGGAGTGAGTTTGTTTAAAATTTTGCTTGAAAACTAACTTAAGAACCAGATTGTCAGCATCACTTTATTGAAACCACCTCAGAAAGGCTGTCAAATCTAGTGGCTTTTATTATTAATGCCATCCAACTTAAACCTGCAGACAGCAGGTAAAATCACCGAGAGACCAAAGTTGCAGCAGATACAGATTTAAAAGGTGAGATGTGGGGAGGCTGCATTCTCCAAACTGGGCTGCCTGGCGTGATATCCAAACTTGCAGCTGTGTGACAGCACAGACACCCCATGTCAGGACAACCCCTCCCATCAGCAATACAGCTCTGCCCACCTCTGCAGGACCAACACCAGCCCTAAGACTGAGAGTGGATCACAGCCTGACACCACATGTGACCTTCATTTACAGCCCTAAACCAATGAGAGGAAAAATGCTGGACTGTAAGCTTCAGAGGCCTGAAATCCTTGGAAGAAGGGTGTGAGGCCAGGCTAGATCCTATTAACATGATGTTTGTCCTCCATTCAGCATTGGGGTCAAAGCTGAGCAGGTAGCCGATGAACGCAGTTTGCACACTCTCATTATTCCCTAGAAGAGTCAGCCGGTCTTGTGATTCAGGTGGGTCAGTACTGTAAGGAGGAAGATTTGACCCTGTTTTAATTAGAAGAAGCAGAATGAGCTGGGGGAAGACCATGATTATAATAACATGGCCTGGCAGGGAAGTGCCCAGGGCACCAGGAATTCATTCCTAGCTAGAAGGCACGTGGATTACATGCTTTCAGGATGCTGTGTGCACCAGCAGGTTTATGCTCCCTGTTCTGTTTTCCATTATATCATTTCTATCCTTGTTAACAGCGAAGTCCCACAGAAGCATACGCAATCACAGTTAATGGATTCCAGTTTTATTCCTAGATTTAAAGTACATTTCTGCTTGCAGTGCTGGGCTGGATGGCTGTTGAAATGGAGCAGACAAAGAGACAATTAATTGCAAGTATGGGTGTATAAAAAGCACCTGGGGATAGATCAGCTGGGGGAAACACATGGAGTTTAAGAGCACATGCGCATGCCAACAGCCCCTTTTCCCATGAAAAGTTGAAATTTCCACTCACAGCTACCTGTCAAGGTTGGCGTGCCTTTAATTATAACGTCTGCGTGCTTTTTTAGGCACCATTTAATTCTCTCTGACAGCCACCCATTTAAAAATAAAGGCAAACACTCAGAACTTAGTGGCAGATCGGAGCCAGGCAAGGGATGTGCTAATTGCCAGATGTTGTTCATTTGACTCTGATCCATTACCAAAATTAAAGAAGAAAGAAATGGAAGTAGGAAAAGGAAAAACCTGCCCCGCCTCCCCTCCACTGAGCTGCCTGTAGGTTTGACTTGCTGCTGTTGGTGAACTTCACTGAGCAGAGCACTTTGGGGTGTTTCTGCATTAACAGCATCACAGGCCAAGTCACTTTATGCAACGGACTGTGGAGCATCTCTCCTGGGGTCCAGTGTTCAGCGGCTTCCAGGGCTAGCAGGGAAATATTTCCCCACCGTGCAGCCAGCTGTAGCCTTTCTCTGACATTTCCAGCAGCTAATCTGCTTTATCAGAGATGAAAAATTTCCATAGCTGGTGGCTCAGGAGAATGGGAGGAGAAGTCAAAAACTCAGCCTGGATTTAAAGTAACTCTTCACTTGGATGGTTGCTAACACCTATTCCCAGAACCTCTTGTGCTATTTAGTGTCGCAGTGACTGGACACAATCACGCAGATTCAAACAGCAGGCAGGCAAGCAGGTCAGGTCCACCGAGCAGAGCCAAAAAGGGGGGGCTTGCCCACCTTTATTATCACACTTTTATACTTCTTTTAGAACAATCATACATTGGTAGATGAGGTTAACACCTCTAGCATTTTACAGGATAGGAACACAGTCTATCACCTTTCTCCGCCTTGGAGAAAGAATGAACAACTATCTGAAAGTTCAGTAAACATCCTTAGCCGGTTAGAAAAACAAGAGCTATGTTTATAGAAAATGCATGAGAACTTCTACTACAAAGTAAAAACATGGAACACTGTGAAAACCAGGGCGACAATTTAGTCTGGGAAAAAAGATTGTTAAGTGTCAAGGGAAAGGAAACAAGGTCAAGGATGAAGACAGACACCTTAGATTTACTCCTAAAGCAAATCTGAGCTGGATTTGGACTTAGCCCAGTAGGTTCCCCAATGCATTTTGCCTCTATGAATCCTAAGGGGAGAGTCATTTATTCATTTTTCATGATGGATTCTTGGGGTGAGACTCAGGTGCCAAAAATAGGCATTTTAAGCCAGTTAAGACAAAGGGATTTCTTGGAGGGATCCACAGGAAGCTTTCAGGACAGAGAAACTAAGGGGAACCTAACCTTTCTGGAGCAGTTTATCTCCTTCCAAGAGGTCAGTGCATGACGTGTGGTCTCTGGAGGGCAGGAATTGGATGGTCATCAAGCAGTAGGGCCATCATTCCTTCCTGGAGCTCCTGGGGAAGCCGATCACAGTGGGATGTCTGTCCTGCCTTCCACGGCTGCAGGGCGATGAGCTGGAGGGCATTTCTTTGTAACAGAAAATGTTTGGAAGTCTGGGCTTCACAACACTGAGTACTTAGGGAGACTTTTCCATTTGGAATTCTTCAGCATTTGCTGTAGCTCCCAGGCCACATCACTCTCTTTGGAGTGTCTTTTGCACAGCCTGGACAGACGGGCAGCTCAGGGAGCAGGGCTGGATACAAGTACCCAGCATCATCTCATGGCTGCTTCTAGAGACACAGCCACAGAGGGCTTCAATTTCGCTTTAAGATGAAAGGGCTTCTCTTTCAACTGCCAGGTGGATCAGTTCATTAAATAAAACCCAAAAAATTGCCTATGACTCTTGTTCCTTCCAAACTGCTTGGGGTTAGCCATCAGGTAGGGTATTTATTGTGAGCAGAGGTCAGCTGTGAAATGCTCCATGTGCAGAGCTTCAATATCCACTCTCAAAATAAAATCAAAGAAAGAATGACTGAAAATTGGGATTTCAGCTTGTTACCCTCTGAAAGGTGGCTGACACCCCATGCAGTCCAAATGGCATCCTCTTGGATGATCTCTACCTTTCTTCTTTTCCGTAGTGTATCAGATAATCTGCTGAGCCTTCTTTTCTCAGCAGTGCACAAAGCTCCTGTCAACAGGCCAGGCTTAATGCAGGAGTGAACCAGAAAGGGGGTAGGTCTCCAGACAAAAATGTCCCTTCAGATTAGGACATGACCCAGTACAGGAAAGGGCATATAACTTCATTTTGAGCCATCTTCCCTCCCTTTCCTGATACATTCAAAGAATTACATATGCTCCTGAAATATATAATTAGGCTCCTGGCTCACATGTAGTCAGTGAGCCTAAAAGAACCAGAGCATCCATAAATATTGGAAGGTCTTTTTGAATTACTCATTCCTTTAAAAGTAAAAAGTAGGACAGATGAGCTGTGAAGAAGGGAAACAAGGCAAAATTAGTCTTCTGTTATTTGTGGCTGCTCTAATCCACATGAAAAAGGTTCTGAACAGCAGTGTTTGGGTTTTTCTCCCTCAGTGGGGTAAATTCAGGGAATTCATTAAATAGACAACCTGGCTGTGCCTAAATCCTTCATCTATCACAGGGATTTGTTTTAGAAAGCTCTGCTCTTGCATGAGATATATTTGGATTTGGAGTACAAAGAGTATCTTCATTTAATAGCTCTCCATTCTCATCAGGTTGGTCTTCCTTGGGGCTGTCCTTTCAGTTGTCTGGGAGTTTATTCTCATAACAGGCTCATCTATTCCTTTGTCAGATATTCTTTCAAAATGGCCCCTGTGCAATAAATTGACTGAATTTGGGAAAATACCTTCTTTTAGCTAGTCCATATGGACAAGCAAAATCCACTATTAACTGCATAACAATAAAGTTTTACAAAGATATTTCTAGCTTTTTACCTGCTACAAATTCAGTTTAATTTTGACAATATTTTCAAGCAGGCTGCACGATGTCTTGTCCATACTTTGCTAAAGAGGTCAGGCACCTTGTACGTGCCCCCATTTGCAGTCCTCCCATGTTTCTGATCTCCAAATACCATGCACAGACCACCTGGAGCGGGCAACCTCCTGTTGCCAGGCTGCAGCTGGTGGAGAGTATCTTTTCTCTGCTTTTATTTTTTAATATGTGAGCTATCTATATGGGTGAGCTCACTGCTGCAGCACCTCTCTGCTTTGGGACCCACCAAACGAGCACGCAGAGCTGGAGGAGTTTGATCATTTGGACCCAGAGGGAAAGGGCAGCGCTGTGTTTCAAACACCTGAAATCCTGAGTGCTGCGGAGGCAGAGCTCAGACATGCGGCAGGTGACAGGCTGCTGCTTGTGCAGTGCAGAAGCGACCCCGACAGGCTTCTTTCTTTAGCTCCTGTGCATTGGAAGCAGATCTCAACTCCATCTTCTTCCACACATATGAAACTACTTGCTGCACTTTGCACCAGAAGTCGAGAGTTATCCTAAGGGCTTTTAGATGTGATGAGTCCTTTTGCAAGCAGGCTGCAGCAGTCCATTGGAATGCTCCTTACATGAGCTCTGGATGAAATTCAGGGTGAGTGGAGGGGAGGGAGGGAACTATATTATCTTCTTTCCGTAATAAGAAGTGATACAGGAAGAGAATACAGTATACAGTTCACTTAACTAATTTTCTAACCAGCAGTCATTGCAATGCTCTCTCTAGGATCAGAAGGGACAAGGCAAGAGGCAGAATAATAAACCCAGACTGCCTTTTTGCAAGCAACAACCATATCATTATAGGAAGGAGTTTAAGGACATCCACTCTGGGGAGAAAAATTAAAAACAGAGGCCACTTCAGCCCACCCTTGGCAACACGTATAATTAAAATTAATTCAATAAAAAATAACTTTCAGATGCCATCTGAATAAAAACTGCCATCTAAATAGTGTTCTCTGCAGACACAAAGCTGTCTGTACTGGTGAACTGATTTGAATGGGAAGATGCACCATCTTGGGATGCAATATATCCATTTCCCACCTGCCACTGCTGCCTGCCATGTCAGCCCACATTTGGAGTCAACACACTTCTGTCCTGAGAGACATGGGCTCTGAGGAAACATGCTGTGCAGTGCAAGGTGGGAAGCAGGGTGAAGGTTGGGCACAGCTGCACCCAGCCTGGCTCCTGGGACACCCTCCAGCTTTCACCAATTCTGCTCCTTGCTGGGTTAGTGAAGGGTGTGCGTCAGGCCTGGTTCAGCTTGAAGCAAGTGAATGTCACAACTCTGTCTCATTTCCGTGTGACATTGCACCAGGATCAGCTGTGCAGACAACGGGTTGGGAAGGTTCTTTTAAAGAGCTGTGTTGGCCATCACATGGCTCCAGCATGGAGAGGCACCTGCCTGCTGCAAACCTGCTCTCAGCCTGCCCTGCTCATCCCCACGGCTGCCACCCCTTCCCTGCCGTACCCCTTCCCCAGAGCACGGCCTGTCCTGATGGAAAGGCAGCAGCTTAATCCTCTCACAACTCTGCTGGACATCCCTCCAAAGTGGATGAGAGCCCTGATGGAAAGTCAGTTGCCATTCGAAAGAAAGGAGAAATATCAGCTGGTTTTTTGTTTGTTTTATTTTTTGTCTTTTTGGCGACTTTTAATTCTTTTCTGTAGTGTTCATTTACACACAACTCCCGGAAGATGAGGAGAGCCCAGATGATCCAGGCCGCACCGCATCCTTATTAGATTAGACAGCATCAGCTTCCCCCAGGCCACAACCCGAAGGACAGGGAATTACATGAGTTTTCCATCTCTCCCTTCCTGTTATAATCAATAGTAAAAAAGTGAATTGCCGATAGGGGAGGAGAGTTATGTCCCTGGAGGCACATCCCCACTCCAGAGCACTTGGTCCTTTTGGTTGCTTATAGCAACTCAGACTTTTATCTCTCCTGGTTCCAGTCCTGCAGATGTGTGGTGTCATCTCTCAGAAAAAAACCCCAAGGGAGTAAATCACTATCTCAGAGGTTTGCCTCCCATAAATCAGTATTACTCTTCTGTCCATACTGGGGCTGCTTTCCCCCTGCTTCACTTTCCAGTCAATCAGTGAGAGCTGAGGCAGGATTACTGATTTTTAGCCACCACTTGCATATCTCTCACCACCAGTTTACTTTGTAACTGCATTTTTTTTACTGATGTCAAACGTGCATCTAAGATTAGAGGAGGCAAAGCTATGAATGTCTTTGAAGAGATGCTTAGGAAAGGCTTGCTGTGTTGCAGATACACCTGCAGGCATGGAGAAGAGGAGAGGGGGGAGATTTCCTTTCTGACAAGGTCTCCGGAGGCTCTTTAGACAAGAAAATACAGTGCCATTATTAAAAATTATAATAGTGTCATGCAAAATTAAATGGCAGGTGGCAAGCACAGTTTAGGATGGAAAAGGGGAGATGTGGATTGTTTTACTGCAGCTTGTGGATATTAAAACAAGGCATTTAGAGACTGATCCAAGAACAGCTCACTGACTTCAGGGAAAGCTGGAGCAGGCCTTAAAAATTAGGAGGATGCTGAGTTCAACCCACTGGAGCTGATCCTGATTTACACTAATGTGCAGGAGATCAGCTCAGATCTGTTGCCGGAAAATGCGTAGACCTACCTATCTGTATGGTTCTGCAGGAAAGAGGAAACTCAACCCTTGCATTAATATTTCTCTACCTGTATTTCAAGGGACTAGAAACACCTCTGGATCTTCAGCTTTGCATGTTGCCTCGTGACACAATCCTCTGAAGGATCTGCCACCTCTGTCCAAACCAGCCTCCAGACACAGCTGACACCTCCTTGCACCATTATACTCCATCTCCCTGCTCTGCCAAGGCTCTCCCACACAACGGACTGGCTGCCTCATCCCCAGTGCCCTCCTGCTTCCCTGCAAGCACCCATGGATTCATTTTTTCCTGGTGCGAGACAGGCTGGGAGGCAGGGCTGTTGAGGTAAGAGCTGTTGCAGTAAGAGCTGTAGAGGCTAAACTGCTTTTAAAAGCCACTTAATAGAGCTCAGCAGAAAATCTAAAATGAGTTAAAGGGAACTAATGTGAATCTCAATTTTTAAAATTCATAACATTTATCAGTGTCCACGTGAGGCAGTGCAACAGAGGTAAACATCGACTCCCATTGACTCCACCGGCTCCCTGCCTACACTGCTGACAGCAGAATCAGGCCCTCTCTCTGCCACTGGTGTTACTGTCTCAGGGCATGTTAGATGGATGTCTGAGCTACCTCAGCCAGGATCTTTTTTCTTGTAAGAGGAAAAGATCCTCCACAGTCTAAAGGAGGAGGACAGAGGCACGTTCCAGTGCTCTGGGAAAGAGCGTTTGCTGGAGCTCTTTTACATGCTGTACATCTCTGACATTCCCTGCAAGTTGCACGACTCCTGAAGCTGCCAGGAGGGGAGGGATAATCACCTCTCTGCTCCAGTCCTTCCTCCAAAGCAAAACGTTTCTAAAATTGGCAGTGTAGAGGTGCCAATTGCGTCTGAGGCATGTTTTGAAACGCTGGTGAGGGTCAGAGAAATGTCTCTGGAAATGGCCACTTGTTACTGTACATCCTGGGTTGGTAGGCAAATTCATCCCTGAGACAAACCTGCTGTTCTGGCTGACAAATAAAGCAGCCCCGAGCGGTCAGTGTGCCAGTGCCTGCTGAGAGTCCCCGCTTGCAGGACTGCCCTGGCGCTCCAGCCCCAATGCCCAGCGGTGACCCCAGGGCTTCTGCACCCATCAAAGGCACAGACTCTTCACAGTTGTGCTGCTCACCCAGGAGAACCCCATGGCTGCACCTGAGGGCTTTGCAGCTCCATGTATGGTGCCCAGCACATGGGCACCCCATTCTCCAGGGACTGGTGCCTGTTGAGTCCATGTAGCACCCAGCCCATTGCTGGCTTATTCCTGAGAGTGTAAAAAATTATGACCTCCCCTCAGCCTTGGGTAATGACCCTTGTGCCTTGCCTCTGATCACCTTCCTAAAAACACGCTGCTGAATTTTTTTCTGAGCCCTTTTCTACTGTAACATCCATCAGACCACTGTCTTTTTATTCCTTCCTTCTCCTACAAAGTCTCTGCTCCAATTCGCTCCTCCAGATGAGACCCAAAGCTGCTAGCATTTATCACTGTCACCAAAGTATCCCTTTCTTCTGTTTGCTGACACTTCACCCACCGATCCCAATTACTGGCTGTCTTTTCTTCCATTCATACAAATTCCCCATGCAACTTTGGATCATCAATTTTCAGCAAATGGGCTGTTGGCGAGTGCTGGGCCCTGCCTCATCCCCCTTGGCTGACTGGTTGCTTCCGACACATGGTGTCCCTACTGCTCCCAGGCCAGATGAATGAAACTTTGTCAGGAGAACAGTGAAGGAAGAAGAAAGAGCTTGTTTCCCTTCCCAGATTCCTCCTGTATTCACAGGAATTCAGCTCTTGGTGAAAAGCATCAGATGGGGTATCACAGAAGTCCCAGATCCAGCACCTGGTGAGGCACTGGCACTCAGGTGCAGACCACATGTAAGGAAGCCCAAACTGCCAAAGGGAATGAGAATGGCCCTGTGAGCCCCGAGAAGGGATGCAGGATGCACATTTATGTGGCCAGGATGGCAGAGTTCCTGATCACAGAGGTCTCATCAACAGGTCAAAGGGGGACTTCAGAGCAATCCTTCCTGTGCTGAAAGTCAAACATTTATTTAACCCCCTGGGACACCAGGCTAGTCCTTCTCCTCCTCATCCTGCTGTTGGATTGCTTTGGTGGTGTCTGGGAGCACTGTGGAGATGGTCCCAGCTAAACATTTCTCTGTTTGCATGTCTGCAGTGTGCTCCTGCCTCAGCGTGGGCTGCACTGTGGCATTTCCAGTTGAGTGCTGAAGTCAAATGAATAGCTTCTCCACAGCCCTTTGCACCTTCCAGTACATCCATGTGTCACTCCTCCTTGTCCCTGACTTAGGGAATTGGTCAAAGGTGAGGAGCAAGAAATTTGGATGGGATTCCCTTGTTAAAACCCTGAAAGCAGGCACATTGGGATGCTAGTAATAATCCTTCTGTTTCTTAGCATATGATAACTGCCTCCTAAAATATTAATCAAATCATGTCATGTGATCCTAAAAATAGGCTTTCCAATTCCACTCTCTTCTCTCCTTAAGATTTCTTGTCTGTTGTGGTTTAACCTTTTCTGGCATTTCACTGATTGTAGCAACTGCTTTTCCAGAGAATTGCAAAACCTTGTGCCCTTTCCCAGTGTGTACACACCAATGTACATCCCTCACACACCACTCAGCTTCCCCATTGTTTTGGTACAAGAATCTCCTCACCAGTATGTACATACATTAATCCACCCAAGGACATCAGAAAAATTTAGCCTAAAACACAGTGCTGCATAATCCCAACATCTTTTTAGTTCAGCTACCACCTCAACTATCCTGACCCCCTCCAGGACAAGTCAGAAGCTCCAGGCATGCCTCAAGATTTTGGGGAAGCCGATCAGCATGTGTACCCCTGGCAGGTCTTGGAGCACCCGGACTTCATTGCTTCCTTTCTGCTGCTGCAATGCTAATGGATGAAGTTCTATAAATATTTGATTGACCTGTCACTGCCATGCTGCTCTCATTTATCACTTGCTCAAGTTGGATCCGAATTACTTTGGAATATTTTGTGCTGTCTTTACAGAGTGCTCAATTCTCCTCCTGCCAACCCCACTGCCCCCTTCTCCACGCCACCTCCAACACAGCACAGCACACAATGGAGCAGCTCCTGAAAATAGCCTTTCCTGGGCCAGGAAATTCAAAAGAGCCAAGTGCTTGGTGCAGTGGGACAGAGAAAGTGAATCTAAAAAGATGCAGAAATAAAGCAGACAGGGCAGGGCGATGCATGTAGGGTGTACCCACCCAAGCCTCAGTACGAGGGAGTACATAACACAGTGTATGAGATCAACAGCCCCTCTCTGCCATTTCCATCGAGCTGTGTCCCAAAAGAGGATCATGGATTTACAAGAAATTCAGGTAATTTGCTCGTCATGTTACCCATAGGAAGTGAGTAATTCTCTTCTCTCGCCACTCTAATCAGAGCCTGGGTATTTTACTAGCAAGGGCTCAGGAATAAATTAGGATATATAGTCCATACAATCAAATTCTATTCTGTTCATTTTCACTCCTGTCTTCTTTAGATTTTTACATTTGGGATGAAATCAGCAGATTTTCGGGCTTGTGGAGATTGAAATGACTGTGTTTAGTGATGCAGCCCCTGCTCACGCAGAGACCAGTGTTGCTCTGCTCATGGTAATGAGCCCCCCTGGGTGCTCGTAGCTGCCCTGGGCTGCCACAAAGGCCTTTGCCTTGATCCCCCTGCAAACCCTCACTACATCTGCTCCAGCACTTCCAGGGCCAGTCCAGCCCCACAGTCCTTCCCACTGATGCCTCATAGCTTTTTACTATGGCTCTACCTGCAAAATCCCGGGGCTGAGCCAGCTCTGGAATCTGGCAAGGACTCGTGTTGGAGGTGGTGTATAAATCCCATGGGCTGAGTTGCCTCTGCACAAATAAATCCTTCTCTCAGCCTTCAAAAAACAAAAGCCTGACACATTGAACTACTTCTATCATTAGAATTACCCCTCTCATTAGCTCTCCCCCTCTGCCTCCTCCCTTCCACGTGTCAGCAATATGCCGATCCATCCTGCTTACACCAGCTCTTACCTACACTCCAATTACTTTCTCATCTCCCCCACTGGCTGTTTTCAATACTATTATCTGCTGCATTCGCTGGATCCGGCTTTCAAGCGTTTGACTGGTGCCTGATTCCTGTAACCAGAACATGTCTGTTGATTGGACTGTCAATGGATTTCTTGGCAGAAAGGGCACTGGGCCTTGCAAATGTGAAACTGTATTTCAATCTCATTTAGGAGGAAGGAGAGAGGAGAAAGAAAAATACCCAAAAGCTACATTTTCACTTGTTCTCTTTGAACAAGTGCTTTAAGTAAACAAGCATTTTACTTTTTTTTAATAAGGTCATTTGTGACATCACTTTCTTATCAGAAAAAGGAACATTTTTTTTTTGTTTTGTCTTTTCAGCCCATCTTTATTTTTCAGCAAATGACTTCTTACAGATTCCTCTGTGCGGAGGAAAGGAGTGGGGAGTGGGGTGGGGAATACACATCCATCCCTGTCTCCTGGCTGCCCACAGTGACACCTGGCTGTAACAAGAGCAAGCAAAGCCATCTCTGGTAAGCCTTCCCCACGCCTGCTCGCAGCCAGAGCCTTTCTGGAAGAATGCACCTTTGACTTTCCTAAATAACAATGCAATTACCTGTGAAAGCTGGCAGCCAAAGTACGTGCTGAGAGATGGCTACCATTAAGAAGAAATTATCTGCTCTCAGGGAATGGCCAATTTGTTAACTTGTGAAGGAGAAAGATCCCAGTTACAGACCACATGGGTGTGAGGACCATGGTAGGAGAATTGCTGCTTCACCGGGGGAATCTCGTGGGGATTGAAGGAGGAGTCCTGGGTGAATTGGATCTGGTGCACTTTGCTCCCTGTGCTGTGCAGGTACAAATAAGCAGGTCCCCACCATGCAGTGCTCCATGCACAGGGCAGGAGTCCCATGGAGTCATTCCATCCATGGAAGCCACTCATGAGGAAACAGCTAAATGATCCTGCTGCTGGAGACCTGAGCTCAAACACACCTGACCTGTCACCTGCATGTGGCTGAAGGAGGCCACCAGAATTGCTGATATCACCCGAAGTTCCCAAAGCCCCACGGTAAGGAGCTGCATTTGCAAAACAAAGTCAGAAGCAGGGGAGAGACAATTTTTGAGACGGGAAAGACAATTTTTTAGACAGGAAAGACTGAGGCATGAATAAATTACTTGAGGTTTAAATAAAACACTCGAGGTTGGCTTCCATCTAACAGTGCATTTAGGGCAGGACACATGAGCTCTCACACGCTGAATATTTTTTTCCCACTGCCTTATCAAGGGCTCTTTGATGGATGAAACCAGGATAACTGATCTGTGCAGAAAGACCCTAATTCTGCTTAATGTTGAGGTAACCTCTGATATTGCACCAAACTGCAGAGAGCACCATGTGGCATTTTCACATCTAAAGGCAACACCAAGGACCCCACCGGTGAGTTAGATGAGAAAACAGCTAAAATCACTGGTGTTGACAGGACTATCTGAAAATATCAGCATGTTCAAGCTCAGAGGTTTGCTTGAGACCTTTCTGGAACACAAAAACAATCCTTGATTGCTCAGAAATGGATCTGGTGGGCTTACAGGGCTAAATAAAGAACAGCAGAATCAGGGAGCTTTGAAGATGACAAGATTTTCTAGGTCACGTTGTCTTTTTTTCCCCCTTGGCCAATACAGACTGTTTTGTAGATTGTAGCCTTGAGACCTCCTTCCAAACCAACCCTAAATGTTACAAGCAATGCAGTTTGACAACTGCTTAGTGGATACACACAGGCATCAGCTTTGTAGGTGCTGAAGCTGTTAGGGTATAGCTGGTAATCTGAGCAAGTATGTTTTGAATATTTATTACCTTTTTAAGTGGAATGAGCTGGGGAAAAAAAATAGTCTGGAAGAGGGTTGTGCAGAAAACCACTCCCTGAAAAGGGATGAATAATCACTTTCTTCCCTCCTACTAGACCTGATCCACTGTGCCCATCTCTCCCCCTTCCCACGGGCTCCTGCCTAGAGAGAAGCAGCCCAGAGGTGGAGGAGGGGATGGACATGAACCTAGTGCCTTTTCAAACCTGGAAAAACAGGTAAAACTGGTCTTTGCTGCCTAAAAGCCAGAGAAGAGGCAGAGCCAGGCTTGCCATGGGAGATGGAGGAAGGAGAGAGTTGAAAACAGAGGGCAGAGTGTGGTGCTGGGGTTTCTGAACCGTTAGGTCTATTTCTTCTTGTAGAGAGAATGAATCTTCTTTTTATTGCTCTCTTTATGTTTCCAGCAAAGACATTGCACAATCACTGGTGCCTGTAGTGAGGAAAATGTAAATATGTCAGGAAACACAGCCTTAGTGTAGCATCTGTGATCCCCTCCCCGTCAAGCGTTGGTCTCAGAGGATGGTCCTCATGTAGGGAGCTCAAAGAGGGTGAAGTAAGCACATCTGCCCGGAGGCAGTCAACTCCTACTGAGCTGGCCAGGAGACCTGGACTTTCAGCTCAAAAATCCCATTCTGGGGAAGTGAAATAGGTTCAGGAAGAGCTTCTTGGCTTCTCCAGTAAGACTTGAAGGAAAGGCATGGCTTCACCAGAAGTGATTTGCAAAAATCCAGACTATTTCAGTCCTAGTACTTGACTTCTGCATTTTACAGATGTTTATGCGCAGGCCAGAACCTTGTTTCTCACAGCTACATTCAAAACACTCCAGGCAAACCCACACAGAGGCTCCCTGCTGAGCCCTGAGGAAAAGGGGATGTCACTGGAGGCAGTTTTGGGTGCTGTGGTCTTGCTGCTATGAAACAGGGACTCTGGGCTCAGTGCTGGGAGCCAGGGAAGCTCAGTGCCTGCTCCAGTGGTGCACCGAGGTGTTGCACTGCTGGCCGGCCTGTTGCGTGGTGCTGGAGGGAAGCACACTCAGGGGAATGCTGACAGAAAGGAGGGAGAGCAAAGACCACAGCAGCCTGAAAAGCAGCAGCAGCAGCAGGCCAAGAGGAGGCTATTCCCGTGATACATCTCTTCCCACTCCCCATCATGCCAGCAGCCTCTTTAGCTTCACATGGAGGTTGTGAGGATTCATTAGTTAATGTTTGTGAAGCGCTGCGTAGATGGAGAGAACCATGTAAGTGCTAAGTATTATTATTATTACAGAGAGTCGCTGTTAAGGCAATGGATATGCTCTTAAGTGTCATTTCATATTTAATTAACGTACAATAATTGTCTTCCTAAACCTGCAGGTAAATCTTTATTCCTGACACTTCCTTTAAAGAGACATTGGAGCAGAGCTAATGGGTCTCCTCCCTGCTGGTCTCCGAGGGAGGAATGGGAATAGCTGGGAGCAGGGGAAGCAGAGCCACCGGGAAAGGAAGGCAGCCAAGGCTTTTTGTTCTCTCCACCACACCTCTGTGCACACCCAGCGGCCCCACGGGGAACCGATCTGATCTGAAAGGTTTGCTTGGCCAGCCCCAAGGGAGGTGGATGCTGTCCCCCGAGTGGAGGTCAGAGCTCCTGGATTTTCCCTGGGGTGAGGCTCCTGGCAGCATCTGCCGAGCCCTGCACGTGTCTTCTGAGTAACTAAACACAGCTGCAGCTGTGCACCTTGTCATTATCAGCAGAATTAAAGAAATTTAAAAAAAAAGAGGATAGAGAAGCTTAAAACTGGGAAATTCCCTGCTATTTTCCAGGGACATCTTTGCCAAGAAATGGTATTCTCAGAGCTAGGCTATATATCTTTTACTGACAGAGGGAAGCAAGGAGAAATCATCTGTGGGGCCATCTGCTCCTCCAGCAAAGGGGAAGGGGAAGCCACCTCTTCCACCTCCCAGCGATGTTTGCATTTTCAAGAGAGACAAGGGAGTAAAAAAAGAAGCAGTCCATCATTAGCTCAGAAGTAACACGCCTACAGGAGACACAGGAAGACACCGGGCCCTTCGTGTCAGTCTTTCTTACCCAAACACCTCTTTTCTCTAAAATTTGTTGACGAATCAGTGCCCTCTATGGGCATATCCCCAAAAAGCCCAAAGGACAATTTTGCTGTGGTTGCTCCTTGGGTGCTCAGAGGGAGTCACAGGTGCTGTGGGGGCAGTACCAAGCACTGCACCTTCATCTTTGTGATCCCCTTCCTGGTGACAGGCAGCTGCCCCCCACCCCACATTGCTCTCCCCTTATTCCCAGCACAAACAAGCCCTTCTGGCTCCCACAACAACCCTAATTTGATCATCTCAGTGTTCCTCATCAGCACTAAGAGCTCTGGAGGTCAGAGCTGATAAAGCTCTTGCCATTGCCAAGGACCAGGTTTTGCTCCTGCTCTGGCCCCAACATCACCCTCCCTTTCTCTCCCCATGGCCCCAAAGGCAGCCGAAGCGACAGAGCCCTGGGAGCTCCCTCCTCGTCTCCCCCTCCAACCTCCCCCTTTCTTCCTCTGCCCTCATTTGCAAGTCTTTCCTCCGTTGCTTTTGACATCAGTTGGGAAGGGGGAGAGGAGAGCAAAGAGGGGAGGGCAGGGAAGAGAAGAGGGATGCTACCATGGCAGGGAACCTGGGAAACCCCTGAGGGCAAGGGTGTGTGGGCAAGAGGGGTTGCAAAATGCAGGGGAGACAGTGGCCACTGAATAGCCATACAGGAGCTGCAGGGAGAGGGAGGACGTCAGCTGGCAGCTCATAGTGAGATTTAAAAATGTAAACTCAGATGTAAGGTCAGACTGGGGGTCACAGGAAAATCGGTCAATTTTTTAGTCTGATTTCGGGTGTAACCTCTTGTGGTTCAAAACATAACAGAGGTCAGTGAATTGGCAAAGTGCTGTCAAGACCTCAGGATGCTCTCATGGCATCTCAGACTACCACAACTGACTGTTTAATTGCCAGGTCGGGGGAAAGAGGCCAATGTGTGCTCAGGGAGAGGTGGAACAGGAAGGGTTGGGGCAAGGGCCAGACTGCTGCCTGAAAGGGATATTGGTGAAATTCATCCTCAGTGTAGGCACCACATTCCTGTGATTTGTGGCTAAAGGAAAAACACCTCTGTAACAACACTTCTCACTTTCTCTGCCACTCATGCACTTTGCAGTTTTTCCTGGATTCCCAAATGGCTTCACTTGCCAGAAATATCCTTCACCAACTATCTGTCCTAGCAGACACAAGATCTGCACTCATCACCTCCTGCTGCCCTTCCTTTGACCGTGTCAGCAGCCCTTGCCACTTAGAAGCTTTTGTACCAGTCACTGGGGCAGTGCAGACTGCCATAAACCCAGAGCACACCACCTCTCTGCTCCTTCATAAATGCAACCTTAGGTACCTTTTCAGACCCTGTGATTCGCAGACATGGCTCATGATGTCCATGGCACTTCTTTCCTTCAGGAATCAGGCTGACGTCTTTTTACTATCCAAAAGCCTATTTCCATGACTTCTTTCCCTGTATGTGCCTTCAGAAGATCTTTGGGGAGATGGTTTGTAGGGTCTGTCCACTTTTATTTCCTTCACAGTTGTTATAAGGAACCCCACAGTTAAGCCAACTTCTTCTGGGTTGGTTTTATTCTTTGTACTCAGCTGCAGTCTAGAAAGCAGAAGCCGTGGAGATGTACTTGAGGAAGGAGAGACCTAAAGAGACACTTCAAGTTAGCATATAAAATCAAAACCTAAAACCACTAAAAGTCTCAACAAATGGGTGACAAATGATGTATACATGTACTGCTGACATGGTCTCCTAGCTGACATACTGAATAATGGCTTGGGTTTTTAATCCATCTTTGGGGCAGAGATTGAACTCTCTCTAGAAATACATCTCATACATTTTGGATACTGCTGTTCATTAGTATTATCAATGCTCTCTTTTCCCCAAGAGCTTTCTTCAGTAGTCATCACCCTGCATTGCAGGTTGTCCAATAGAAAATTGGAACAATGATAAAGTATCCNAAAGAAAGAAAGAAAGAGAAAACTTCATGCTCACAGCACAGATCTTAAGAGCAGCTGGAAGATAATGTCACCACCAGTTCTAAAGGAGAATACAAAAAAATATCATTAAGGAGCTTGTATTTCAACATATTGTCCAGAAAGTGTTCTAGTGTGCAAAAACGCAGTAATACTCAGAACAATCTAGCGTTTTCAGGATTCACGTGTGTTTCTACCTGTTCAAGGAAAAGGCAAGAGAAAGAATCCAGTTGCTATGGAAATCAGGCCATCTCCATGGGAATTCAGAAAGTAGAGTATCCTCTTGGCCAGTAATTCAGTCACTGAGCAACCATTACTTGGCCATGGCATTGAACACATCTGAGCTGCACCCAGGATATATCATTTCCCTGCCACTACTGCCCTGTCTCAATGTCAACTAATTTCCTGAAGAATTGGGTTCTTCCTGGAGTAAAGAACTTGTTTTGTGGGTTGCTTCTCTGAAGGTGTGTCTTCAGCTCCTGTTATTGGGATACAGATTTATGTAGGTGCAAAAAAAAGAAATTCTTGGGTTTGCAGCTCAGTAAATGGTTTTGCTTTCACATTTGCTTCTGTGGAATAAGAAAGGGTCAGGTAGTTAAGCAGGGAATTAAAGAAAATAAGGCCGCATTAAAGAACAACAATAGGAAGAGCTGACAATGTTGTGCAAATCCAAGCCTTGTTCAGGGCTCCTCCCTTTGACTAAGGAATGTTGATGGTTTAGCTGGGGGATCCCATCCCTTTGCCCTAGGGAGTTGTCACTGGCTCTGCTGCTCCTGAGCACAGGTGATTGCTCAGAAGCTCTGACCCCACAGGGAACCCCATGCACGGGTCTCCCTGAAGATCACTGGTCCCCATCTCTGGTTTTGCTCTGGTGTCACAGTATGGAGGAGGTCAAGACAAGGAGCGTCACAGGATGCTTTGCTGCAGAGCTCTTCTCTTTTGTTACTATATTAATCAGTGCCATTCGGTCATTTAATCAGGGCATTTGGTCCCTAGAGCCCAGAAGACTGGATATTGCCTGCTGAAGTCGAAGGAAGCTCTGACGTGGCTGATAGGAAGCAGGTGATGGATTCACCATGCTTAAAGCCCTGCTTTGACTGCTATGCAAACACCATATATTATATCTCTAAGTCCTGTATAAGCCAAGAAGATTAAAAAACACCTTGTCGGAAAGATCCTTGGTTGGATATGCCTTTGTTCAGAGGGACGGCTGCATTACGGTACAGATGCATGGATGTCATTCAGCACTGGAGAAGTTAATGGGGCTTTATTTGAATACATCTCACTGGGTAAGTGAGTCTCACAGACAGAAATGTCTATCTGGTGTACGTGTGTCAGAGAACACCGCCTGACAGTGATGGAAAGCTGTTTGATGTAGTTTCATCTTTCAATACATTTAGATTTTTAGAGTTCAGGCTAAGTTGCCCAACTTAATTTGCAATCATTTAAAGTAAGGGTTAAGTGAAGGTCACAGGCTGCTCTCATTTAGAGTGAAACCTCTGCAATACTTGCATGCTTTGACCTTTTCAGTGTTTTCTGCTTCCACTGACCAGCTGCACTCTTTATAGCAGTGTTAACCTGTGAGCAGTGTGAGGACTGATCATCTCCCACAGTAATGCAGAAAATTTTAAAAGGTTAAAATAGTTGAAAATATTCCTGGCAAGAGCAGGTACTGAATCCCTAGGAACAGATTTTGTGTATGTGTAGCAGGAACATCCTGCTCTGCAAGGTTTGCATTAGAAGTAAATCGAAGAGAATGCAAAACAGGGCTGTACACAGATGGAACCAGGTCACATAAGTTCAGACAGCCCTGGCTGCAGGTTATCTCAGCAATCAGCTCAGTGGAGAGAGACGTTTAATACAAATAGGGATCCATGCTGTCTCAGGGCTCTAAAAAATAATACTAAAATAAATTCCAGCAGTAACGCAAAGCTAAGGACTCGTGTCTTTTCCAAACGTCACATGTGCAACCCCAGGAAATGTGAGGCTTCAACATAACTGGAGTTAATGGCAATGAGCACTGGGTGTGTAGGGGATGGGATGTGCTGTTTCACTTCAGCAATGCTCAAAAAGTCAACTCTTTGTGATGCCCCATCTGTTTATATGCTCTACTTTTTTCACCCCAAGTTTATGATCCAGTTCCTAGTTTTGCAACTCTCTCCTCTACTTTTCACTAAGCAAAATGGAAAAATTTTAAACTCAGGCTGCCACTGTAAGTCAAGTCTCTTGTCTTCCCAGTATTGTGTTTTCCATAGCAGGGGCTGGCCCCAGATGCCTCCTAATCAGAAGCTATCTCTCGTACACACAGCTTCTCAGTTTTGCCCAATGTTACAAATACCTGGAGAAGGGAAAAGCAGATAGTTTATTCTGAGCACTGAGAGGGGCTTTATTTCATTGTGATATACTCCAAATATACAGAAAGGGTCAAAAGTCTCAGCTTTTGCCCTAGGAGTTCTGACTGCCGCAGGCTAAGCCTCCAACTCTGAGATCTGTGTAAGAGAGCAGTGGAAAATCACTCCTCATTAAAAATTCAAGTTGTCCAATACATTGGTCAAGGTCTGACAGAGTTTTCAGTCTTGAGCTCTGAGAAAAAAAAAGAACAGAGTGGGAGGTAGAGACCCCCCCCTCTCCTCCTCCTCCTCCTCCTCCTCCTTCTCCTCCTGATCATGCCCATGAAGGGACATGGGCTTCTCCAACTTTCTCCATCCTGACACAGCCAAGAAGAGCACGAAAATGCCATTTCCCTTCCCAGACCCCCTCTCAGCGTGGCAGCGAAAGGGCTGGCGTGGCAGGCGCTGATAGCGATGGTACGTGATCCGCAGTCAGCAGTTTGTTGCAATCAGAGCTTCTGCTGAGCACGTCTAAAGACTGCCCCTTTCCTGTTAATTGAATGTAAGCCCTTTGGTACTTGTGTGTCTTTGATCTCACTTCCAATGAGACGTAAGGCTATTAAGGCAGAGGAATGGGGCGAGCACAATGCTGGCAGTAATCTGTGTCAGGATGAAGGCACGTCACGCAAGACACAAGGAATGAGATGGAGCATAATTCCACCCCCCCCTTTTTCAGATCCAATCCCAATGGGTGCTTTTTAATACTCACTGGATAGCAACTACAAAGTGGTACAAGTGATGGACATAAGGGGAAAAAATCATGCAACAAATGCATGTAAAGAATCCCGTTTGCACCAAAACACCCGTGCATCTCTAAAGCAAAGTCTCCCTGCTCACCAGGGGATATAAATGGCTCCTTGAAATAAATGCACATTACTGCATTCATCAGGCAGCGTTACTGCAGGATTTGAACACTACAAAACACAGTGCTACAGAGAATTGTTGATCATATTGAAAGCGAAACAATAAAAACATGGGAAATAAAAATATTCGAAGTTAATTTCTTCAATTCGTTTTGTGCCTGGAGCAGTTACTGTTCGGACTAGGGATGACTTGTAGGTCTAATAGTTAGGTCTGTGATAGCAAAACCAGACACAATTTTAATAGTTAAAATCTCACTGTTAAGCATCATTAAAATAAAACCTCACCTCCCTATCCCGGTTCTGCATTTTATCTGGGGATTACCAAAGTGGGTGCTACATATTTCCAAGCAAATTAAAAAATTAGCTAGTAAATGCACATAATGCCTATTTGAAGGGCTGGAGGTGAATGTACTGCATCTTTCAGACAGTGTCAAGCTCGTTGTAACATCACGTTTTTCAGACTTAGAGATCTAAAATTATGAAGCCAAAGTATCTGGTTTTGGGACCTATGAAAATGCTTAGTTTAAAATTGAAAGGACATCAATGGGGGTTATTATTTCATTATTAAAGTTCATTGGGCATTTTCTGAAATGCGTTCCTAAAAAAAAGGAAATAAAAAAATGAAGAAAGTAGAAGACAACCTGAAAAACTTTGGTCTGATTTTGTCTGGTTAAAAATTGTACAAGAAAAATTTATACTAAACAGTTAAAAAAAAAAAAAAAAAAAGGCAAATCTTGTAATAACAGGAGGGCATTTTTAGCCAGCTCAGACTAGAGCAAAAAATATACAGACAACAGTGACCATGCCTTTGTGCTACAGATCCTCATACTCAATAAAAATCTGACAGTGAATTTTAGCAAAGAATCACTGGTCCGATGGCCCTTTTTTATGCTTGTCCACTCTGTCCACTCAGAGAGGTTGGGTGATCATTGGTTATGCTACATCTTATTCCACATTCATCAACCTCTGCAGGGACTCAGGTCTCTGGTGGCACTTTTAAAGCAGGAAAACCTGTTCCTGAAGGTGCTTTGAGAGGAATGAGCTCTGCCACAAGGCAGCAAACCCTTGTTCATCTGCAGCCCCCCTCCTTTTGCAGCTCTTTGGTGCAATGTCTCTCCCTGGCTGCCTGGGGAGAGTCTGCATCCAGGGCCAGTACGCCTGAGAGCTCTGTTCTTTAGAAAACCCTCCTCACCCGAGGCAGGACCATCCACCAAGCTCACACCAGCAATGTGTTTGGATCATGGACTCTCATGCCAGCCCAATCATCCCCTCCTTGCTGATAATGGCAAAACCCACCTAGAGCAGCAAGTCCTGAGCCTTCCTTTAGGAGACAGAGGTTCCTGATGGATGGTTTGATTGTCTGTTTTCAAAGTACAGTCACGTGCATGTGAAAAATAGGATCAAACTGACTTGCTTCCTATGAAAACAAATTCCAGTGCTTGGAAACTAAACATAATTTAAAATGTTATCATCCAACTAATCATGTTTTACCTCTGTTGGTATTCCATTTTTCTGGTATGAACCTGGGTCACTTTTGCATATGTCCAATCTATTTTATATATACATGTTTACTCTATTTGCACACTCAGATGGGAGATATATGCCTCTTCTCATTTGGGCAGGCCATAGTGTTATTAAAATGGAAATGTGCAGGCTTTGGGATCCAACTGCAACATATGTTTAGAAATTAAAGATAATTCTTTACTTGTAACTACCAGAAGAACTCAGAGCTTTTGACTCCATGTATAATTACCATGAGACCTTAACAGTTTAATTCGTTAGGTAATTACATGGTTATTTTTTGTTCTATAAAAGGTAAAGAGGTAACATTTAATTTACAGGGTGCTGCATAATCCTGTAATTACTCAGTAATTTCCGTGTCGTCATACAATACAAGTAGGGGCCTTTCCGTGGCCCAGATATGACATGAAGGAAAGTCAAACTGAACTCAGCACTGTCAGGAAAATCAGGGGAATTCTTGGCCTCCTTCAGATATGAAATTGAGAGAATGAGGAGTTGAGAAATTGAAAGACATGGGCCTTAAGTGCAATGGCAGCAGTTTGCAAATAAGGAATTTCCCTCCTGGGTCGTTGCCATCTCTTGCCCTCTAGGATTTTGGAGAACCAGCATTGCCATAGGTTCAGGCCTTCCATGCCCCTCTTTTCTTGCTCCATGCCTTTGCAGCCCATCTATTAGAGCTAATGCCTAGAAGAAGGGCCTGTGACATGGGTTTTGTTTCTGTAACTGGCTGATTATTGTTTCTATTGCCCAATAACTAGTTTGGCTGTGAGGATAAGCTCTCCAATTCTCCACAGAATGGAGCAGCAGAGATTACAAGAAAGACGGCAATTTCTGCCAGAAATAAACTCAGCTCTTGTTAAGAGCCCTTCTCTCAGTCCTCTGAGTTGCTTGACCTGGAAGTGACTGCATTGCTTAAATGACAGGTAGGACATTTCCAACCCTACAATGTCATGCATGTTCTCTTTGCTCCTGCCACACTGCTCTCAGGATCCCCCTTCTTCCCCTGCTCCACCAGCACAGCAGTCAGGCCTTCATTCAGGGTGTCTGAACATGTTATACTGCCCCTTTCATTTTTCTGCAGCTTTAACCATGATGTCCTGTCAAACGGGGCTTTGGCAAATGCATATCTCCTATTTACAAAATCAGATCAGCCAAAGTCTTGTTACATCTGCATCACTTTCCTCTGCAAATTGTGATGTGTTCAAAAAGGCCCTTGGAAATGACAGGATCTATCCCTTGATCAGCACTGGACACCTGCAGCTTCCATCACCTTCAAAGGCTCTGGGGACACCCCCCATGCTCCTGTTCCAGCCTGTGGTGTGACATTTACTCTCAGGCAGAGAGGCAGCATGAGAAATTTTCCCTCTCCAAAGTCCCGTGGGAGGATTAGTCCTGGGCTGAGCCCACAGTGAGGAGAGCAGCGCACATTTATATAAATAAAAGCAGCACCTGCAGTTACTAACAATAAAATAAAGAGCCTATTAATCTTCATGTTTCAGGGTATCGGTGGCTAGTGCCGGGAAATCATCTCCCCTCAGCCTGGGATAGCAATGTACAATCGCCTGGCTACAGGCACCAGGATCTCTTCCTTTTCCTTTCTGGCAGTGTCATTTTTTCCATGCTGTCCTCTGAGCTGCAGTGAGATCCCACTTGCTGAAAGAAGGTATGAGAGGGCAGTAAACATGATTTCTAAGGTGCAGCACTCAGAGTGCACACCACAGCCCTGGTTAAAAAACATCCTTGTTCTGCCAATGTGCTTTAGGCATACACTCCCCTCCACTCTTGACACAATAACCCATAAAAACTGTGGTCTAATGCATTAATAATGCGCGAGTAAAGGTCCCAAAGTGGCCATTGACATTATAGCCATTAAGGTGCAGTGTGTCAATAACAATGCATAGCATGAGAGCAGACACTCTGCCTGTGTGCGTGAGCACACATCCCCTCTGCTGTTTAATCCTACGCAGTGATTTCCAAGTCGCATCAGCTTCTCTCAGATCTTAGGGGGCTAACATGAAAAGAATCCCCTACGACTGCTTCCCTGTGCATTTAACAAGAGCTGTTTCAGCCCGGGAAGGATGGAGAGATTCTGAGCCTGCCTCCTCTCACACATACCATAATTTATCGGTCTGACAGAGCCTGACCACAGCAGTGTTCTTGCACTGTTAATTTCCATGGCATTTGCTGTTAACATGAACAGAGCAGTGCCCTCCTATGGGATGCCAACGCTCCATAGATCTAGGCGTCTTCCTCAGAGATGGAGATATTCCATGTAGGCCTATAAAAAGGAAAATTAATTGTGTATACACACCCACACACTTTCTTAAAATGCCACTAATATTTTACATTTCTCCAATGGCTTTTATCCTAGAAGTTTAGGAAGCACTTTGAAACCTTAAGTCTACAGATATCACCCCCACTCCCTGAGAAAAGAGCCCTCTCTGCTGCTCAAGGCAGCAGCTGCTCGGCAGCATCTCAGAGCCACCAGCAGGTCAGGACAGGATGTGAAGATGTCTGTTCATCTCTTAAAGAACAGCTGATGAGCAGAAGGCAATTTAAAAGAAGCAATAGAAAAGATCAACACCTACCATATTATAAGGCCATTTAAAAAGAAGTAATTTTGGAAAGGAGCAGCTTTCTGTAACATCTCTAGACTGCCCCAGCGTGCAGATGAACTGCAGTGTGGCTGGGTTAGCTGTGTCGTGTGCCAGGAGCTCAGCAGAGCACACTAGGCCCCTGGGTCATTAGGGGATCAGGTTGCACACATTCATAATTTGGACCCTTGGCTTTAAGCCCCGGGCTCACCCATTCTCCAAGTGGGCTTATAGATATTAACCTAAATAAAGTCATAAGTTAGAGGATTTCTTCTTCTCCTCCTTCCTTGGAGGTGGGGAAGCATCTCCTGTGAGCACTCCTACGAGCATCTTGGCTAGGGCATCTAGAGTCCAGTGCTGCTTGCCCACACCAGAACCTGACCCCTCAGGACACTCCTGAACTCCCCCTCACCAGGCACACTGTGCACCTCCTGAAGGTGCAGGGAAGGGCCTGTTAGCCTGGAGCTAGGACACCCTGTGTGGCTGCTCCCCCCGTGATGCCAGGGGCTGCAGAGTGCAGAGCAATGTGAGCAGTAACCAGAGGCTGCCAGTGACGTGCAGGCACCAGCTAATTTATCCAAGCACTGTGCACACTCCCATCGAGGCTCCCTTGCTGTACACAGGCTTTAAGCAAAATGTAGATGCTGGCTGTGAAAGGCAACAGGCAGTGCTGCACCCCTGAATGTGACATGAACTGGCTTGGGCAATATATAACAACTACAAAAGTCATTCCTAGAACTTGTAGAAAGACTTACAGGCTGCCGGTCTAAGCATGAATGAGCACTGCTCCTTACTGAGGATGGGAGCTGACTGTTGGAAGGAATGAGAAGGAGCAGGAATCACATTGGGGCAGGGGAAATCAGAGCAGCCCAGCAAAGGGGAAAACTGGGCAGCTGTAAGTGAACTCCAGAGACAGAAGAGGATAGGCCTGTCAAACATAGTCTATCTTTTTCAGGGTAATCAATCTTCTCAGAGGGACTCTCACACAGGAAAAGGGATAAGCATCTCAGGCTAGAGGCATCAATGGCACTTGTGTATGGCCATTCTCAAGCCCCAGTGACTCCCTCTGGGACACAGGAGCCCAGTGAAGGGACCATTTGCTCCTTACTGGGCCAGAAACTGCCAGGAGAGCTCTGGCTGCAGAGAGCCAGGTTTTGGTCACCATTGAAATGGGGATGGTGAAGAAAGAAACTCTCTTTTGCTCCTCCGAGAAGACATGTGCATCTGGGCTGGTGAGCCACAGCAGTGCTTTGGATCTTGCTGGTTGACTTCCCCTCACCTGGTGTTGGAGCAAAGGGAAAACCGAGCTGACTTCCTGAAAGGGCCAGAGCAAATTACAGCTTTCTGCTCTGCCCTGAGCTAGCAAGGAAGGAGAAGCACATCATGTTGCTGACCTGCAGCAGAAGAGACTGACAGTGAAAGAAGGAACTGTCTGGCTGCCCCGTGACACTGATTTTAAAAAAGAAAGATTGCTCAGTCCAACCAAGTGAGAAACCTTCTGCATTTTCCCAGAATATATTTTCATGACTTGGTTAACCCTATGATTAACCCTAGGCCAGACATCAGAAACTCTGCTCACCAGAGAAGGAGGAATGGGAATATTGCTTATTTCATTCTGAGACAGAGAAAAGGCCAAGCTACAGGCATACTGACATGATCAACCCACTCTTAAAATTTAGGGGAATAATGGTGCACTGTAGAAAGCCTGAATCAGACTTCCAGAAGCTGCAGAAAGGTTAGCAGAAAGCAAGTAAAATGCTTAGCATAGAACTTCCCAGTTTCAACCACACAGGCTGTCAAAAGAGAGGAGGAGAAAGTGGGAGAGAAGGGGTTTGAATCAGAGGTTATTCACTGTGAAAGAAGCAGGAACTATCAGGTGCCATGCACAGCATCTGGCCCACATCCTGCATTGTCAATACAGCCAATGGTATTTTAAGCTGATTGACAGAGATGTAATCAGAATCAGGACTGGGCAATGTGTGTATTTGCTATAGGGAAGGCAGTCAGACACTTGTTCTGCACATCATGGGAATCACTGACTCCCACAAGTGGAACATCCTCCACAAAGTATTGCTATTTTGAACTTTGTGGGTTGCTGCCCATCACTTCTGAACTTAGTGAGGTTTTATAAAAAACCGCAAGGATATTGAAAGTATTCTGCTCCTGAGAAAATCAGTAAAAAGCTGAAGGCTTGTGATTCACTCTGAAGAACTGGAAACAGATTTCAGCTGGGTCAGCCCCTGGCATGAGATATGTAAAAGGGAGCCAAGCCGAGGAATGGGAAAATGTAAAAGTTGCTGTGTGGAAGCAAATGCAAGTGCTGGAAGCGACAGGCAGTGTATTTTTGAAGTGTATTTCCAGGCAAGTAGGGCACAAGTAGTACTGCAGCTGTAAAAAATGCTGCACAGGTGTTTCATGGCCTTGGTGTCCTCTTCGATACCAAGCGAGTTCACTGCGCTGCTTGCTGGGGCTGACTGAAGGGAGCTGCCTTTGCAAGGCTCCTTGTTTTGGTTCTTGCACAGATGCCAATGTCAGCATGATGCTTGCTTTGAGATCACACCAGAGGGTAAAACCGCTCTTTGTGTTACATGCAGGGGACTTCCAAGGGAATTTTGGTAAAATTTCTACAGAGCTGCAATTTTTTTTCAAATTTTGGTGACAATCACATTTGATTCACACCTCCTACACCAATTCTGTGAACAAAACTCCTGTGAACTTTGAGTTAATTGCCCAGACACAGCTGGTCTGGCTTGCAGTGCCACTCTGCATCCTTCAAATGGCAGTAATTTCTAAAGGAGAAAAGGGATGCTGGATTTTGCTGAACACAACGATTTTTGCCATCTCACTTGATCCCAACACCACCATCTATGAGAAGCTCTTGCTAAAGGAGTTTGGCACACTGACACTCATCTGGCCACAATGCCAAAGGACCTTGGACAACCTGTGACTGCCAGAATACTGCCCAAGGACACGTCCTCCCTGCTCCCAAGGCTGTGGCTGTTTTGAAAGCATTCACGCACACAGAGGATGCAACTGGCTTTAGCTACACTCAGTCTCTGCGTGCAAGGGCCACTGTTGTGGTTTGCTCCACACACTACAAGGCCTGCTAAATATTTCTCTTTCACCTGTTTTCATGGATCTTGGGAAGACTAAAGAGATCTTTGAGTGCTGGTGTGAGATCTGAGTGTCTGTTCACACAGAGTTTGAGATACATGCTCTGTTTGGTGTCAAATGTTACACGTGTAGTCCTAGCATCAGAAATGTACATAGAAACACTGGAGGCAGGGAAGGACCTTAAGGTGCTTTTATCACCTTTATATTCCGTCTCCTGTTATGTGCACAAGGCATAGTGAGATTCTTTGATATAAGACTTCAGCTCTTTGCCCACAATCTTTCAGTTTTGGAAGAAATTTGCAGGCCAAACCCCAAATACTAGTCCAGCAGCTATCCTTACTGAGGCAAAGATAAGAAAAGATAGAATAAAGAATGTGGGATATCACCACCTTTAACTATCTTGCTTAGAGCTACCTAGTTACAGAGGGACAAAGGAGAATAAAGACAGCAGCATGGTCAGCCCTGAATAACTTGGCTTCCCCCATCTCTTTTAGAACCCTTCCCATTATTTATTTTCATGACAATTCAAATGATTAATTGTAAATGATGCAATCAAGGCCCCTTCCATTTATGTCTGTTCCAAAAACAGAGGTCACTGCCCAGAGCACCCTGACTTCTGCCAGCCCATGTGTACCTCTGGCAGCTTTCTCCCTTCACCCCAAATGATGGGTTGCAGCCATACAACTCTGCAGAGCCAGCCAAGAGAAGTGCCTTTCCCAGCTCTCACCAGCACAACACTTCAGGGAAGGGGGAAAGCACAGTAAGAGGTTGCTGAGAAATGACCGTGCCAAATGGGATTTTCCCCAAGTGAAGTTCCATTGGCAGAGAGCCTCTCATTTGAGAAGTGTCCCCCATCACTAAGGATATCCATGAGGATGGAGACAGCAGCTCAGATGGCTGACTCCCTCTCTACAGAGATCTGGCAGGCTGCTTAGTTCAACTATTTGCTGTTATTTCTGCACGGCACACGACTGGGCACATGGAAATCTTTCTCCTCTGTGGCTGCCCGACAGACCTTTAAAATAACAGCGCAAACCAAACTATCACACGACCAACAAAGCAGGAAAGAGAATGCTTTCCAGAATGAATAGAAGAAACTCTGCTTTTTTTTTTTTTTCCCTTTTGTGAATACCAAAGGACCATTGAAGTTCAGCAAATCAAATTGGAGTGGTTTAATGGCATTTGTGCCACTGTGGTGACCTGGGGCTCCAGGCAAGAGAAAGGCTAAGTGGTGTGTAAAGCACTACTCCCTCCCTGCCCAGCTCCTGGCTCAACGTGCAGGATGAGGCCATGGCATGTGCAGTGGGATGCTCCCTCTACCTGCACTCTGTTCTGAATTCTTTCCTCCAGGCCCCATTCCCTGCCCCTCTACACTGGTGAGGAGGAGATAGATTAAGTCCAGGAAGAACAGAGGGGTGGGTGAAGGGTGTCTTAAGATTTGGTTTCATTTCTCATTATCCTACTCTGATTTTATTGGCAATAAGTTAAATTAATTTCCCCAAGCTGGGTCTGATGTGCCCGTGATGGCAGCTGCAGAGTGATCTCTTGCTATCCTTATCCCAGCCCATGAGCCTTTCATTTTATTTTCTCTCCCCTGTTCTGAGGAAGGAAGTGACAGAACAACATTGCTGGGCACTTGATGTCCAGCCAGGGCCAGGCCTCTACAGTCTCCAATTAGCACCAACCAATCGTTTTCATGAGCTGTTGGTGCATTGTATGAGCAGATGTGCTCCTGCAGACTCTGACAGGTCAGGTTGTGAAAACCAGGCACATCTTACCACCAAAAATTTTTATTTTGATGAGGTGGAATGAAGACACTGGACTACCTGTGTTCATGATAAAGCAGACCAGGAGTTGTTTGCAAACTGGGTGCCTTCAGGAAAAGATACCAAAGTGTTTAGAAGGACATGGGAAAAGCCAAGGAAGGAGGTTGGGACACTGGAGCGGAGAGAGTCTATGACAAAATCACAAACCACAGCTGGTAGTTGGGGCTGTGGTAGTGCTGGCCTGTGGTGCTATGGAGATTAGAGACTCAGGCAAATAGGATCAAAAGCAGGGAATTTTATAGGCAGAAATCTGATTGGACCCGAGCAGGGATTTATTCATGAAGATCTGCAAATCACAACATAACTGAACAGCATTTTCATTACCCATCTAGCTCTCAGTGGTGACTCATGGCTCTGCAGAAAGCAAGTTTGGAGCACTTTTGCCAACCTCTGTGAATTAATGGGGACTGACAAAGGTCAGTGACACAAAAACCAGATGGTTTCACCCAGACTGGGAAAGGAGGTGACCTTAAACCTGAGCATGACTTAATTCTCTGTCCAACAGTGGAAGCAATGCAGTCATCCTAACAGTGCTCAGGATCTGTGTGGCTTCACGTCTCTGATGTGAAGGATGATCAGATCCAGAGATGAGGTTTGGCCAGCTCTGGTAAACTGAGATTTAGCCCTGCACTCCCCGGGATTTCTCTGGGTTTACAGATCAGGCTTTTGGTGTGCTCACTGCGTGCAAAGGGGATGGTAAATAGATAAAACTACATGGCAACCTGAGCTCTTAGCATATACACATCAAATTTGTTAACACTCACTTAAAAATTGCCAGCCTTCAAGGAAATAACTTGATACTCTGCAGAAGTTTCAGTCTCCAGCACAGCAAAGTCAGAGCTCTGGTCTTAGACCAGATTATAACAAGTGTTGAGCTCGACAGGCAGAGAGGGGCTTCATTTTGACAGGCAGCCTCTAGCAAAGCTCTCTGTAAGAGTCTACCAAACCAGCTGTCTCCCTACCCCTCTGCCTGGGATAAGCACTCGCTGCCTCTGTGTTACTTCTGCTGTCAGTGTGGAGCCTGATGATAAATCACTGTCTGGGGAATGGAGAGCATCGCAGCACAGACAAAAACACCCGACCCAAATCTCAGCCTCAGGGGTCACATCCTTTGGCAGGGGAGCTGGGGGCACCTTTGACAGCTGCAGCAGGCTGGAGCAGTAAACATAAGGGCAAGAGCTCAGATCATGCCCTTATATTTTGCAGCAGAAACCTCCCCCTCTTTGTGCAACATATACCATTAAAGTGAATCACCTTATCAATGTACTTTGTTTTATTGAAAGAAGAGAACAGAGAAGGCTGTGACTTTCTTGGAGGAGGAGGGAAAGGGCTGACTCCCCACCCTTCCATCTGAACAATATTGCAAAGAAAAGCACTCACGTCCCCCTTGCTATGAGACCACCCAGCCTGCACTTGCACAGGTGTTTTGCTACCTGGTACCTCCAGCCCAGCTGCTGTGCCAGGTCCTTTTGCAGGCAGGCTGTGATCTCACAGCTCACCTCCCTCCTCCAGATGTCTCTCAGCAGTGGGAACAAAAGCCCACAGGTCTAGACAATTAAATCAAAGTACAAACTGAGGAGGTGAGTGTGCTCCCACGTCCCTATTAAAATGTATTAGCATCACCCGAGGGGGCTGGAAGACAATAGGCTTTGAGGAGGAATCCTGATGGGGACAGAAGATTGTGTCTTATTTGAGAAGGATGGAACTGAACAGATGTAGTGAATGCAAAAGGTTTAATTACAAACAATCATCATCATCATCACTATCAACCCCAAACATCAAGGTTTTCTTAGTTAAAAAATAATACAGTTCATTTGGTGTCAATAAATCTAGTTCCTGAGTGGGGAAAAAGCCTTAAATATTTCAGCGCTTTGGGGCTGACTTATGCTGAGCTTGAAATTTGGAGGTTAGCAGCAAGAACTCCAGCTAAGCTTGAGCTTAATGAAAAAGTACACAGGCAGTATCCTTAGGAGCTAAACTGGCTTCTGCAGCCAGCAGGTTGGATCTTCACCATTGCCCCAAACTTCATTTTCCAGAAAATACTCCCCACCACCTCTCATGAAGACATGAACTTCTGAGGCTTCAAGGCTTCAGTGTTTTCATTCAGGGGCTCACTGATCCAGGGCATGAAAGCAGAAGCCTGTACGCTCTTAAGCAGCCCCAAAACAGCATCCTCTGCCACTGAAGGTCCCTTCTGTCAGGGAGGATTGCTTTGCATGTGCTCAACTTGTTGTCACTGACCAGGCTTGTGGAAACGAATTTTTTACTCTAGGGATAAGGTGTTCCCTTCAGTTATATTAAATTGATTTCTCCTTTTGATAAAGCTGAACTTTCTTTCCCTGGGTCAGAAATTTGGCTGGGGGAGAGACAGAGGCAGAGAGAGGGTCTGGTACCTTGGGCCAGACCAGAAAGGAGGCAGTAGGAATCGGGATGGGGCTGATTCCTCAGATGGTACTGAGATTAAATGGGACAAAGAAACAGGGGCATCAACAGCAATAGGATTTGTAAAACTGCATTTTCCCTACATTTGTTCTCATTTATCCCTTTCTTCCTTGAAAGCTGGGGACAGAATAAAAAATACAAAAGAGAAAAACAATGTTAGGCCCTTGCAGCAAGAATACAAAAAAAAAAAAAGGAAAAAGAGAGGGAAGGAGAGAAAGGGAGGGTCTGTTGGAGAGCATCTCTTTCCTTTGGGCACTGAAGTGTTCCAAAATCAAACCTTGTGTCCTCATTAAGAAGCCCTGTGTCTACCATTGTGACGCCTTCATTCACACACCCCAAGACTTCAAAGACTTCAGAAGATTTCCTTGGTGGATTTAACAAAAAAATACCAGGAGATGAAACAGAGGAAAAGGCAGCCTGGTGCATTCTTGTTTTAATTAGACCTTGGGTGGAGGAAGGGGGGTGAGGGAGGAGCAGAATCACTGAGATGCACATTAAGGTGTGCATGCAAACACACACACACACACAATCTTGATCATTGGGACTCACCTTCTCTTCTTTCACGAGCTTTTGGAATAGCAAACAGAACCTGAATCTCAGAGTAACGATTTTTTTTTCCAGCCTCTGAAACAGATCCACATGCATCACAGGAATAAGGAAGTACTGCAGGTGAAATATACGTTTCTGTTGCCTAAACAAAAAGCTTCAACTGTAACTAATACAAAAATTAAGAATGGGGACAATAAAAAAGGCATTGAGGGTAGAGGAGAGACAATCTAAGCATTCATTAACAATGAAGTGTGAGTCTAGGGAGAACCATTCCTGTTTTGCTAGTGAGTTGTCTAGTTTTTTCCCTTTTATTAAATGTACTATATTCCTGTGAATTTCCAAGCCACTTGTTTGACCTATGAGTCATTGGTGATACTTGAAATCTGCAGTGTGCCCCGTTTGGCTTGAATATGTAGGTGTTACCACATGTTTCTTGGCCCCAGCAGGACGGCACTAACTCTTCATGCTCTGCTCTGATCACCACTGAAACTGCCTGTAATTTCAAAGTGAGAAGCTTGGGCAGGGGTAGGGGGTGGCTTGGCAAATATTCTCTACACTTCTCTGAAATTTTGTCTTTTTTGGTTACTGACTCACCTAGCAAAACTTCATCCCTTGAATGTTCGTGGGAAGCAAAAACCACAATGAATTGCACTGGAATTAATTTAGAGAAATTTTAAATGCATATTTATGAGTCTTTCTTCTCAGTGTATAACCAGTTCTAGGACCAAGACAACTTCTTCTAGCAAAGAGAAAATATCAAATAATAATTAAATATGTAACCAAAGAAAATTAAAGTTCGCCTCTTTACAGCTGAGATTCTCTGGGGCCATCTCTAGTAAGAGACAGGGAAACTCCCAGCTTCTGATTCCTGTTTTTCAAGTGTTAGAGCCCGAATATCTCAGGGTGCCTTTAACTGACACCAGCATTATTTTCAGCCCTCAGGACACCATCTGTGCCTGGGGCCAGGTGGATAGGAATGGGAACAGTGCTCTTTTCCTAGCTGTATCAGGCATTTTCTGTAGGTATTCCATCATGGAAGCACCCACAGAAGTCACTGCTGCACTGGGGGTTGTCCCCACAGAGGGCACACACACAATTCTGGCACGTGAACAAGAGGATGACCATCTGCAAAATCTAAGCAGCGTTTTATAAACAGCAAAACACAGCTAAAAACAAAAAGAGAGGAAAATCTCTCCACAGCCCCACTCCTGTGTCAGGGCCTGATAATCTACTCTCAATTACAGCATTATTAACTGAACCCTACACCTGACCCTACTCATTTGCAGCAATTCCTGTTGACAATGGCACTGATTAGCTGGTACAGCCATGAATTGGGGTTATCCCTCCAGTATCTACCACCCTCCTACAATTCACATTTCACAGGCAGTGCTGGTTTGGAGGGAGGGAGCAAGGTTTGTGCAGAAGCAAGATGAGATTCAGAAGACACGAGCAGTACGAGCAAGCTGCCCCCCTTGTGCAGAGCAAATCCACCCAAGGACAGGGTAATAACTCCCCCAGCAGGTCTGAATTCCAGTTAATTACAGAACCAACTGATGGCTGATAAAAACAAGGCAGATCCACACCTCTGCTCTCACTTAGTAGCCTGTGGCTGCCAGCCAGTGAGAAAAGTGTAGGTATTGATTTGATTATCTTGTTTGTCCACCTAGACTTGCTAGTTGCATCTGCTCTTCCCAGTTCAAATGAAGTGTTTTCCACTGATTAATTAATTTTAATTTGTTTTTGCTTCAAGTGCAAGATTTGGTTTTTATTGACAAGTGAGTGCCCATATTCTGAAGCTGCCATGGTTAACAGGTGCCTCTGTGCTGCTCAGAGCTGAAGTTCTCCCATTTTGCTAAAAAGTACTTTATTTATGGACTGAAACCTCTCCCTTTTGCCTGCTTGGTTTTGAGAAAAAAACAAAACTGCGTCACTGAACAGCTCATCTCATGGATGGAGGCAGCTTGGATTGCTATGGGAGTCCTTTTGTGCCAGGACCTGGGGTTCCCTCACCTGCCTTCCCCGAGTTCTCTCCGGGGCACACCCAGCCACGCTGCTTTTCTAGCCAAGGAGGGGATATCCCCCAGCTGATCCCCCAGAATGTGAGCCCCTGGCTCCGGCAAAAGCAGGCCACCAATCCCAGTTACAAACCCATGGCCACAGGCCAGGGGTGGTGAAAGGGGACAGGTAGGTGAGGTTTCACTCCTTTCCCTTCAAATAGTGCCACTGACATGTTTGCTTCAGCTCAGATCATCAGCAAGAAGCACTACGCTCTGTCGTTACGGCCAGAGAAACATGAATAATGAGTTGCCTACCTAATGGTATTTTGCCTAATGCTCCTAAAACACACGAACAAGCTCTGAATGCCAGCAGTGCAAGGAGACTAGTAGTGAGAGGGAATTTATGGGGAAACAACACCCATGTCTGGCTCGCCCCTGCTGAGGGGAACAGGCTTTGTCAGTGCCAAGAGGTAGCTGTAAAAACCTGAGCCCTCCCTGCACATTAGCAGCGTTTTACAGGGGATTTGCAAAGGAAGGAAATAATATTTACCTTTCTGGCAACAGAGGGAAACTGTTGCGGAAAGAGATTTTGGGAATGTCCCAGCACAGACCAGGATCAAAGGCAGGACAGGAATGCAGCCCAGCAACCTGCAGCTCTTCTGGGACCCCTGGCACAGTGAGAGCCATCAGTGAATAATGAACACTCCCTCAATGTTCCTATTTACCAGAAACGTGCAAAAATGGGCAACAGTTTTGACCTGCCACCTTTTCCCCAGTGTCTTCCCTGGGGAAACGGAGCTGTGGTTTGTATCCTGCCTTCTCAAACAGCAAAGACAGATGTTGCTGTGATATTGCCTGAAAACACTGTGCTGCCCAAAACTTCTTATCCCACTGAAGAATTAACTGCTCAGTGGAAAACAATTGGGCCAGAAAGAGAACTCAGCCAGCCACGGATATCATCAGCTCAAGATATCATCAAAGTCAAGCAGGGATTGCTGGCCAGGTGTATCTCAGGATTATCTCTTTACCAGGTATTTCTAAATTGCCCCAGGACATCTGTGCAAATAAAGCAATCTGGGCTAGATATCTCTTTAGAGGGATGGTGACTCTGCTGCTGGGCCAGGATGCTGCTGCGGTCTTGGGTGATGCTGTGTTGAGACATCCCCCCCAACCTTGGTCTGATCCATGTGCAGCTCCCACCAGCAGCAAAGCTTATGGATGCATTTGTGGGTGCGAGGGATGGGCCAAGGGAATTAGAAAGTTAAAAGAAGAAGTGAACAGCAGGGCACAGAAGAAGACAGGAAGATTAATGGCAGGGACACAACCAAAAACAAAAGTTAAAATGGAAATGTTAATCATTTAAAAGAAGGTCTCGGTGGAATTACTTGCTTTATGGCTCAGAATAAAAAAGAGAAAGGGGAAAAGAAGGAGGAGAAGTCCCACTAAGAATAATTTAGTGCTTTGTGTAATGAGCTGCCTTCCTTTTTGGTAGTTCCCTCTGGTGTCTTATCACTTACCATGTGATTGACTGAGTCCTCTCTTTGCCTGCTCCTGCTAAATGGTGATTTGCCATCTGGTAGTCATAATTTCTTTTCTTTCATTTTTTTTCCTATCCTATATTCTTTTGTAATTAGAAAATAAATTACTTTTTTTTAACTGAAAAAGAAACATGTCTAGCATATTACTTACAGATGACAGTTGGTGTGAGCTCAGCAGCGAGGCAGAGGGAAGGGACTTGACTCCTGTCTCATTTGGACAGATCCCAGCTGACATGCCAAAGGATGTGTCAGCTTTTCTGCTGAGGGAAGGGCTGGATGAAGCAAGCAGCGGCCAATGACTTTGGTGAGATGAGAAATTCCTCATATCTCAGGAAGAATGGGAAAGATGAAGGCTCTGATGGGCTGGTGCAGCATGATAACCTGAACCTGCTCCTCCATGCAGCTCTGCACAGGACCTGTGTCCGACTTGAGCTTTGCACTCCATCTCTGTTGCCACCAGCTGTGGAGGGAGCCTTGAGTTTGCCAGATGCTGAGCAGCCTGTCGGAAATCAGGGTGCAGGATCTTCCCCACGGGGCCAGGAGACGAATGCTGCAAATGCTTAATTGCAACCCCATTTCTCTTCAGCTTGTTGCCAGCCTCTTCTCAGCAGCCTGTGTGCTCACCCTGACTGCCACACTCCCATTATATCTTCGTACAGCAGCAGCTCTCTCTGCTCTCATTTAAGTTGCCTCCTCAAGGTGCTCCAGTAATTCAAGTGAAAAATAATAATAATAACGCAGAAGTCAGTTGAATTGGGCTTGATTACTCAGTGACTGAGTTTGGGCTTGATTGACTGAAAGCAGCACACATCCCCCCAGTTGTTATCCTGAGAGCCTCATTTTCTCAGTGCGATGTTGCTGCTTGTAGCATCAAACCCATCGGGCCTTGAGGCCTCTGCCAACATGCAACCCCATAATTTCCAGAAAGACCCCACTCCAAGGCACTATTTGATTTTACATTTTTGGCACATCATATAATGAGGCAAGAAAATGACAGGGAAAATATCCCATTTCTGTACAGTGCCAACAGAGATGTGTTTTCCTTTGATTTCTAGGCAAGCTCAATGTTTTCTGGGGTGGAATTCTTTGGTTTGATGTGGCTTCAAAAGGTAGATTTTTGCTGGTTAAACTGGATGCATCCACACATTCCTGAGTATTTGAACCTGGTTTTACACCACTTTCCCAATGGATTATATATTTATAATATAAAATGTGTGCATTTAGCTGGAGGTAAAAAACCACAGCCTCTAAAGCAGGAAGAGATGTAGTGGACACGTGTTCGACTGTTGGATATCAATCTTTGCCCCAGCACTGCAGGATCCATGAATGATCTGTGGCTGAGCTGCTTGGTCTCCCTCCATCCAAAACTGGAGGCAAAGGGCAGTTCCCCAGGTACAGCCTCGTTTTTTTCTTCCCCTTTTACACTAACTATGCTCTGCCCTGGTGCTTGCATCTGTCCCTGGCATGGGTGTGTGCTGTGTTTTCAAGGAAGATGCTAGTATCAGAAGTGAGTGGGACATTTGTTAATATCTTTGTCTGAGCCCAAGAAAGACAAGGAAGAAATTATCTGTGTGAGATGGAGGGTGTGTTTTTCTTGGCTTAATATGGATGAGTGAAGAAAAAAGGAGGGAAAGAAAACAACTCATTTTTACTCATTCTCTAAGCAGCAGCCACTGTAGTGCTATAGCCAGGAGCATCCGAGAGACAGAAGGAATTCGAGTAACAAGAAAATGCCATTGTACAGACTTAATTATAGTGATTGCACCTGTTAGAGAAAACAATAAGCAGTAAAATGAATAAACCTTCCTGGGACTCATTTTATCAATGAAGCGTGACCATGTGAAAACTCCACAGAGAAAATCTACAAGGAAGGCGTTGTGTACTCAGACCTCTTCCTCCTCTCTGATCTCCCATCCTGCAATCAGAAGAACAAGGTAACCAGAGTAAAACTTGTGTTAATCTGCTGGCTGCATGTAGCTGTGTGCAGACGCAGATGTCTTGTTAATATGATACCTTCTCTTTTTCAGTAATATCTTCCCACTCAGGGCATTTACAGACATGTGGCTGCAAACTTCTGATGCTTAGGACAGAGCTGTGCACAGGTCCTCAAAACCCTGCAAAATTTGACAGTTTTCTTAAGGGTGGTGGGGAACCCTGTTGGTGCTCCTCAGAGTCAGTAGATCGGTCAGGGATGCTGTTAAAAAACAGTTCCATCTGTGGTGATAACAAGCTCTTGGTTACAATCCCAGAGTCACTAGGAGTGGTGTGGAAAGGACCGTGTTTATGTGTTTTAAAACCGTTAGCAAGTCACTCTTACTTTACGCAACACGGTGAAAAATCACTCCTGCTCCATTGCCTTCCCACCTCTCGTGGTCTCACAGACCTCATGGCATCCCTCCCTCGGGATCCACAGGATCCTCCTTGGTGTCTCCTCCTACTGAAGCAGTTCCCTGCTCCTGGCTGTCTTTGCCCCTTCTCCCCTGTACCTTTCCGAGCTCCCAGTTATAGCTCCTCTGCACTGCAGAGGCACATCTAACACTGAGCTTTGCATGCTTCTGTGGTTAAAGCAGACAAAGAGGATTAGCCTTTTGAAAGAGTTAATGCTGGGTTTTTGCATCCAAAGGTCTTAGAGCAGGGAGAAGTATCATTAGCAGTGTCTTGTGGATGGCAAAATTGAAGCATGAGGAGATGAAATGGATCTGCTTATTGGGTGATTATTCCCTTGCCCCATTTACATCACATCTCACAGCCCACGTCCTGGGCCAAAGACCTATTATATGACATAGAGCCCAGACAGAGGCAAAGCCAAAGAAACAAGGAATCCTGTGATACTAAATCTCATTTATTCTTCTCTTTTTCCAAGAACACTGGCATGTACAAAAGGACAAAGAAACATCCCAATCTTTGTAAAATGTCTGAGTGACAGCCCTGGTGTCTGCAGTCCTCCGGGCACTTTCTGAATGTGCTGAACAATGACGCCTCCAAAATATTGACTCAACAGCGTGCCTCAGCCCTGACTCGGGGGGAAAGAGATGAATACTCCCTTTGATAACAGTCACCATTGAAAATCGGCCTCTGTTGTTGTCAGCTGGAACAAGAGAGCTCGTAAGAGTCACTTGGTGATGCAAGCTTTGACTTACCAGCTCCTGGGAGCTGCCTTCAAATCACCACTGGGGATTTTTTCCACTTCTCAACAAAATCCGGCCTGGTAGGTAAAGGTATCCATAACTAATTTGGAATAACTTAGGCCACATCTAAAGGAAACTGGACAAATAATTCATGATGTATAATTTATTGGATAAATTTTGCCTCTTTTTCTATTTGTGAATTTTCTATGCTTGCAGTGTTGATTTCTCCAGCTAATTGGTTGTTTGAAATTGTTTGCTGGTGCAAATACTTCTTGGTCTGCTCTTTTCTCCAGGAGAAGTTCATTAAGAGTATCCCCAAAACAAAAGGAATTGACTAATTTTAATTGGTCACAGAGGCCACGTGGCATAAATACATTTTGTGGCATGAATATATATTTTTCAATTCACTGATTTAAAGTATTTCTTCAGACTGTTCTTTCCTTTCAAACAGGATGTTTTTGCGAGCATCCCTTCTGGTCAATATGCCCACTGGCTCTTCCTGCTAAAGAAACTCAGATTCCAGAAGATGGTCCAAAGATACTCAAAGGAAAAGATACTCAAAAGGAAAGAACCAAGAAAAGATGTTTGAATGGAACTGGATGTGAAGTTACTTATCTGTGTGTAGGAAGGCTTGTATTTGTCTACCTGCATAAGCACACATATTGCTCTTTTATTCAAATTAGTTTAAAGGAAACTTGCTTTTTCTTATAGTAAAAAGATAAACAGACACCCAGAATTAAAAACATTTGAATAAACTCTGCCTCTCTTCTAGGTGACACTGTATTATCATCCCTGCTTTTGGCCCTGGCAGCATCAGCCTATGCTCCAAGACATGTACCAGCCAACACGACATTGTTTTGCTGTCCTAAGGACTTCAGAAGGGCTGCCTTAAAGAAAAGCTGAACGCATGACCTCTTCCACTAGCATGAAACTGCAAGCTCACGTCTTGTATCACAACATCTTTAACATACAGCAAGCAGCAAAGAAGTTCAGACATGGAGCAGGGAGGGTGAAAACAAGCCACCCAACCTGATAAAGAAAAGCAAGCACTTGGCCTTGGTGTGGAGCATCTCAGATAAGTAGTTTAATTGGCAAGCTCTGGTGCTGGAGGGAGGGAAATCTAAGCTAAATTAAAAGATTAAAAAGATATTTTTTCATCAAGTGGTAAAATGGAAGAAGTGGACAAGTCTGCTCAAGAGAAAATGAGCAGAAAGGAACTGTGAATGTTGTGAAAATATATCCATTAGACCTGCCTTATCGAAACGTGATTTTGGCAAGCATCCAGCCCTGCATCTCCATGGCAACATGGCCTCGTCAACAGAGAAGAAAGTGTTTTTGTCAGGATGGGCCCAAACCCGTAAAAGTCATTTCGATTTGGGGGCAACACGATCTTCTTCAATCAATACTGCACACATAGTAATGACTCTTGCCACTTTTTTCATAAATCTACACTTTCTGCTTTCATGTCCTGTGGTTTGACATCACTGTGAACTGGAAACATGTTTAAATTTCCTACAGTTTTCAGCCCACTCTGCCCTCATCTGCAACACAAGGAGCCTCATGCAGCAGCTTCCTCCTTTGTGACACACTCGATGCACAGTGTACTCACAGGTGAGATTAGCCTGGTCTGAATTATGAGACAGGCTTTGAGGAATGCCCCAGTGGCACCATCCATGGAGGTAACAGCTGGAATTCTGGTCATGGCTGAGATGAGGGGCCCAGCAGAGGATGGGGACTCTTTCTCTCTAGTACTTACCTCTAATAAGATACAAAATTTAATGCCCTGAGCATCTTGACTCTCCAAGAAATTGTGGTGTCCCTTCTAGGCATGGCTGATAGGTCTTCTCTCCACACTCTGTGAATAAAAATGGATTTTCTTCTCCATTTTCCCCCTTCATTTCCAGTTCGAGATCTTTTTCTTCTTGACTGCCACTTGAAAGGGCTGGTCTTTCCAAACGAGCTCAGCAGTACAACCACAGAAACCACCACGTGGCCAAAGGGATTTCCGTGTGCATGCTAGAGTCTGCAAGTCTGTGTGCTGGGAAGGGAGAGATGGAATATGTAGGAGTAGTAAATACCTGTCTCTATTTTTCATTTAAATTAGTGTGTCTTAGGCATATGATCCAACATACTGCTTTTAAAATTTCAGCAGTAGGCTGCTAAATGCATTACTGTGAAATTTACTAAAGAAATGTAAAATATCTTTTTTTCATAATAACTGCAATCTAGCTAGACTTAAAGCAATGTCCTTTTTGTTGTTTTATATTCTATTTTGCCATTTGTAGAGGGATTTTTGAACGTAACTCCAATTGAGAGATCATATTTAAACCCCATTGAGAACTGCGATTTGGTGAAAACAGAGGCAAAGAGAATTCCATGTTTGTGTATTTTAGCCAATGCAGAGGGAAGCACTTTCTCCAGACAGGGTATTCTTGCTTCTGAATTTCACCTGAGGGTCAGTGATTTGGATCCTGCCTGTTCCCTGGAGGCCTTCAGGTTTTGAAGAGGGGGCATTTGGTCATTGGCATGTTATAGTCCCAGAAGAATTTCCCAGCCTTGTAAGCACACCCTGCATCTTGTTGTGGCACCCTTCAGTGCTGTGGCCAGAGCCTGGAGGAAAGGAACACAGGGAGGTGTGTTTAAGTTACATTAATGCTATTAAATTAATGACTCGAACTAAGAAAAAGGCTGTCATTGCTAAACCACACAGTTTACAAACAGGTTTTTAAACTCTGGGCTTGAGTCATCCCCAAGTGAGGCAGGGGATTTCTCTAGAAAGGGTCTGTCATCAGTGCAGCTGTACATAAAATCTGTGTCAGTGTCTGCCACAGCAAGGCCCCAGATGAATTTCGCTTGCTTCATCTACCTGGCACAGGGAGTAGAAATCCCTCTGAAATGAGTGATGATACCTCACTGCAGGCAGTGATACACCGGACGGGGTGCAAATAGGGATCTGTGTATTCTCTGTCTGTCTGGCCATCTGTCTGTCTAACCACTCATCATGGGCTGAGTGGTGGTGTCACCTGGAAGATGTCAGTGCCTGGCAGGTTTTGTCCTGAGCAAGGAGACACTCAGAACACGCAAACCAGAATGGCTATTTTGATGCTTTCATTCCCAAGTAGACATTTTCATGGTCATTTGTTAATCTGGATGACTTTCCTCATTGGTGACTGCGCTAATTGCTAAGAGAATTGAGAAGGATTTGGGCAAAGATAGTTTTTATGAGCATCTGGTGTTGACATGGGCTCATCCTTTCCAACCACTGACAGAACAGTCCAGAAAATGGTTCATGGACTGGAAATCAGGAGCTGATCATATTTTGACAGTGGTTTATCAGAATTTCTGAAGACTGATTTTTTCTTACTACTCTTTTAAAATGAAATTCATCTCTTGGAAATGAGTTTGAAATACCACCTGATGGTAATACCAGGGAAAAGAGAGACCTTTTTCCTTTTGGAACAGGAAAGATTAAGGTGGTGGCAACCTTCAGCAAGAGAGCATTTCTTTTCTCACACCTTATTTTCTGCTCTTTTTTCTTCCAGAGCAACACCTTTCATGTACTTGGTGTCCTGGGGGATGAAGAGAGACTTCCTTTTACAGAAGCCAGATTAAGACTAGCAAAATGAAGAAAAAAATACCCATTTAGCTCTTTTCCTCAGTTTAGTGACTTCTCTCATTCAGCCCTGCTTTTGAATTCTTCTGGAATTGGAGAGTTCAAGTGAGACCAGGAGCTGTCACTTTACAACACTTAAATTTCAGTCCATCAGATAAATAAAGCTCTTAAGGCCTGATTTATGCTGTGTCCCCTCCCAGTTCTTCTTCACCTGCTCTGGGCAGGGGTAGCCCTTTTCCACCAAGGTTTGGAAAGGCTTTGGACTATCAAATTCTGAATTTGTTGAATCTTGCAATCAAAAATGTCATTGCAGCACAGGGTGGGGAGGAGGAATTAGGGTTAATGTTTGTGTAAATGTTGGTTCAAGAGCAGCACACCACGGGGTTTACGTCATTCAGGGGAAATCCAGGACTTGTGCAGGATGCAGCATGTTGAGTTCCATCTTTTTGTCTTTGAACTGATCCCTGCCAGTCCCTCAACACAGATGGGCTTCACAGGGCTGGTGGAAAATACATCCTAAAATCACTGGAATCTGGAGGAAGGCTTTTTCCTGTCTGCAATCAAGTCCAGAGTTATTAATTAGATGCATATGCTTGGTTCATTGAGATGAAAGTTAAGGCGGCCTTTGCTCAGCAGTGAAAGCCATCCCACTGGAATACTGATTAAAAAGGAGCAGGGTTAATAGGAGTAGATGAAAATGTGGTGAGTATATGAGGTGGACCAATGAGCTGGGAACCAAGATGGCAGGGTTCATTTCTGCCACTAATTCTTTCTGCAGCCTGTAGAAAATTTGCAAACCTGTTAGTGCCTCCATCTCCAAAATGGCTCCAAAGTTGTGGTGGTGTTGTCTTTTTTCTTTTTTTCTTTAGTGAAAATTAATTAATGTCTAAAAAGCACTTTGAGATCCCAGAATGAAAGGAGAAAAACAAATGCAAAGCATTCTATTGTTTTAATATCTCTTCTATAGACCAGGATGGAGGCACCTTGCCACTCACACAATTACCTGCCTGCAGCTGCAGCCTCTTAGTCAGTTAATATATGCTACATCTCTGCATCTAGGTATGGAGAAAGACCCAGACCCTCCCACCCGTCATTTACTCCCTCTCTCCTTATCCTTCGCCTCCCTTGCTCTCCATTGCATTAATAGCAGAGATGGCATTAAAGTAACTTTATCTCTTTGGTGCACTCATATACAAACTCAATGGCTGGCAGTGTTATGAGGCTTATTGCTGAGTGCGTAATGACTGCTGTTTTTTTGGATGAATGAATTCAGTGGGTGACAGGTATGTAATTCACGGCTTTGTAAAAAGCTTTGAGAGGAAGTGTATGAAATGTACTATATAAATGTCAATACGCTGCACACTTTAAAGCCTGTGTTGAGTCACAGGGAGGGTAGATTTAAGGGGGAGATCATAAATAGCAGAAGAACAGCTGGTTTCCCCGGGTAATGATGACTGAAGATCTGAATGGTGACTGCCTAAACATGCCAGCTGGGTGGAGGTTCTTACATAGACCCCTTTTCCACAGTCTCCGAGCACCTCACACTCTGCAGTGCATTTATTCTCCAAACAGGGGAGGGTTTTAACATGTGGAGTTTGGGTGTCTCTGTGGGGAGGAAAACAGGACTGGCAGAGAGGGACCCCAACCCACCCCAGCTCCCCAAACCCTGAACACTCTCCCTCCAGACATGGATCCTGTGATGCTGCTGCCTGAGCTGAGCACATATGGGAGCTTTGGTGAAATCCTGTGCCCACACCAAGCCCTCTCTGCACTCCCGGCACTGGCAGTGTCCCGTGCCTCCCCTTAGACAGAGAGGAAGAGTCTGGCCCTCAAGGGATGGGGACACTGGCCCCTCTGCTTCAGAGACAGCAAATACTGACCAGCCTCTGTGCAAGGGAGCTCTATTTATTTATCCTAAACCATAATATGCACCGTGGAAAATAAGGGCTGACAAGGAAGGCTTCACTGAGCTCAACAGAATGCCTGTGGGTGCCAAGGCCTGATAAGAGGCTCATATTTTTGTGCCCATGAACTTCCTGCAGCAGCCAGCTCTGCCATTAATTTTTTCCCTGAAGTATTTTTGTTATATAGATGGAGTAATGTTGGAGGGAGCTACATAGAAGAGCCTTTGGGGCTCTTGTTTCTCTTTTCTAACTTGGGAAACTTCAGCTCCGGTATTTATCCCCAATTAACATCTTTGCATGGCTGACACCTGTAAAGTGTTTTCTTGGCTGAACAAGCACTGTTTTGTCCAGAAATAGGAGGGACATATATAAGAAAGCTACCAGTGTAGGCAACAAGTTATTATACACTAGCAGATGCAAAAATATGAAGAATTTCAAGTGACCTTGCTGCTTTTCTTACCTCCCTCCCTGCAGATTACACTGCCTAATTACTCTGCCACATGAGAGAGAGATTGCACGTCCCTTTCTTCAAACATTCTGTGAGAAAAGACACTGAAAAGCTCCAGTTTTTCTCATTAAGGTGTGTAAATCCACTTGGGTCTAATCTGGAGAGAGGATTCCTTGTCACCCTGGTTTAACTTCTCTCCACCCTTTGGTTGTACCTCTGTAGAGAGCTCAGCACAGCGAGTGCCAGCACAGCCCAGGATGCCTGTGGGCTCCTGCAAGGCACCCAGCTGTAGCATTAACCTTGCCCATGGCTCCCTGCTCTGTGATCATGCTCTGCTGTAACCTGAGTGAGTGCCTGCAATTAAACCTGGAGAAATAGTGCACTGCCTTTCATGAACAGCTCCATAAGTAGTAAAAGGAACTGATGAAGTGGATTTATTTAGTTTCTCGAGGAGCTGGATATGTTAAATATTATGACTTTTTAAGGCTCCCTGCAACAGAGGCCATAAACGATATGTAGTCGTAGAAATGAACAAAACAAAAGTCTCTAAATCCCAGCAATGTGAGTGAGAGCTCAGGACTGCTTCTTGTAAAGTGCATATGTTCTTTCCAGGGCAAAAGGTGTGAAACACAACTTGTTCTGCCAAAACCTCTGCTCCAGGTACCACTGTGTGGTGTGGATATGGGCTCCATGCTACAGGGGAGCACCAGGAGATCCTGCATGGAAGAATGGTCTGCACCAGAGGGGACTGAGGCACAAAAACTCTGTCACTGACTTTTATGGGAGCATTTAGATCTCTGAGTCTTGCAACTTGGGCATTGGGAGACCAAACCAAAACCACATACGATTTTTATTTTCTTTGCACTGCACCCACCTCTAATGTGGAGGTGCCCACCTTCACCTTTCCTGACACCTCCAGTGTACAGGTGAGATTTCATTCCCTTGGGGAGAACCCAGCCCAAAGATTTTTTTTCCTGCCATGTTCACCTTGTGGCCCACTGACTTATTTACTGCTCTCTGCATCCTGCACTTAATACCAATTATAAATTTCCTCATGGACTTTTTTCCTACAGTTATCCTCGCCTTAATGCCTCTATAAGATTAAATTATCTTCCTACATTTACTCAGGTTTGTAGCAGAGCTGCAGGAAGAGGTCCCAGCATAGGATTCATCCATGGAAAGGTTGAGCATCACTTCCTTCTCCCTTACTTAGAGATGCTGAGTAACGCAGGGAATCAGATTTTAAGAGGCATTGCATTTTCTGCTTTCTCTCTACTTAGCATCCTTCTTGGCTATGAATGAATACATAATTTTGGGGGTAAAAGACTGCAATCTTGTTTAATGAATCTTCATTCTCTGCTGTTCTTTATAAATCTTTATACTTCCTTTATACTACCTTCACTTCCTTTTTCTTCCTGTTTTTTAAATACTGATTTCTTTCTTTTTCTCCCGTCTTCTTTTTTTTTCCCCCACCCTTTTTTTTGTCTTTATCTTTCTTTTCTTCTGCTGCTCTCCCAGCTTTTCATTACTGTCATCTTTTTTCCCAGCCACTGAACCCTTGATGTTGTTCTAATTGACAGACGGGGTTTAAAAGCATATTCGAAAGCTCCTGTCTTTTTAAATAGACTCCTGTCTCATCAAAAGATGTACAGCAACATTCCATTAGAGCACATCATTTGAAAATAGATTGGGCTTTTAGCAACTGTACTCATATTTTTATAGTTAGGCTGTTCTGTTGGGATCGTCCCTCCTCCTTGCTAGCCCCCATCATCTCCTCTTATGGGGAGGGAAAGGAGAAAAGGTACATTAAAGAGAGATTATTGAGTCTTCTGTTTTGTTTTGGTCTACTTCTCGCTGTGACTCTTGGATGCTTGTTCTACATGTTTATTTTTCATGGCCAGGTCTTTTGGAATGAAAAGGGGGATGCAAAATGCACAGATGCTGATGTAAATGGAGACACAGCTAAAGAGCAGCAAAGAATTGGCTCTTGTTGCCCTGCACTGTGTGGTATTTCATGAATGGGGATTCAGCCATGGCTTTCTCAACCAGGGAGAACTGTGCACAGGGAGTTCAGATCCTGCTCTGCAGTAAGGCAGACAAGGAAGTGGTCACTGAGATATGGCTCTGCCCCACAGCCATGTCCATGCAAACTTCTCTGGGACATCAATAGCGTGGTAACTGCTAGAGCTGAAGAGGCTGTGTGGGGACAGCAGACTTCTGGAAAAAATCGGGTGGTGAAAAAGCCCTGAACCCGTGTTGATATTTGTCAGTTGAAAGCTGAGTTGGCCACCACTGCTGTGGCCTTTGACTTGTGTGGGGATGGAAAGGGAAGATCAGAACCACCAGTGAGCCCAGGCTTTGGGCCTTGTCATATGTGTGATGTTGTTCAGGGTCCCTGTCCCTGTGCAGCCACTTCAGCAGCCGTGATCCTGAGCTGGGTGTGGCTGCAAGCAGGAAGAATTCAGGTGTCGTAACAGAAGAGAGGGAAATGTCTGAAGGAATTGGGAGCCAGGGAAAGTAAAGAAACCCTGGTGGGACTGAGAACTGAGCCAAGTCTACACTTTTTCTCCCATCTTCAGGGCAGCTCTGAACATCTGCTACAATGTGTATTTTTCCTTATTGCTTGGAGTGACGGTTCTGCTCAGTTTTTACGTTTAGAAAATCAAAGAAGATAAAGATAGAAAAGATCTTGCAAAGGTCTATTAGATTATGTAGTTCCTTCCGTTACCTCTACAACCCCTCCAAATATTGTGTAATGAAAATTATTGTGTTCCTGAAATTGCTGAAGTTTAATTACCATCTACTTGGTAATCATATTGAGATGCACCAATATACTTTATGAGGTCATCATTTATGAACTACAATTCCTCGCTGTTCAACATCAGGGCTACTTCTGTCACCACCAGCAAAACACAGCAATTGCTCTTGCCTGTGCATGAAGGCCCCCATTGTTTCACATTCAGAAGAAAACTGGTCCAGACTCGGAAGTTGGATCCAATTCTAACTTTAAGTCTGCTAGAAGTACTTAGACCTGGGTATCCAGTGTATGCCAAGAAACAAAGACAAGATCCCCTTTCTGGAGTCAGAGGTGGCTTTTGTCCACAGGCAGGAGAATTCAGAGGGCATGGCACCCATCTCTGCACCATGGGCAGCAACTGTTTGCTCCCAATTATTGGCATTTTCCGTGACATACGCCATCCTCTTAAAATCCTGCTGAGGGAAAGAAGACTGGCCAGTTTCACTTGCAAAGGAGATGGGTGGGCAGGATATTGATTTACTGATTTTTCCAAGTCCCGAAGATCTATCTTCATGTACACTGTCCCTTCACAAGTCAGTCTTTTCACAGCTCCTCGGTGTTTCACCCAGATGCGTCAGTGGAAAACACCACTTACATTGGAGGCTAAGCCTCCTTCCCAAGTATAAGTAGTCAAAAGCTATTCCTGTTCTAAGCCCAGCATTGATCAATACCTGGGACTTAATGATCCCCTCTCTCCACACCCCTGCCCAAGTTATTCACTCTTGCTATGCCACTATTAAGTCTGACAGGTACAGAAGCAATAGGTACAATTTTCAGTCCCCACAAAGTAGGAGCTCAATGCTTCCCTTTTGCTTTCCATATCCCTTTTTCATGTGTACTAATAATAATCTCTGTGGCTTTTTTGGATCCTCACAATAAGCGGCTTATCGGATTGATTAAAACCCCTACACTTGGCTCTGGCTGTGCATTGATTTTAGCTGCTGCTTGTTGTTTTGTGTATTGCACATCATAGAAATCGGAGATGGAAAAGACCTATTAGGTGTCAACTTAAATGTCTGAGTCTCCCCTCCCCGCCTCAGTATTCGGTGATCTAGCAGGGGATTATTCACTGCCATGTATTTGCGGCAATTTTTCCCCATCCCTTCGCAAATGGCCCCAGAACCTTCCTTCCCACACAAGACCCAGCCTCCCCTAACTACAGTGCTGGCATGAGCAGGAAGCTGGTTGCTGGCTTGTTGCTCCTCTGTACTCAGTATGGAACGCCTCTCTGGAGCCTTCTAAATAAAGGTGCATCCTTGGGGCTCTCTTCTCTCAAAGGAAGACACAAACAACCCAGGCTTTGAAGCTAATGGATATTTCTGTTACCCTCAAGCAGGATGCTTAGGTTCACACAAAGAGCATCCCCACCCTCCCTTTCCTTTTGCAGGAGCTTTTTGAGACCCAGTTTCCCTGCAGAGGTGAATAAGTGGGTCCAAGGGATTTATCCCTGTTGAAGACGGGGACTGTTGCCACCGATCCACCCTCCAAATTTTGATTTCTCCAGGGCAGTTCCTCTCTGATGCTGTCTAATTGCCAGTATTTCCATTATCCAAATACTTGGTCAAAAGTTGGTCTTGATGTTCTTGGAGGCCTTTTCTGACCTTAATGATTCTGTACTCGGGAGCCTGAAAACTTTTAAGCCACTGGCTTAAAGGCTGTTCTATTTTCTGCCTTCTAACATGACTCTAAGCCACTTCAGTAGGATGGACCTCCCAGAGGAGCTGTGGAGGGGAGCAGGATGGGCTGTGCTTCTGTGCTGACCACCTCTTATCACACACACCCAGATCAGAGACCTCCTGCAGCCTGTTGATTTGTGTGGGGGGGGGAAACTTTCCAGCACAGTGCGATAGAAGCAATCCTGCAGAAGGGAATAACTCTCTGTTGTTTAGCTCCTCAAGGCAGATCATGGGAGAGTCAGCGCTGTGCAGAGGAGAGGACTGCACTGCATGGCTGAGAGCAGGAGATGCAGGTGAGATGTCCAGCTGCTGGCTGCACAATAAATCCCATCCTTCGACTAAAAAGCAGGAAGAAGGGATAAGACAGCTGGCAGACAACTTTTACACCTCCCTATTCCCAAAAGTGTTGAGCAGCTCTTGGCTTGGACGAGAATATTTTCCACTGCTATTGCCAGTGATGTGCAGAACAATGGAGAATCATCCCCTCTTTTCTGCATCTCATCTGAAAAAATAAAGAGTTTCTGTGGACACTTTAAATGGGCTGGGTGCAGCCAGCACTAATTCTTCCCAAGCTCCCATTATCTCATGTTTCCCAGTGTTTGGCTCTAAGCCTGCAGAGGCACCCAGCCAAGAAAAAACAGGCCCTGGACATGTCCGGATCAGGAGTGACAGGTATATCCTGCAGGGAGCCCTACATCCCTGACCATCCACCTTGAACACCTACAGAAGAGACTGTGGCTCCTGCACAGCCTGTGACCCAGGTTTTCTTCCTAACAGTGTGGTGCAGGGATAAGGGAAGCACCAAGTTGGCTCTGGATGTGGATTCAGGAGTTGTCTGGGGTCTGCCCTGGACATCAGGCCCCTGAAGAGCACTGCAGAACCACAGAGACTGGGATGGACATGAAACAGAGAGGGAAAGAAAGTTCAGTGGTGTAACCAATCTGTAGGAGGAGCACCAATTCCCTAGAAAAGCAAGGGGCTGTGGTTGGAGAGATAGCGGGCAAGCAGTTTCCCAAGGCTATTTGTTCATGTTATTTCCAGGCTAATACCCTGACCTTCAGGCTTGCAGTGATTGCTGCCTATCTGAAGTTAGCTCTATTAACATCAGTGCTTGTGTGTATTGAAATAGAAAAGGCAGAGAGCAGGGGCAGGGGAATGGTCACATTTATTTGTGGACGCGCCATGTTTCACCATCACTCACTGTCCGTCCTATTGCATCCCTTCCCTCTCAAATCCTGCCCCTAAGCTGCTCAAAGCCCGAGGCACCAGCACCAATCCATCCACATGAAAACTATACTGCTCTACAAAAGTGGGAGACATGAATTAATGTGGAAATGAATGGGCATCATTCTCCCCTTCACCAGGCCCAACTGCCAGACCCACTTCAGCTGCTTTTAAAGCCTCTTAGGAGGCTCTGAGAAGGGAGTTTTCAGTGCATTGGAGGAGTGGCCAGCAATGCACCACTCCTTCAGCTCCGCTGTGCTGATGAGCTGCACACAAAACTAATGTGAACCCAGGAAAATTGTGGGTTCAGTAAGAGACTTCAGAAGAATTCCCAGCTGTTTGCTCTGGTATGGCAACGTGAGAGCAAAAATTTTATCTCAATGTGCATGGGCTTACATGTATGCTGTAAAACCACTGTGTTATCACTTAAAAAGTATGAAGAAGCTTGGTAAAATTTCCTCAAGCCCTTCTTTCAGGCCATGTCGACGTGGCTTAACTAGAAATTGGAAACTCTTGGCTGGTAACTTGTTTACTGATGATAGTTTCCACAAATAACTATGTATTTTAAAAGTTTTCTTATCATTTCAGAAACATCCTGTTCCCCAATAAATATTTCAAGCTGTAGCTACAGAAAGGACTGATATGGTCCTCAGCACAATGTAGGGCAGTGAAATCACCGGTGAGGAGAGAAGATTGAGCCAACCAGGGCATGCAAGATGGAAATGAGTGAAACTTTGGGGAAAATCAGCCGTTGACAAAATTGGTTGGATATTTCTGGTAGGTGGTAGGAGCTGGGAATCATTTTTGTTCACCATTCTTTCTTCTCATTAGCAACAGTCTACACCCACATGAGGAAAATCAATAAATTAGACTGCTTCTGGGAGGCAGCAGACTCGGTATCTCTGCCAGTCACTGGCTGGCTGTGTGACCCGAGGCACTCAGCCATAACAAATTTCTCTTCTGCTTTCCTATAAGAAAAGAGGCAGAGGGAGGCTATAAAGCATGCTGGAAACTGCAGATGAAAACACCAGCAGATCAGAGCTGGATTTGGTCTCTCTGATAATACATCAAGAATGAGTATAGTTACTTCAAAAGGTTTTCCACTGGTTCAGAGAAAATCTTAATTTTTTTGTTTGCCTCTCTTTTTGGTATTTGTCCAAAGTAACTTTCTTTTAGATAGTGATGTTTCTACTAAGTAATTTTCTAGCTTTGTGTTTTCTTAAGAAGCCTTAAAAAAAAAAAAAAAAAAAGCATAGCCTACCTGGCTAATTGGGAGAGTTGTAAAGCTTAGGCTGCCTCCACAGATGTCATATCCTAGTTATTGGCACCAGTAGGGTTATCATCTTGTGCTGGTTTTAGCCAAAATATAGCAATATATCCTCTGGGAGAAAGTCAGGTTACAACCACCCTTCCCCCACCAAGTTCGGCAAAAAATTCCTCGAAGGAAAGTGAAGGAGATAAAACCTATTTATTAACAAACACACAGGAAAAGGATATTAGTACGAAATAGTAAAGCCCTCACTATAACGAGAAAAACCTGGGAAGAAATTAAAATCCTCTTGTTGGTGTGGTCCCTCCTTCTCGGAGCTGGCATGGGGGGTGGCCTTTGGCCCCCTCTGGGCCTGAAGAAAAGTTCTCCTGATGTGTTCTGATGTTGTTGAAACAGTCCAGAAGGAGAAAAAGAAAAGGAAAAAAAAACTCAAAAACCCGGCTGAAGAGACAGGCAGGGTGCTCCCTCCGTGCTCCTGCAGTGGGAGAACGTAGAGCCGTCCCTATCTCTGTGTCCTTGGGAACTTGCTTTGAAAAGTTCTTTGGGTTTTTCCTCCCCTCTCAAGCTCAGTTTAAAGGCACAAAATTAATTTTTTGGCATTGAGCTGTGATAGGGGATACACATCATAGAGTCACCCCAAGACACATCTTTACTGGCAGCTTCTGCTGCTACTTCTCTCCTGTTTCAGTCAAAGTTTCCTTGTACGGTTTTAGGCTCCTTTTCTGCCACCCAGCTCCTCAAGAGCTCTGCTACCTTCCCCCCACCCGCCCCCCCCTTCTCACCTTGTCCTCCCTTTTAGAGTGTCAGGGTCAAGGCACTAAGCCATGCTTAAACCCATATTTATCTACTTTAGCAGTTGAGCTACAAGGTATTCCAACCTGGGAAAGATTTGTACACTGAGGCTTCTCTGAGATTTTTCTCCATGTGTGTGAACATGCATCAGACTGTAACCTCCTGTCAAAATTTGAGATCTACCCCCAGAAGGGTGAGGGATGAGAGCCTGAGTTTAAGTTTGCACAAAAACCCACATACAGGGCCCAGTTTCCTCTCTGGCAACAATGGTCACCATCCTCTGGTGGACATGTGTGCTGGTGAGATGAGCACACATCCCCTTCCTAGGACTGAAGAGCACTAATAAACCTTTATGTCTCTGAGGCCTTCAGGTGCGTCACAACATATATAAAGTGAGAAGCCTTGTCCCAACAGATAGTGCAGGTGCTTCACACAGGAGAAGATGGAGGTCTGTGTTTGATCTTCAGTAGTAAGTACAGAAAAGGACTTTGCCCCTTGCTGGACCTTGTGCTACTTTAATGAAATTCATTTAATTACAGTTCAAATATGAAGACCTACTGGAAAACAAAATTTTGCATATAATGTCCTAGACTGATAGTAATGTGTGTTTGCCATACAGTTAAACCAAAAGATTAAGTAAAACCTCCAATTTTCAGGTAAATATACAAGCATAAAAGTAAAAATTTAGTGGATTTGGACAGGGTATTTTTTCCGTTTTTATTCACTTGGCTCTAAAGCAAACCTCATCTTAAGAAATTAAATTTGACTGGTGATTAGTCCATAATGTGGTGCAATCACTTCTGGTATTTGAAGGAAAAACTGAAAACAGACTAGATGTTAAAATTTGAAATACCTGCATCAGATGTGATGGGCAGGAATTTTAGGTTTTTTGCATCAAGTGCAGGTGACTTGCAGAACAAGCTGATCTCATGCCCCCAGGCAAGACAGGCCAGGTGAGGCTAGCTGCGATACACAGTGGTAACCAGCATGGGCTTGCTTTTACCTACTGGGAAGTTTATTTCTGCTTCAACTGTGTGGTAAGTGAATTCACATTCTTCAGAACAGATTATAAAGTCCAAGTCTCCTGCTTTTATTATTCTGCAGTAAGTTGTTTTCTGCCCCAAATGCTTCTTTTACAGCAACAGAGTCTGAAATGGGCACTTGGGGAACTAGGTCCTGAATTGCAGCGTATATAGGTGTTCCAAACTGCTCCATTACCAGTCTGAAGTTTGCATCTGCACTCTTGTGCCTGTGAACTAAAATGGGAATCGATGGAGGCAGCTATGAAATTATTTCAGGCTCACTTTCCAAGCAAGAGCCCTGCTGCTTTGGAGCGTTGCTCCTCTGGCTGTGAAATGCCCTCACTGCAATGCAGAATTGTAACCACAGGCTGCCCAGAACCAGCCCTAGCACAGACCAGTCTCTTTTCCCACCATGTCTTGCCTTAATGAGCAAATGACTCAGGCACTCTGTTTCTCGGTGACCGTAATTCACAGAGAAATTCCTCAGCACTATATGTGTTTGTGAACTGGGAAATGAGGTGTGCTGTGCGTGATGAGGAAGACAAGATGATGAAGTCAACAGGATGTTTTCTGGCACAGGGACTGAAAAACGTTCACCCACAGCAAGGACAGTTCACAGGGTAGGGGCAAGAAGGAGATCCCAGAGCACTCAGATCTCCTGCCACACTCCTGGACTGTTTCTGAAGGACTCAGCTATGGGTATTGACCCTCAGACTAGGAATTCATAGTTCAGATGCCAGATAAATCTTCCCAGCCAAATCAGACAAAGGTGTAGTCATAGTCAGGACCCAGTTATCTTCTCAAAGCATCATTTGGGAAGAGTGGTCAATGCTTTTCCCTGCAAAGATTTTCCATGAAGAATTATGAAGCTGCTTTCTGTGTAAATTCATCCTTCAGCAGCATTTCCAGGACAGTTTGGGATAGGGAAGCATTAAATGTCATCCAGCACATGTGGCACTTTTCATCAAAATGATGAAGAGAGCTCAATAGAATCAATACCCCTTATCTTTTAAATGAGTAGAGTCTCTTCTGTCTTTGGACATTCAGGCCAAGTAGAAGCTAGACTGAGTCTTCACTTTCCAGACTTTTGTGAGTTTCTTCTCTTTTGGCAGGCAAACACCTAGGAAAGGAGACAAGAGTTTTTCACTGTACTGACACTAAGTCCAGCTACCAGTAACAGGGACTATGTTATTACTTTCAGTCAAAAATCTTCCCTCCCTGCTCTGCTGTCCATGCAACAGGCTAAAAACAGCCTGCAGCCTCCAGTGCCCTCCTGGAATGACTCCATGGCTGTGCATGGAAATATTGTCCATCTATAGCCTGAAGTCCTCACTGCATAGGAAAGAGAATATTTAATGTCTAGTGTAAATTATTAACTTAATGCCAATCTGGATATAGCTAACATCCTGGGATAGGTCAGGGTTCTTTTCCCTCCCATGCCCGCTTTCCCTAGTAAACACTGATAACACTAAGGGCCTTTGTTATCATTCATATTTTGACAAAACCATTTTGTGTGCTCCTCAAATGCCACTGCTAAGTTGTTAACTTATCTCAGGCAGATGATGCAACAACAGGAGAAAAAGATAAATATACTGATACTCACTGCAGACATAAATCCCTTCTTGTCCCCTCGTGTCCAGTCCTCTTCAGGCACCAGTTCTTACCTCCAGCCACCTTTTCTCAGATGGCTGCAGAGCATGCAAGAACACATGAAGGATGTAAACTCAGGGGTCTTCTGAGGACCAGCTCCAAGAGACATGAAACCTTGACCCTCAGCAGTCATAGTAGGATGAGATAGTCAAAGCCTTATTCCTACTTAGGAAGGGGGAAGGAAGGGCAAGCTGGGCTTTTCTTGGTCATGGTTACAAAGACCAGCTCTAAATTCTCTACGCACCTCATCTACAAGGAAGGAGGCTCCCAGACAGTCAGGAGCTGATAGAGTTCACCTGTGGATCCCCCCCCCACCCAACACCTTAGTCCCAGCCACCTCAGCCAGAAAGCACAAATTAACCTCACATGGCAGCTGGGCCTGTCCTAAGGTGCCCTTGTAGGGGATATTCCACCTCGAGCAGATTGATGCTCCTGTTTGACAGATGGGAAGGGAGAGGGCAGCCTGCTGATCTCTAACTTTTACTGACTCCTCTCCACTATCCCTCTTAGCTATCTTAATTCCCCTTTGAAGGCGGTAAGGGGGAGCTTTTAGCTCACCAGGCTCATCTGAAATCCCAGTGAAGTGACCGAAACTCCATCTCAATATTCTCTGTAGCTGCTTGTTCTGGTGGATAGTTTCTGACTATCATGGCTTTTGGGTTTCTTGCTTTTTAGTAAATGCGTGTGCTTGTCCCTCCTCCAGCACAACAGACAGACAGACGGCTGTGATGGTGTTGCTAGGCCAGAGCACTCGTGGCTCGGTTCCCCAAAGGAGTAATGTGGTGGTAACTTCGTGGTGTTTCCTTGCTACTCCTGTGCAAAGCAGGAAAGAAAAATGAGAGGGATTTATCAAAAGATAGAGAAGGGGAAAGTCAGATAATGACAAAGCTGTGGAAATAATAACAGTAAGGAAGATTTTTGACAGAGTTTTTCCTTTACTAACCACAGCTGGGCTCATCTCAGCTTCTGGAAAATTGTAAAACAATGTGGGGAGGTGGGGGGAAACAACAGCTTGGCAGATAAATGTGTCCAAAATTTTTCATTCTTTTTAAAAATGCCATTAAAAATTGGGACAGAAAAAGCAGCTTAGAGATGACATTTCAAAGGGGGCTGGGGGTGGAGAGAAATTGCAAGGTAAACAGGACATTTTCTATCTTTCCACTACCTCCAGCCTCTGTGCAAAGAAAGATAACAGCAGCAGGAGGAAGAGAAGTCTGCCATGGAATTTAGCTCTTCTTTTTTCTCTTGTAACAGGGAGAGAGGGAGAGACCAAATGTGCTTCTGAGGCATCTCTGTCTTCTTTGAACCTTATCAACAGGGCATGTGCAATGCAGTCTCCCTTTCTCCCTCTCTTCTAACTTTTGAAGCAAAACACTTACGTGCAGGGAATGTCAGAGCATCTGACAGCCAGGAAGATAAGGGAGAAAGCCAAGGAGTGGGGAGGAGGGGGCTACTGTCTCCCCTCCTCCTCCTTGGTTTTGTTTTTTTTTTTTTCCCCCCTGTTTTCTTTCTTTGATTAAAGAAAGGTGGAAAGAAGAGAACAGTGTAGAGATGTCTTTCCCACCCATCCCTTAACAAGTCTCAAGAGCATGGCCCGTTTTGAGTCAAGCAGATTGTTAAGGGAGGATGGCTGTCAATGGGATCTCAAAGATGCAATTCTTTTTTCAGGAATAAAGGAAAAAGGTCTCTTGTCACAGCTGCTCACTGTTTATGAAATGTTTTGCCTCTGTGAGACCTACAGGGAATCTGGGAGTGTGCTGAATCTGTTGATCTCCCACATTTGCTTTGGAAGGGATCCCTTGCCACATACCTTTGCAAGTAGAGACAGTTCGTCTATACAGCACTACTCACTGTTTTTCAAGTTTATATGCTCTATTAATAGGCATTCAGAGAGGCTCCTCAGAGTGGCAGAAAGGTGTAATATAAGCAAGGAGGGAGAGGCTGTGGTTTGCAGGGGAGCCGTAGGATGGTGGGCACTCCTGAAATCTGTTTAGAATTAGGGATTTAGAGTAGGAGCTGAGCTCAGCTTGGATACAAGAAAGGATTCTTGGTATCTTGCACCATGCTTTCATTGTGCCCTGGCAGAGTTTGGATGAATTACGAGGAGGTTCAAATCAAAATCCCAAACCTGGGCTTGGAAGAAGTTTGGAGCCGGATCTGAGCTTTTGCAGAGATATATATATATATTTCTTTATATATAATGAGGTCAATCAAAACATCTCATCTCAATACCCTTGAACTTCTGGAGCAGGGCATGAATTTGAGCCCAGGCATATGGGATCATCTGGACTGTGCAGTGGTGCCTGCCAATTGCTTTTCTTTCCTGGCAGGCTGGGCAGGTCCCAGTACTGTTGAGTTTCCTTAGATGTTTCTGGTATAAACCTATAGCAAAGGAGCCCTCCTGGACATCCTTTTCCTCCAGGCCCTTTGTAATTCATGCCTCCTTCCAGGAGAGGAACTAAAGGTGAAAGGAGTGGATGACTTTTTAAGAATCTCTTGTTTTAATGAAGCCTTGAAAGGATTGTCCTTTTTCGAAGCCCAGTTTCCACATGTTTGAAACTGGGCAGGGGAAAGGGCGACTCTTCTGAGTTCAGCCAGGCTCAGGGGAACCAAAAATGCCAAACACCTGGTTTGGTTGCTATTTTAACAGGACAGCTTACTCTGCTCAGGACTTGCTACACAGTAATAATGAGGGAAGAGTAAAAAGTCTCAAGGTTAAATGAGGACTGTGCCTGTGTGCCCAGGGTGAAGTTGCAGGCACCAGAGGTCCTGCAGGTCTGCTGCTCTGCGATGGGATTGAACATCCGATCTAATTTACCAGCTACCTCCTGAAAGATGACAAAATCTGCTACTGGGCTTGCACTACTGTTATTAGAGAGCAGCATGTGTATAGAACAGATAAACCAAGCTAGGAGGAGTTTGGAGGATGGGGAGTATTACTTCTAGTAAAACAAAGCAACTCTGGAAGATTACATCCCCTTCCAGTGACACAGCAGAGAAAGGAAGTGAATGCACATCAAAGATGCTGAGGGCAGTGCTGTCCTTCACCAGATTAGCAGATATGGACATGGCACAAATCTCAGAGGCTTGAAGGTGGGTAGAAAGGAAGCTTTGGAGCAAGGGAATGGGGAAATTGTTGCAGAGAACCATATCAGGACGTGATGGCTGCAGGCATGCAAGAGCAGGTGGCTTCTTTTTTCCTGTGTGAAGTAGTGAGAAAAGTGCATCTGATCTTTCAGGGGTACCAGGCTCCTGTTGGGTCATTTGAAGTCTATTTATGGTATTTTTTATACTGCATCACATCTTTCAGTCAATCTGTGTCCCCAACTGCTGCTCATGGAAAAAAAGGAAATCAAGAGAAGATAGTGTTTGGAATAACAGAGGGGGAGGGCATGGAGTGTGTGCTGTGTTCAGCTGTGAGACAGCTAAAAATGGACTGAGGTGGGAATTGGGAGGGGAAGGACCAAGTCAAGTAAAGGTATGTGTGGAGACCAGCTGTTAGATGCAAATGCAGGGGGGACAAGGCTCTAACCCAAGTGCCATCCAGAAGTTCATCTCAGGCCAGGTTTGAAGGGGAATTTCTCCTTCCTGTTTTCTCCCCGTGCTCTGCTGCCCTGCGCAGGTCTGCAATTGCTGCTATTTCCTGCAGCTCTTTGGACCCACACACCTGGACTTGGCCTTTGCTGACAGTGATTTGCAGTAGAACCAGTAGCTTCCACTTAGACTGGGACCAATTGAGCCACTGCCTCTCTCAGCTGCTGTCCCAGCATTGTCTGGCACTGTCTTGAGGTGCACAACTCTTCCCTGCAACCAAAACATCCTCCTTAGAGCAGCAGCCATAGAAGAGCCAGGGTGATCAGACATCCCTGCTTGCTCTGGGAAGGCTCTCTCCTCCAGCCAGCTCCTCCCTCTCCAGGGTCTGTCTCTCTCCAGCTGTGAAAGAAAGAGGGGAAAAATCTCTCTCTGTTAGTCCCAGACTTCCCATTACACTCTGTTTACCAGGCTGCTCTTTTCTTGCAGGAGGGTAAAATAGTTCTAAGATATGAACACCAGAATGGGGAGCAACAGACTTGAGTAAGGGAAAATGTAGGTGCTAGAAATGTCTTTCAAATAGGAAAATAGTTACCAAGATCCCTACAGGTAAATTTAGGATGGCAATTAAAATGTTCTCATCATTAGATTTACCACAGTATGTCACCACGCCCTCTTTGGAAGGGCCAGTGAGGCCAAAGTCGTGCTGAATGACCTGGTGCTGGCAGTAACAGAGGTCTGGGACTCAATAGTTCAGGAAGCCCTTTCCAGCTGAAAGCTTCTGAAAATTACCAGTGTGCTAGAAAGGTCTGAGGAAGTCTTAATGGGGAATATCTTGAATTCCAGGTGGGCTTATGATGCAACACACCTTGCAGGACTTTCCACAGGGAGCCTCCATGGAAGCAGCTGCTGGTTAAATGCTGCAATTTAACATCATTGGAGGAGATCTGGCTGTGAACCAAGCTGGCTTTTACCTGGACACAGTTTGGGTGCATAGCAGACCATGCCCCTTAAGGTACACTTGGTACGTTTGCTAGCACAGCAGCTCTGTCCTGCAGTCACTGTACCTAAAATAGAAGACTTTTTAAGCCAGACATTCTGTGTATTGTAAATTCAGCAGCACTCCAGGTGCATCTAGGCAGGGTGCGTCTGTTAAGCCTGGTGCAGTTATTTTAAAAGATCACTGGATTTTGCTTGTGCCTAAACCCCATGTGTTCTTTTGCATTTTCTTTTCCCAGTAAGCCAAGTGTAAATAGAAATAATACTCAGGATCTTCTAATTGCTGAAATGCGTAATCTGTGTGCCAAAGTACTATTTGTGGCAGCTTTTCTCAGGAAGTGAAACGAAAAGTACAAAGTCACCCCTGAAATGATTCCGTTCTACGTGAGGAATTGAAACACTAAATTAACATGCCATCAGGCACTTCAGAATGGCTATGGATCTAGTAAAGGAAATAAATAGGGTATAATACCTGTAGCACAAATAGAGACCAAACATACCAGATCCAAGTGTTTTCCAGGACTGTGCCTAACCTAGCTAATATTTACTTTGCTGGCAGCCATGTGTGAAATCAGATATTTTCACAAGTATTTCAGAATTTGATCCCGGCTGATACCTTGGCATTTGCGGTGAAAATCGCTGTTTGCTAAGAAAAATATCCTCATGACTGCAGCAGGGATACAAGATTTCTGTCTGCAGAAAGCATTGAAACAAGATACAGAAGCAAACACCAGGGACACTATTCACTACAGAAACAGGCTCTCCTTCCAACACCTTTGAAAGATGTGGGAGAAGGAACACATGGCAATATGACTCATAATAATACTGCTTACCATGGTGCTTTTCACTGGGAAAATAAAATGAACTTGTTATATATTTATTTTACTCTTTATATCAAATTACCTGTTTTTACTTGACTGTTCTTAGCTGCACCAAACCCAAAAACCTCCTTTGTACAATGCAAACAGGGAAGTACCTGCCATAGTCAAATGGTTTTTTACCTGCCCATGAAGTTTGGGATCAGAGTCCGGTGAGGAAACACGAAGGGGCTGCCAGAGGAGGGGACCAGGGCACAGTTGCAGCAATGGAGACATGGGAAGGCTGTAAAGGCTTAACCCTGAGTGATGCTGTGAACTACCCCTCCTCTTTCTGCTTCTCTGCTCTCTCCAAAATTGATAACAAGGAACCGAGCAGTACTGAATGGGACAAATGAGCTTTTGATTTCTCCCTTCTCCCTAAATCAGCGAATCTGCTGTGTGGGTAATTAGTCTGCCAGTCTCATCCTGGTAGCACTGCCTTTGCATTGTGATATACTCAAAGAGGTCTTGAGCTCATTGTTTCCCCCACCCTCTCTTCACACTTTTTTGTGCCACAAGTCTTCTGTTTTTTTAATGATGCCCTCCTCCAGCGCAAATTGACTTGGGGAGTAATTTGTCATGTCATCTTCATTAAAATTTTAAACAAAATTTTGGGAGATTCATGGACGGGCAATAGTTCCACATCTTTTATGCATTTCAGACGGTAAAGTATAAATCAAAAAGCCCAGGGACCTGTTTGTAGGAAGACAACAAGAAAAAAATGTAAACCATAGTGAGTAAAGTTAGATTGTGTCTGTGTCTGATCCTACACAGACCAGTCTGGGATTTAAGTTTTAATTGTTCAGGGACATATTGTCTCCATGTCAGGGTGGATGCAGTGGATAAAACAGATCTGAGGGAGACCCAGTCCACACTCTTCCTCGCTTATAAAATCGGGGTGAAAGTCAAACCCTAAGGCACACAGGTAAAAGGCTTCATGCTGAGGGAATGGAACACAGAGATAGGACCTGATGTTATAACTGCTTAAAGGGGTTGGTCATTCTTAACCCTGGAGAAGAATGACCTCTCTCAGATGATTTTGGCCTTGGATAAATTTAGCTTCAAAAATCTTCTATATATCTCTTCAGTGGGAATGATTACCCTGCTCTGACTTGAAAATCTGCAACCATTTTAAAACTGAGCAGTTAAATCCCATCAGCAGTGAATGGGAAGAGGTTGAGCAGTTTCTTATAAACCACCTTTGCAGTCTGAGGCTGAAGCCTCTCCCTCCAAACCAGGGTTGATTCCCACCTTCCTAGTGTCATTTGCCCGGTTGGTTTTGAAAGCAAAAGCTTTGGGAAGGTGGTTTTCCTCATCCCTGGTTCCCGAGCCGCCTCCAGTCCCTGTGGCTTCGATGAGTGTATACATCAGGCACAGCATTAATGTGACGTGAAGGGATGGGGAGGGGTGGCTGCACGCAGCTGGTGGGCGGTTCAGCAGTGGATCTGCACGTACTGCCTGCCTGGATATCCCTACCTGCACTGCCTGTACCACACAGCTCCCGGATTTGACAGGCCAGCTGTGTCTTCCTCTGATCAATCCCCTGCTCCACTCCAGCTGATGTTGCAGGCACCAATCTCCTCACAGAGCCTCCTTTTTTTTCATTCTTTAAATGCATGATCGAGCTATTTTAAAAGTACACACAGCTATATGGTAGGAGAGATTAAAAAGCAGCATAGAAAAATATCTCCTTTGGCGATATCTGATTATACCCTTTTAGGAGGGTTTTCTTTTTGAGAGTCAGCCTGCATATTTCCACACTGTATTTGAAGGTCACTCATTGTCTTATGCTGCTTCCTACAGCAAAATTGAGAGGAGTATGATGAGATCTCATAGTCACCAGAGAGCTCATTTGTTCAGCAAATCCAGCCATTACCCTTCTAATGTTTTCTTTCCCTTCTTTCCCTCATTTCTGCTGGCTTGTTTTAAGCTGGACGCTTCCACTAAAACCTCCCTATCAATATTCCGAGATGATTTCTGAAGTCTGAATAGAGTCTATCAAATCCAGCAGAGACCAAATTGCCAGGCATATTTGTAGAGTCTAAACAGCTATCAGAACTACAGGATCAAAGACTTCAGGTCATTTCTGCTTCTGCTTTTGTGGGAGAGGTGCCATTATGAATTCTTTATTTTACCAAGTACAGATGAATGTGGCAGTAGCTCAGGTGTGAAGCTCAGACTGGGTCCAGCTCCGCAAATGCTGGCACTGCAATTTGTTTCCAGGAGTTGGGAGCAGCCCAGAGGGTAAATGAGTGTACTGTGCCATTGCCTGGATTTGGTCCTGGTGTTGGTTCAGATGTTCATGGAGAAAATGAATTAAAAGTGCTCTGTTTCCGTATGAGTCTCTTCCCCATGTAGAAGGCAGAGCTAAAGCTTTTCAGTGTATGAAACATCGAATCTATAGACATGGAATCTGGCTGCCTATGCACAGCACATGAACACTGAAAAATTGTTGGAGGTTTGGAAAGGAAATGCTTTCAACTCAGGGATTTGTAATCTTCCGAGGTTGTTCACCAAGCAATATTTCCATCTGCCTTCTGCTTAATGAATTAGCAAAGCTAAGAGGGTAGTATGAACTTTGAGAAGATATCCTTCAGTGCCCCTTATCGCTGATCTGGAAATGATGCTCATTATAGCACTGTGTGAGCAGGATAAGTAACCCGAAGATGTCAGGAAGGGCTGCAGGCTAAAAAGCTAACCAAAGATTCCTTTGAGACATTTTATTCCTCCCAGGGATGGCATTAGTAGCACCATTAATTTTGTAGTTTATTTAATTTCCAGGGATTGTGCCAAATCAGAGTTTTCTGTGAAAACAGTATCAGCCCGCTCCAAGATCAATCAAGGTGCCCAAGAATGACAAATGTGAGCAAAAGCTTGGTCAGGAGTTTTCTCCTTTCCACTCTGGGAGGAGCAGCGTTCTGGGCCCTGGAAGTGACTGAGCTGTAGCAGAGCTCACTCCTGCCCACGGCACCAAGAGAGGGAAGGGAAGCCTCAGCTGGGACAGGAGTTTTCCATGGAGGGAAATGAACCTTTTCCATTCCTTGGGGTCACCCACACTCATTGCCCAGTGTGCACTTGCCCATGAAGTACGTGAAGGGCGGGCACAGACAGACAAACCAGAGGGTGCTGCACTACTGCGGAGCTCTTTTCACCAGGTTATATGCAGTGGCTCTAATTATCTAAATATATTTACTGGAAATGAGGGGATTGAGGGTGCCAGGAAGAGGGGGATGGTTGGGAAAAATTCTTTCCGTAATTGCAATTAAGTGATCAAAAAAACTCAGGAAACCGGCACCCTGCTTTGCACTGTCTCCCACTCTTCCCCCCCGCCCCAGGTTTCATTAGTTTTTACAAAGGAGCACTGGGGAGATTATTTGTCTTTGATAATCCTGGGATCAATCTGCAAATGTACAAGCTCACTTTTTGCCAACTGTTAAGCTCCACATTACACCCTGGTATTTAAAGGCCCCAGGAAGATTCAAAATGGAGACGAAGAGGAGATGGATGACTTCAGTGAGGCATTTCAGGAATTGTTTGAAGAGAGCAGCTGCCCCCATCCTGATTAGCTGCACAGCATTCTGCCAGCTTGATTTCAAAAGCAGGTAGGGGTGCAGGGAAGGGGTAGAGAATGACTGGAGAAGGGAGCCAGCCATCAGCAGCAGCAATGCTGATTTTTCTCATCCTGTTTATTCAGATGGCTTGTTAGGGATTGTTTTATTCCTGATGCTGTTTCACTCCTTATTTATTACTTTTCCATATTTTTGCACCCTTCCTAATTCCAAGGGTTCAAGATGGCTGTTTTCCACAGCCAGCTAATACATTCAGAGCGGATAATCTGGGGATTCTCTATGTTTGATATACTTACCACGCTGCTGCTCAACTCTCATGCTGTGCCTCAAATATTTATTAAAAAAAAAAAAGAAGAAAAAACACACAAATCTTCTCCATGCTGTTTCCTCCATAGCCTTTGCTGCTGAAGCTTCCCAAGTCACCTTCCATGGGGAGCTTGCAGGATGCTGATCTTTTTGTTTATTCATTTATTTTTGGCAGCATCACTGGCTGCCTCCAAAGAAGGGGGTGAAGGCATTTGAGAGGATAATTTGTAAACATTTATCATGGCTCTGCCCAGGTGGGCAGGCACAGTCCTCACTCTGGAGCCACGTGTGCTGTGTGGGTGATGAAGTGCCACGTCCCAGCCCCAGAGCTGGCTGCACGCTGGCCATCCAGCTACAATCTGCATTTTACTTGCCTCGGGCTGCTCATGTTTTTGCAGAGGACAGGGCAAAGATCCACCTTCAACAAAGGCTTTTTAAAATGAGACTCATAGAAGTGTGCAAGGAACTCAGCTTCCTTACGTTCAAACAAGGTAAAGTGAGGAAGATGACTCTGTGTTTGAATTGCTGCTTTTTTGTGTTTTTTCTTTTTTTTTCCCCATGAGTTACTAAATATTGAGCACCACAAGTTTATAATTGGAGCAAGATTCTCTTCTGAGATTTGGAATTTTCCTTATTGATTGGCTGTAAGGTATGCTTAAAAATTAGCCATGATACCATTTGTCTTGAGTGGCCAGGACAATTCTGGGAAACAGAGGTTTTTCCAGAACTGGAAGGAAGTCTCCAGGACAAAATGCCATCCCAGATTTTAGGAATGGCATATGAGACAAGGAACTGTGTGTCTCTTGCTGGGGACATTGTATTTTCCCTGTCCTAGCCCTTCTAAGACACGGCCCCCAGTAGAATGCTGGCTCCCAGAACATGGGCTTAAAACAGGCTGCTGGCACCAAACTGTGTGGACATTTATGTATAAAATCATGTATAAAATCATGATCCTTGTTCTCTGGAGGGGATGAGGCTGCTTTTAGATTTATTAGCGTGGATATTTTTTCCTGGCTAGGTTTGCTTGCTGTCCCTCCTGCACGAGGTGTTGGAAAGCATTTTTTTCCAAGCAGCAACTCCTACACCTGCAGAGCTTCTCATGGCTGGTGTGAGCAGCACACAACCTCTGCTCAGAGAGGCTCCTCTGTGGTGGCTTAAACCCTCCTTGCACTGTTCTGCCAACCCTCATTGCTTTTTCTTGGTGGTCTGCAAGACTAAAAAGCCTTTACAAAATCACTGCTGTGGCAACAGGGACCCTGTGGTTTCCATCAGCTGGTGGTGTTGATGATATGTATAGAAGAGGAAATTATGTTTAACAAAAGACCAATATTTGCCCTCTGCATGAGATTTTCTCCCTCTCTTCACTCCCTTTCTGTTTGCTGCTGCAGGGAGGCATTGACTCCAGGGCAGTGCTGAGCTTCCCTCTGCTGTCCGGCTCCTGCTTGGGACTGGTGCAGCTGAAGCTTCCACGTGCCTGAAGATTCCATGGGGCTGGAGCTGCCGTGGGGCTGGAGCTGCTGTGGGGCTGGAGCTGCCGTGGGGCTGGCTCTTCTCCCCCTGCAATGAGATAATGAAATCTCCTCTGAAGGCACCTTTGTGTCAAAGCCCTACGAGAGGACAACCTCTGCTCCTGAGAGGACGGGTAAATTTTATCTCTGGATCCTACAAGATCATCAGGGCATCTGCCAGAGATTTTCAGCTGTTCTCTGTATTCCTGTTACAATGTTATTACTTTATTCCTTTTTTTTCTTTTCTTTCTTTACCCTAACTCATTTCACTCTCGCTTTTACCTGCATTTCCTACATTTCTCAAGATATTATAGTCTGGCTTTCCAATGACCTATCACAAGACAGAGTTGGGCCACTTATCAGTGGATGGTACCTTGTCAACCGACTTGGTAGCAGTGTTATATTTAAACAGAAGCACATGAAAAGCCGTGGGGAGTAGAAACCACTGCTGCAAAAGTATTAAAGAAGATGCTGTTGTGTGAACAGGGATATGGGGGGAGGTGAAGCTGGAGACTTCAGAGTTTGCTGTGGGCTCAGTGAATAACTTATTCTGTCTAACACTTGCTATGAAATATCCTAACAATACTAGTGGTAGTAGAGATATTATCACTTGGGGAGAAAACAGAAATGGCCTTATCATTTTGACAATGGCTTTTTTCCCTTATTATCGCTAAGTAACAATATCTCTATTTCATTGCCACTATTGAGCCATTGTTTTTTTGATAAATAGAGTCCTTTTTGTGATTTCATTTCCCCACTTGTATTTTATCCTCTGTGCACATGTGCATGTGAGCAGATATTAAAAAAAGATGTCCCACCCGATGGTGCAATACTGAAGACTACATCTCTTAAAAACAGAAGTTGTCAGAGGGCATATCTACACAAATGTAGGGCTTGCCTCGTGTCTAGGGGACTTGTGGTGCCCCTAGGCTCAAAGAAACTCCATTCTACCTGGGTCCCCATGCCCCTGAGTGAAAAATGGGAGTGTATAAGAGCTGGAGTACATGAGATGTTCATAGCCACTGGTCAGCAGGGATGTCGTACTGCATCAAGAGCTGCCTATAACAAAATCTGTGTGCTTTGGTGCCTGGTTTGTTCTCAGATGTTCACATAAAGGCACCATCTCCAGCCCGGATAAAATTTATACAAATGCAGTGCTCTGTGTTCATCTCAGTGCTCCCAAAATGTTTCAACTGATGGGGCCACATCCCATCCTTCCTGTAGCCTTGTCCCGGAGCTGGAAAACCTGGATGGACCGAGGAGGTGTTAAACTGAGGGAATATGGTTCTATTAGCTATGGTATATAGTGACATCTGGGTGTATTCACGTTTGAGTCCGCTGAACATTCATCCTCATTTATCCTCTGTTCCCTTCCCATTCCTTTCCAATGCCCATCCCATGGTGTCTGAGCACTGCTGGCCACCTGACTTACACCAATGTTATGGATTGCCTGGGCTGTGAGTTTGCTCTCCCATTATGCACTCATCATCCACAGTGGCCCTGTCTGGATGCTCCTCTGTGCTAATGCCATCAGCTGCCACCGTCTGGTCTCTGCACAAAAGAGAGCCCTCCATCAGAACCATTGCTATGGTTACAGGCATCCTGCGGGCAGTGGGACCAACAGGAGCTGTAAATGAAGGTACTGCTGCAGAATTTGCATAAAGACTCCCTACCTGCTGTGGAACAGCCACGTTCTCCAAAATCACTCCCACCATTTTCTGTCACTGCCTTTGCAAATCTACATGGATGGGACATTGTTACTCAATTTACACTTTCTTGGCTTGGACTCATAGTGAGAACTCTTTCCTATGGAGGAGGAGGGAAAATTTATCTTAGCAGATGACAGTACTCAACTCCCTTAAATGTGAAATAATAAGAAGGAAAATCAGTTTTTACCCTTTCCCCACCTTTGCATGCCCTGCTTTGCAGAGAGCCTCAAAGTGCTTGAGCCAGCAAAGTGGTAAGATACTTGTTAGCCCCCAAAGCCCCAGCAGCGGGGAAGTGAGTGATCGATCAAACCCATGCTCCGTCACTTCCACTGCAGCACTAAATGATGCGCTCAAAACCTTCCACTAAATGGAGGGAAAATGTGACCAGCCTAACTGCTATCAGAAAGTTAAATGCTTAAAATAATATAACTGGAGGATCGCAGAAAAAGGACAGGATGTAAAGTAGGCTATTTTCCTCATCTGTGTTATTTTTTTCCCCAAAGAGAAGAGGTGCATAGAGAAATTAACCTCAACTCCTTTGATTTCCTCCCCTCTGCTCTTGTGCACACATACTCTCGGTATCTCTCTTTTAAAGCTTATATATTATTATTTGATGCAGGAGGATTTTTCATTAGAAGCTATGAATAAGACTTTAATACAAATCACTCCAGAGAGTCTTTTGACAAGATTTTTAAATAGTGCCCCTTGTCTCCCTGATGCAGCCACATGCTATCTTGTTCCCATGCTGACCTCTCTGTCTTTCCTCATTAGAGAACTGGTCCAGGCTGCTGAGCCCTCTCTCTTTTTAGAGATTTGCACTGCTTTGTCTCTCATACAGGCACTCCTGCTGCTGACAGACAGCTCCTCATCCCCAGTAATTTCTGCACTGCATTAATTTCTCATTAATCTGCATCATGATTTATGAGCCTTAAATGATGAAAGACTTCTAGAGGAGTGCTTCTCATTTGGCCTGCTGGTTTTTCTCCCTTGCTCCTTCACCCTCCTTCTTCAAAAGCAAATAGACCTCTTCTCCTACACAAGCTGTCTGCAGAGCATCGTCTATGTGGATGGTGCAAGTGGGAAGAAACAGGTAAAGCATGGTGCTTTCTGTCTGCTTTCCTTGTAAATGATTTGAGCAAATAAATGCTCGGGAGAAAAGGGACCCACTTTGCTTTTCTGAAGACTTTTAATAGCTGCTCTCCAAGTCTGTGTGTGTGTGGTGGCTTGGGCAGCCCTGGGGAGTGCTGCCAAAGCCTTTTGGAGTTTGGAGAGCTTTCAGCAAGGAAATTGTAAACCACCCTGCAGGGATCAATCTCATTAGAAAGAAGGAAGGTGACTCCTGGCTGGGCAGGGCGATGGCCCTTCATGCCAGGGGTGGATGTACCATTGGACCTGGGCATGTTGCTGTAGGGCTGTGTTAGTCTGGCTCAGGGCAGTGGGGAAAGAGAAAATCTCTGCACTCCTTTTACTGATTTCATGGGACTATGCTATAGCCCTGCATCAAAATTATCTTTCCTTCCATTTTCAGAAGTATGTGTAGAAGAGAATGGAAAATTACTCAGCTTTAGTTATCCACCAGCACTTTTTTTTTTGCTTCTCTAGAACTCCTGAATTCATAGAATTTGAGGCTATAAATAGTGATGGGATTTCCTCTTCTCTTCTGGTTATTGCTACTTGGCTCAGGTCCTCGGGAGAGTCAGAAAACACAAAGAGGTGGGAAATGTTTTATTTGGAAGACAAGAGAAGAAAATGCTGAATGCACCAGGCAGGACTGAATAAAAGCAGCAGAGAGTTATGGCAGCAGTGGGAAAGTGAATAGCAGAGTCAGGAGAGACAGAAGAAGCAATGGGTGGAGGTTGATTACAAAATTCTTCGTGCTCTGCCCTGAATCCACTGGTCCACTGCTCAGTGAAGCCAACGGAAATATTACTGTTGACTTCCTGTCAGTGCATTCAAATTTTAGAAAATTAATCCATGCTAAATTTCAGACAGAAATACCCATCATGCCTCAATAGCTCATTAATCAGGACTATGATTTTCCCACCAAGAAAAAAAGAAGGAAAACTATCTCAGATTGTCTTTGCAGGAAAAGATTTGATTTCAAGTGAGTTTAAGAAAAGAGGATTAGTCTCGAATCTTTATTTTCCTGGTTTATTTGCTAATCAGATATTCACAAATTGATTCAAATCTTCTCACATAGAGTATGTGAAGCTGGTTCTAGCTCTCAGGCTGCCAAACTGCCGGAGAGATGGTTTAGAAAAGCAGTGATGACCAGGACTAGCAAATAAAGCTTAGTTGCTACTGCATGAATATGTAGAGGAATATGTAGTTACTCCCGCACTAACAGGGGAAAGCTGTTTCTTTGGGGGTTGGAAAGAGAAGGGGAAAATTGCTCAGCCTTTTAGCCAAGGTTTTAAATTGATATTTAGGAGAACAATTTCTCTGTAGCTTGGGAAAGAGGAGAGTGAGAGAGAAAATCTTCGTGTAAAGGTCTTTCAGATTCTACTTTGTTAATACTTTAAATCTTTTGAATTTAGGTAGCGTGACTCAAAAGGAAAATTCAAAAATTGTCTCTGTGTTGATACAACTTTTATAAAGAGCGCAAAATCTTGGGGTGGAAAGAGTGTAAATATATTTTAATAGGTAACATTTTATTCGGCAAAATATGTATTACTTCCTATAATGATAAACAATTTGCATATTTGAGATGAAAATGTTTATACATATACATTAAAATTACATATTCAGTTGACTTTATATTACATACAAAACTCAATTTGAATAAATGTCTCAAGCCAAAGGAATAAATTACTATTGGTGCTGACTACTTTCTTTGCCCTTCTCCATTGTGTATGCAAGTTTTGCATTTTAGAGTTGCACATTAACAAATATGCATATTTCATTATGGTTTTGGATTAAAAGGTTATCATCTCTGTTACCCATTAGTAATAAACAAACACAGACTTTCCTTGTGAATTGATCCCTGGCTCAGCTGTTTGCTGATTAGGTTTTTGTCTCTGGGTTTCCTTGTTTTATCCTTGTGGAGAATCCCTAAAGCGATTTCTAAAGTGCTTATTGTCCTCTGGGGAGCAGTGAATGAGAAAGGGAGGCAGGCGAAGAAGACCCAGAGGCATCCTAAGCTGGAGAAAAGATAGGAAGGTAGGGCCAGGTCCAATCTGCAGCCAGGTTAGGAGCCTTGTTTGGGCAGGTGGCCCGCAAAGCCCAGGCCTTGGGGCAGAAGAAGATCCCTTGGAAAACCAGTTTGAAGGCTGGGCAGGGTCAGCGGGGCAGAAACCAGGTGATGGACAGAAAGCAATGTCATCACCCCAGTGTTCAGAACATGCTGGTTTCAAATCAGAATGTTCCTCCTATGCCAGGGTGATCCAAACTCCTGAATCTGCACGTGGAGAGACCTTGGATTTGGACAAACCAGAACCCGGCATCAGCTGGGAGAGGGGAAAAAGGCATCACAGTTTTAATGGTACCCAGTGGTGTGGGCCCCAATGGAGCTGTGCATGGGGCAATTTCTGGAGCAAACTGGACTAAACCCAGCAGCATGCTGTCACATCAGCTCTTATTCCTTGTCATCATCTGAGTTTAACCTCTTCTGCCAAAAAACCCCTCCTTGATCAGTTCTGGGTCTGCAGGCACTTGTAGGATGGAGGTAGGGAGGGATCAGGGCTGAAAGATCCCTTATTGCCTGAGCTGGGGCCCAGGCAATTTCTACCACTCTGGAGTGAGCAGCATGGATTCTGGGAGAGATATTTTAGAGTAGCTGAATTTTGAGGGCAGTCAGCATCCAAAAAATTGCAAGGACCTGTTTCTCCAGGTAGCACGTGAAGGAGGGTGCCCTGTGAAGTCAGCACAGAAGGGAGAGTCTCTGTCCTGAAGCCAGGTGTTGCTTACCAAGCTGCTGCGGGGCTGGACCAGCGTCCTCTTGTAATAGAGCTGTGCATACCATAGGATTATAGACTTTGGTTCTAACTGCTCACCTTCTGCAAATAAGCTCCATGTGTAAAAACCAATGGAATTTTAATGGATTTTTATTTTTACTTCATTGAATTTTCCTTTCCTTGTCTTTTTAATACAACTTTGCTGAAGTCAGTGGGTGTAAATGCCTCAAAAGAAGCCATTTCTATTTATTTTTCCTCTTCCTCAGGGGAAAGGAAAATCACAAGATTCAGTGTCTTTTCAGCAGAAGAAATAAAAAGAGAGAATCACAGTGGGGATATCTGCATAGCTCCTAGGATGCTACTTTGGGCTTATCTGATGCACCAAAATTGTCAACTTGCTGCTGCTGCCCTCTGTTTACTCCCTAACCCTGCATGCAAATCCTTTGCTATCCCAGACCATCTTTCCAGATGACATCACTATTTTACCGCCCAAAGGTGTCCCAAGCTTAGGCCAGGACAGTCTACCAATGCCCTTGAGGACCGATTTCCGAGTGCTAAAACAATGCTTTCCAAGTTTTCTGCTCTGTTCCCTGAGAAGAGAGAATGAACTCCCCAGAAGCAAGTGAGCACCCTTGATCATATTTTGCCTATTCATTCAACCCCAGCTTGGCTCTTTGCCAGAAATGCAGACTTTTATTTCCTTATGGCAAAAATATTAAATCAGTTCCCCTTCCATTCTTCCTGGTCCTCCCTGCATCCATCGCAGGGATCCATTTCTCCCTCCCAGCTGCCTGTTTAGGTTGCAGTTCCAAATGGGAATAACCTTTGGGAGAGTAAATGTTTCTCTCCTGATGCAGAACCTGCTGATCTGTCTCAGAAAGGATGCTGTGATGAGCTGCCTGCTCCTTCCATCCATCCCTGCCATCCCACCTGGATGCAGCTCTGGAATGGTAAGCCAATCAAGTGAAAGAGTACTAAAGGTCAAGGTGATAGTAATGCATGTAAATAAAATTTACTTGCAGAAATGGGGCATTCTAATAATTCTGATGCACAGAACAGAGGCTGCAAAGGACGTTGGAAATACCACAGTGGGAGACTCAATTGCCCCAGCTATTCAAATGGGATAAAGATCTTTTCCCTTTCAGCTCCCTAAACAGTTTCCAAATTTACAGTAAATGCCATTCATCAACACTGAAGGGTGTTTAAGGTGGCCCGTGGAACCCTATCAGGGTCCCTCACATAGGGCCCCCACCACAGAATTGTGTCCCACATGCCTTTTGCACATGGAGCCTTAGCAGAACGATCACACTTGAGCTGCTAGTCCTTGCAGGATTTTTTCTGCTGCTACACTGCCAATCCATTTTGATGGTGATGTGATGTCTGTGATAAGTACACAGGAGTCTCCTACCAAAGAGTCTGGAGGTGGCAATTCCGTTCACTTTGGCCACCAAACAACCATCAGATAATTGTAAATTTGGAGTGGAACAATATAAGTGGTGCATAGCTGCAAGGCTTCCTTTACAGCTGCTAATCCTCTTAAATTATTTAGTCATCCTGTAAACTATTAGCTAAGTATTTTGAACAGGAGTCTCTGCTGTGTGTAGTCTCATGTCACTACAGATTTCAGGCAAAATCTAACTCAGTATAGCAATAAATTGATATACTCACATGACAAATCTAAACTTCAAGTGCATGCTTGGAACTCTGAGACCCTGTGCAAAGCACTGCTGCAGAACTGCAAAGCCAGGAGCACTCATGTAACTGAAAAAGCTCAGTGGTTTGCACAGAGAGATTATGTCTTTGGACAGGTGTCTTCTACAGATACTGTCCGTACTTTATGAACATCGAAAGCAGCTCTGATCCATAGCCATAAGAAATCTATAGTCATTTTCTGCAAGCCATTGAGAAAAGATTTTCAGAGCTTTTGCACATGAATACCATCATGTTGGAGTTGGTCAAATTATCCACTGAAAATGATTTCTGCAAATGATTTAGCTCCTTCAGCAGTTTTCTCCTTGCCAGATTATCTGCAAGCAGATTATGTGCTTTATTAAAGCGTTGATTACTTGCAGTTTCACAACTGTTCAAACTATAGTGGGCGCAGCCAAATTCAAATGCTGCTCCATCTATGAATGGCTCTTACTTGCAATGAGTAAGACCTGTTTCTGATTGACTGCTCATACAAGTGGCCATCCATGTTGTACAGAGCTGTTTATACTGCTGGGATCGATGGGAGGGTCATATTGAAAGGAGAGGAACCCCTGTCTTCAAAAATTGTTTGGAAGCATGTGGAAGTGCTCAGCTAATTCATTGTGTGAGTAATAAATAGGAACTGCTGGAAAAATCCTTAAGCACACTTCCAGGAGGAATATTCCCAGCTACTTAACAGCACCAGTATATCTAAAGCTCATTTATCCCCACTAATATTCTTGAAATAAACACTCAAGTGCTCATGAATAAACGTATCCTTTCTGACTGATGTGAATCCATTTGTGGCTATACACTATTCCGAATGAATACTGTAATTCACTCTAATTTATACAAGAAAGGGGAAACTGATGGAAGAAATTATGAGGTTTGGGGTAATATAAGCCCTGTCAGCAGCCTCATGAAAGTGTATTGTAGCATCTTCAGGCTGGAAACCGTTTTCTGAAGCTGAGCTGCCCCTGGCTGACACAAGGCTGAAGGCAGAGTGGTGTTTGTGTCCATCACACAGGGGGCTGTTAGTGCTTACAGACAGATGTTGGTGATGAACTAATCTGGTGGCAGCCAAGCTGGGCTACAGGAGGTGGCATCTCATGGACATACACTTCTGGGAACACCTTCACATCCTTCTAGGAGCTGTAGGCATCCACAGGTGGGGTAATACAGCTTCTTTTGTGGTGTTCAATAAGCATCCAGTGCCAAATCTGGCAGTAGCCTGCTGATTTCCTCTTCCACGTGAGGTGAAGGGAACCCCACTGAGGCAATATGGCAATGTAAAATCACCTGCTTCTTCTTATGAAGACTGCCACACTAAGAACTCTTTTTTCTGCCTCTCCATCAGATGCTTTGAATAAATCAGGTTTTCAAAAGCGTTCAATGCTTCGATTTAGGAATTGCAAGAGGAGGGAGATATGAAACCATCTCAGAAGTGCCAGCTACTGAACAGCCTAAATCTGACCCTTGGGTTTTACCCTAACATGAAGCTCACTTTTTTTGCTCTCTGAGCTCCATATGTGACAAGTGGCAAAAAAAAAAAAAAAAAAAAAAGACACTTTCTATCCAACAGAACCAGGAGCCTGAATTGCAAAATACAATAGGCAGAAAGAATTTCTTCAGACAAACAAACCCTTTCCTGCATGATGGGAAACACAGTCAGGCTAGGTAAGATAAAAAGGAAGGCAAAGAGTGGATAAGCATCGGTCTAATGATAACAATACAATGTTCTCAGATAATAGGAAGATATGACAGCAAACAGTGAAAGGATGAGCAAGATAGTTCGGAGAAAGTGCAGTAATATGCAGGAATATATGTCAGGAAAACATCTGTGAAGACAGGAGCTATTTCTGGGCCACATAAAGTCAACAGGCTGCTCTGTAACCAGGATTGTCTTTGGACATTTCAAAAGGTTTTGCACTTATTTTTAGTAATTCTGAATGTTTTTCTCCCTAGCTCAATCACAGGAAATCAAGTTGAAAACAGAAGAGACACATAATTGCCCGGCTTCTGTGCCACAGCATCCCTTTCACATCAACCCTCTTGCCACTGGAAGGGGGTCAGCTGTGGCTCTACATTTAGGTTTCAGCACGGCTCCAATCTTGGCAGTGCTGTGTGAGGACAGTGCTGGCCAAAAAACCAGCAGAAGCTGTGAGCTCCACTGGGCACCTCCCAGTAAATTCACAATCAAGGATTTACTAGAATTGGCTTTTCCTTTTTTCCCATGTGTGGTTTTTTAGTTCAAGATATTTCTCTTCAGTTTTTGCATATGTGTGAAACTCTGCAAAGAATTCAGCTCCGTGATTGTTTTGGTGGTACCATGCAAACATCTATGGTGTGAGGAAGCAATAGACAGGGGAAGATGTAGGAGTAAAAAGGAGTTACTAAGAGTGAAGTGGGTCCTCAATTCCAGGACCCATTTTCCAAATGGATCCATTTTTGGATTTATGTAGCTCTCCACCGTGGCTGTTTCTGAGCACCTTCAAGTGGAACTTAATAACAGAAGTAAAGAAGCGTTCAGACTGCATGGATTTTTTGCTTCTTCCAGGGCACAAATCTCTGTTGAGGGTAGTGTTTATATGTTGTTAAGGATGTATTTAATTTTTTTCTGCCTTTCAGGTACCCAGGCTGTGGGAATAATATGTGTGTCAGGGAGGAATCAATACACCAAAAATCATTCTTTTACTGGAAAAGCATTTTTCTTCCCTTCCAATCTCCATTTTTTTCTCCATCTTCCAATCTCCAACCAACGATTTAAAAAGAACAACATTGAATAGTAACATGAACTTGTACAAGCTGTGATGAGGCAATGCTAATTTCCCAGTTTCCACCACGTAGGGAGAGACAGGGGGCATTGCAATTTCACGCACACGTTAAATGCTAAGGCATAGGCCTGGCAGCTAGACCTGAAAAACCACATGGGGAAGGGGCAGGGGAGAAAAGAAGCAGCTGTCGACAGGCTCATGTCCTGCTTTCGCTGCTTTTTATTTTTGGAGTACATTGGGCTAGTCTTCGATGTTTGCTCTGCTGAGACATGTTGGCTGCCCAGGGTAGCTGTAATAGGCCCCTGTGGGAGGTGTATAATTGAGATATACAGGCATTCTGCATATTAAAAACAAGCACTTGTCCTGCTTTGAAAAAAGGCCAAAATAATCCCTCTTCCCTTGCTCTTCCTTTCCTGCCTCTCGCCTCTGGGCAGCCGCAGGGACTGATTTGCTGGAAGGCAGCTGGAGTTTGGGGCAGGTGGCACAGAGCTGCTGGGGTGACACTGTTGGGCGCCTAAAGGGGCAGTAGGCTACTGGAGGGAACTAAGAGAATGATAAAAGCATCCAGTGGCTGGAATGACAGTTTAGTATCATATGCCAGTTAATGCCGTACTTACAGGAATTTTACAATTTGGTGGAAGAAAAAAATCCCAAACTCTGAAGCTGGTTTTCCTTCCCTCTTTTTCACTAACCTGCTTTTTCTACTGACCAAAGACGTGCGTCATTTTTCCCCATTACCCAGTGGAGTGCCTCCTTTTTTATCCACTCACTCTTGTTGTTCCTCCCTGCTCTCATCTCATTCTCCACACCCGGGCTTTACTTCTAGGGCGCTGTCATAATTTTCCTGAGCTTTGACATATTTATGCTGTCCAAGTTCCTCACTTCGACAAGTGCTAATCCTTCTGGACAAGAAGACCTCATATTAACGAGACATTATTGCTCTTGCAAGCCCAGCTGGGAGATGGAGAGTTGCAGAAAATGCAGAACAGCTGCATGGAGACAGGGCAGTGAGGAGGAATTTATGCCATAACCAGATGCCTTGGAATCAGCATTTTGAGTTGAAGCTTGAGGTTTTTTGTGGAGGTTTGGGAAACTTTAGTCGACATCAGCTTGTCCATGGTTTTCTCAAAAGCTGAATGCTCTTTTGCCAGTGCCTGTCTCATATGCAGTGCTATTTTAGTAATCTTTTGATCAAGTAATGTGCTCTAGGCCATCACAGCTTGTCTGGGCAAAGGTCTCTGCTAAGGATTGGTGCTCTCACATTGGAGTTAAACTATGGGACTCAGGACATAACAGTTATGGGACCCAGCACTGTGTGCCTTAAACAGTCCCCTGTTATGGATGAGGGGGAAGTCAGGACCGGTGGGACATAGAGCTCAGTGCCCATCCCCGTGCATAAGTACAGACATTGCTTGCTGTTATAAGACTCAAATACTCAGCTCTTTGTCCTCCAAATTATCTTTTTGTCCGCTTTCTAGAGAACTGGCTTCCACTTCCATCTTGATTTTGACATTTCCTTCACCATTTCCATCTTCTGTCAAAGCCAGGGTAGAGTTGATTTGCACGCTATTTTCAATGTCTCAGAGTCCAAGACAAGCTTAAATCTGCAGCTGTATTAAGCTGGTGTCTTTGTGGGGTTTTTTTGACTGGATTTGCCAACTTCCATGCTCCCCTGTGTGTAGGGGCTGGCACCAAACCAAACCTCCCTCCAAACCCACTCTGACTTCATATCTGAGCAATGAGGTGTAAATCAGAATCCAGTCCCCAAAGCCTGTAGCGTTTCCAGAAGAGACTGCCCAAAATGCCAGGCTAGGTGAAATCTGTATTCCAGCATTACATCTGAATCCCATCTCAAGGGAGAACAAAACAAAGCAAAGCAACATCGTGTTTCTTGTAAAAATCCCTTGCAAGGATTAAAAAGAGGGATGCCTTCCAGGTACCCTAAAACTATTTCTGCCCAGCAATGTTTCTCTGTGCAGCCTTTCATTTAATATCAGAGCTCCTGCCTTCCTTCCTTCACCAGCCTGATACAGAACTGTAATCTTCTATGAAAGCACAGTGTGTGTTTTTGTGCCCACCTTGTGTTTTCTAAGATCTGCCCAGGGTGCTTAAAAACAGCCCTGACTCCTGTGCTCAGCCTCCTGTCCCAGATCTAATGAGCAGCTGCAGTGATGGTGGGTTCCTCCTGTGGTCTGGATGCTCTTGCCTGTCTTGTTCAGAGAACTCTCTGGCTTGGCAGGGCTTTTGCCAGGAATGAAAATGCACAAAGAAGATGAGCAGCTTGCTGAGGTCATTTCTGACTGGGTTCTGCCTGCTGCTATAGCGGCTGCTACTGCTTTCAACGCAGTCTGACAGAATCCTTTGGCTCCTGTACTCCCTCCTCCTCCTGTAATCTGCAAATTAAAACAGGAAAGTGATGAGCAAGGACCTTAAAAGAAATCGAGGGAGCTTTGGATGTGCTTGGCTATACAGAGTGCTTTGTCCCCGTCCAAGGAGCAGAAGGGTGTCCCTTTGCTGTTGGCACTTCATGCCTGTCATGGTGTTTGATGTTTTTTAAGATCTACAGAAGTTTCAAGGCTGTGCTGGCTATTTGTTCTGTGAAGCTGCTGGGTCTCCCTGGGCGTGTGACGGTGACACAGTAGGGCTGTTTAAATGCAGTCTTGTCTCTTCCCACACATCCAGCAGGCTACCTTTGCCCTGCCTTGGACCAAACCATCCCTTATATTCACACCTCTAGTGTCTGGAGCTGTGTTTTCTCACACTCTTCCCAAGGCATCTCTCCTCTGTTAAATCCATGCTTCTGCTTTCTACATTTCTGAGCAGAGCAATATCTCCCTGGGGTGCTGCTCCCATGGTGCTTGAGCAGACATCCAGGAAGCTTAGGGCAACACCCAGCTTTCACTCACCTTGTCAGAAGTGCACAGCAAAGGCCCTCGAATCGCTTCGTCCAGAGCAATTCCCCTTGGGAGACAAAGGATTGATTAGTAGCCTTATCCCACAGGACTCCAGGTCGTGTAGGAGATGGGCTCTATTAGAATTTTGCTTTAGCCACAAGGACCCTACTGTAAGACTGGTACTGTGAACTCACATATCACATCACAGTGCTACGACAGCCTCGCTGAAAAGCTCTGTGTGTTGTGTCTGCAGCCACCTGACTCCCCCAAACCACCTGCACTAGCTCTTGGAGAGCAGCTGGCTTTCCCTGTTCTCTGGGGCAAAAGCAACTCCTTGACCATAAAGTGGAAAGAACACAAATTTTATTAAGAGACTGAGGCTTCCTTCCAAATGCACTGTCTTTGCTGCTTCGCACTGTTCCTACTCCTCAAGGGCTCTCACTGCTCACTGTTAGCTACTTACCAATTCTGTGGGCTCTGACAGCTCCCAGCTCAGCCTTAGATAAGCAGCTGCTTCTTCTGGATTCTGGCCCCAGTCTTGGGATTGCCAGAGCAGGTATTCCTCCAGGGTCTTCCCATCCAAATTAAGACTAAATGTGCTTAAGTCTTTCCCCTGGTATTCCAGTTCTTCTTTGCTCTCAGTCTTTACCTCCTTAGAATGCCTGCCAAGGTATTCAGGACACTCCTCATGTTCCGAGCAGCTCTCGCTTTGAGCCATGCTGTAGGCTAGCCTGGCAACCCTTCCAGCAAAATGGCTTCTTTTCCTCCCTTATGGATTATGATGAGCAGCCCCATCTTGCCCAGGCCCGTCTCCTGCCTGTTCTGCCTCCCTGTCCACACCATCATTGTTGGGATAGGACAGAACCTGCTTAAAGGCGTGGCTGTACAGAGCTGTGACCATCTCGTGGTCCCAGCTCCATGCTGCTTATCTTGCCGTCTGAGCTTGCCTTTGCTTCTCACTCCTCTCTCCTGCATGTGTTTTGGCTTTTCAGCAGCTGATGGGGAGTGAAAAGGGGCTACAAAGCTGTCAGTGGCATGAAGAGGGTGGGAGGGATCAGTCCCTTGAATGCTGAATATCCTCAAATCATCAAATGGAGCTAACAGGAGCCAGGCTCAAAGCCAAAAAAAAGGGTGTATTCTTCTTACAACAAGGTGTTTGACAGTGAAGCTCCATGTTAAGGGATGTTGTGAATGCTATCAGCAAGGTGCACTTCAGGAGAATAAGGGCACAACAGAGATATTGCATCCAGCTCAGGATAACCTGAGTGAAAACGGCTGGGGCTCTCTTAAGGGGACAGGTCACCTGTACTTAGTGTTTCTTAAGCATCCCCTTAATGCCACTGCTAGGGACCAGATGTTGGTCTAGTTGGAATTGAGCCACCACAGCCATTCCTAGGCACACCTCAGCACCCTGAAATGCTGATGATGCTGCCACCGTTACAGCACACCTTTATTGAATGGTAATTCTGAAAGAGCGACCTGCACTGTAGAAACTGAATATAATCAAAGCATTATAGTCTTTCTACTTGCCCTGGAACAGACTTGTCCAAATCCAACCCGCAGAGAGTTCCAACCTGTCCCATCATCACCCAGTTTCCAACAGCAGATTATGATCAGGGAGCTGTGAGCAGCCCGGGGAGCACTGGACTTTGAGCAGCCAAATAGCAATGAGAAGGCAGTAGAGCAATGCAGCATTTCTCCTAGAAAAAGACACATTTACGCGTTAAGAAGAAAAAACCTTGTAAATCTAAATGTAGCAGTGCCATCTGCTGACCTATGCAACAGCGGGAACACAAGTCTCGACAAGTCAGTACCTAGGGAAGGAGTGTATCCACCCCTTCCTTTGTAGCTAGAGTGCAGAGCCTAATCCTTGCAAAATACCCATGGATATGGGGTTGTGGCTCCAGGAGCCCTCTCATCACGGCATAAGAAGGGTCACAACCTCAGCTGGTGAAGAATACAGGGCTCTCTTTGGAAGAGCACGTAATTCATGGTAGACTATGCTGTGCTCCCCTGAACATGTAGCTGTAGCCCTACACGCTGCAGCACTAAAAAAATCCCTGTCAGCCCTGTGATCTTAAAAAGCGGAGGGATTTACACCCCGAGACCAGTCCCGGGAGCCTTGTGCTGTTTAATTTAGGGATTGCATTTTCTTTGTGTTTTTCGTTGGACAGACCAAGGTTTCCTTTCTTTGTTGTTGCTGCAGGTCAGTGTTTCAAGACTGATGCTGAGAGGAAGTGCAAGCAAGATCTGGCTTGTGAGCACAGAGCAGCTTCCTACACCGGCCATGGCACATTTAGCAGCGTGGGTTAGAAATACAACCTGCAGCATCCCTCTGCCCATCTTCAAAGAAGGCAAGAAGCCTCCCTCAGGCTGGAGATGGATGAGAAATTTGTCAGTTGTCAGTGAGAGATGACATCTATCACCTCTCTGACGGCCACTGGTGATCCCCAGTTTCTCAGGACCTTGCAAATCCTTCAACTGGTGCAAAACTCGACCAAGACCTTTGCTCTATCTTCAATTCCATCAGATGAGCAGACCTTGCCATGCTACCAGAAATTTCCATGATAATTTTCCCCCTGCCTGAATGATCGTTTTGCTTTGTTTTTTGGAAGAGGTTTCCTTTTGTGGGCAGATGTTGAGGTGATAACTCTGAGAAGGATCTGCCCTCCTGCTCCCAGATTCTGAATGTTTTATTGCTTTGAATCACCGTTGTGGATAACAGGAGTAGAAGACAGCTGGCTTACTTCCATTTCTGTGGCATGCTCATAATTTTAGGTCCATCAGGAAAGGAGAGGCAGGTGCAAACTAAACTGACACCTGTCAATAATTTGCTCTTACTTTAATGAAACATGCACAGGCTGTCACAGAGTGTATTCTTGCAGTTTTATAGGTCCTTTGCTCCAAGAATCTCTGTGCAGGAGAACTGCTGTAATACAGGAGAGGGTACCATGGCTAGGTGTCTTGCTGGAACAATGAAACAAGAAACAAGTCTGAAAGAAGCACTTTTTAGAGTTTCCCAGGCCAAATATCTTGTTCTGGGTAAACGCATCCTCTCCTACCTAAAACAGGCTGCTGTGCAGATGTCCTTGTTCTGTCTCTTACAGCCATGTTAAAGATGGGCAAATTTACACTAACGTGTGTTCACAGAATCGCATATTTAATTAGGTTGGACTAGGTAGGTCCAGCCTGTGATGTTGGTGGGTTTCTGCTCTTGAGCTCCTTCTCTTCAGCCTCTTATCACCAACCTCTGCCTTTTCTGAGCCCCAGCATTGGCGGACTACCTTGTGTTCAATGGGGAACACAACCAGTGTAAAGCCCTACAGCCTCTGCTTTCCATTTGCATCCCTGGGCTTATGTGGACACCCCTTCCTTTCCCCCTGCCCATGGGCACTGCATCATTTGTCTGTGAAGGGACACTTCCCTGAGATGTTTTCTTTGTCCTGCTGTCCTTTCCATTAAAAAAGAAATTTGGACAGCTCTTCGTCAGAAGCCCTTTATAAATTGTCACAGATGTGCCCACAACAGACTGTTCACATCAATGTTCTTCTCTACACTAACTTAGCCATAAAAAATCCCTAAAGGGTATTCTCTAATGCACTCTAATCAGAGACTCCACTAGAGGTGACAAAGCTTTGTTCACTTGCTCTCAAAAAGAGGCCCACGACCTCTTCGTTAGCCATAGGAATGTGTAACTTTTGCTCCTGGGTTTGAGGAGTGCAGTTGAGGCAGGAGAGAACATCCCCCACATGCCTCTCCACATCCTCAAGCTCTGTTGATGCTGCCTGCCTGCTTTGATGGAGGATGCTGATGCTTCCTCTGCTGGAATGGTGGCCCTTCTTCCCAGGAACTGGGAACAGCACTGCTGGAGCGTCAACTTTGATTTTCATTTCCTGTCTGGTTCATTACTGATACATTAATGACTGAAAATAGGCCAATCAGATCTCCAATATCACTCTGTCAGCTTCATAATTAATAGTACTGCAAACTAAGCTTATTGTGATTTAATTAGTAATGCAGTAATAATGCTACCGCCTGGGCTTAAGGCTACTAATTTATATAAATAGCTATGTTAATGTTTTGAAGAACCAAGTATTAATTGCATCAGTCCCGGTGTTAGACTTTGCTTGCCTAATGGCATCTGCAAAACTCAACAACTCTTAGTGTTGTGGGGGGGAAAAAATGGTATTTTTGATTTTTGGTATTTTGCCTGTTGTTTCTAACTAGGCAAGAGGCAGACGTGGACAAGGCTGGAGGGATTTGGGTAATATGGGCCAGGGAGCACTATTTGAGATTCAAATCCCTTTTTGCTTGGATCTGTTATTTTTCTTTTTCCTTTCCACCACGAGCATCTCCCCCTCCCCTTCCCTCTCCTCCCTCCTTCCTCTTAAATATATAAATAAATCTGAGCTGCTTGCATCGACAGTTCCAATTTGCCACAACTGGAAGTTGCACACATGAGAGATCCCTGTGCAGCCAGCTCGCATTTTATTTTCAAATCTAGAATTAAAAGGAAAGAAGGGGGAAAAAAAAGGGCCATGGGAGCACAAGGAGGATTTGCATACATCAGAGCTCTACATGAGCTAGGGACAAAGCTCTTTCTCTGGGCTTTAATAAACTACTAGAGGGAAAAGGGAACAAGAAAAAAGGAAAATTGAGTGACAAAAGATCGTGACCATTTCTATGGCTTCATGGAGGCTCATCTGTCTGCAGTGGGACAGGTGACAGGTCCCTCAGATGGACTAACAAGAAATACCTGAGGTGGAGGGAGATGTGGGGGTTTATCCAAACACAGGCTCCCAGGCCAGTATGATCACATCCAAAGGTGATGATTCTTTCCTCTCATTTGCAAAAGTGACAGAGATGCTGAAAAATCCTGGAACTGGCAGATGAGCAAAATCTACGGCAAATACAACTGCTAAGTAGTCTGAGGTAACTGAAAGGAACTGCACTTCTAATCGAGCTCCAGCTATGACTGTACTCTAAGAAGCAGAGCTTCTTTATGTGATAAATATAACTTGGCTGAATGCAAGAATTTAGATCCTGCATTAGATATTTAATTCATTGCCTCTATATGTGTCTATATACAGAGGCTATATGTGCCCTATGTGTCTATATACAGAGGCTATATGTGCCCTTATCTCATCTATATTCAAAACGCTCTTCATTTCATTGATGCTGACACTTAAATCTTGAAATACTTCTCTTTTCGAAGGAGATCCACGAACAAGCCAAGCCATGCAGGAACATCACAAAGATGTGATGATGTTAGGAGTAGGACCGCCCTTGGGGAAAATCAGTTTGCATAAGTCATGAAATATAGATTTGTTCATTTTTAATGAAATTTTCTTGCTTTTTTCTCCTTGCAAAATTCAGGCCAGCTGGTGGGATTGACAGTAATGACTCCCAGTGAGGTGGACTCTAATCAGATCAGCTGGAATAGACTGAAGGACTTTTGGAAATCTAAACTACTCCAGCAAAATGGATTTATCTTCTCAATTAGTTACAGATATTAGTGGGATCCACCAGGTGCACTACTGAACTGTCCCATGTGGCATAGCCTGTAGAAATCTTCCATTGCTGCAGCCCAGTCATGACTTTTGTCATCTCCAGAAAAACATATTCAGAAATGAGGAGGAAAATACATATTTCCAGGTTTTCAGTGAAGTGAGTGATTAGATTTCCTTTTCTGGTTCACATTGGTCAGGGTTTGAAATCCCCACTTGTGTGAGCAGGTCATCAAATGCCTCGGCCAACACAACCATCTCAGCACTTCATAATGACCTTCATTACCCAGATTAGAAAGGAAACTAGCACACCATATGCCAGACATAAAAGTCTCCAGCAATTCTCTTTTCAGCACTACACTCCTGTGTTTGGATCCCAGCCAGAGAGTGCTCTTTGAAACTTATAAATTGCTTTCATCTCCCAGACAAGGTAAAATCAAATTGGTGCAAGCGATGTCGCATTGTTGATGAAGATGCAGACACAGAGTTAACTCTAGCACAGACTTAGCACACCAGGTGAGAAACATCTTAATAGGCACAGATGCTTTTATTTGTTTTTGTTTTTTTTGGTTGGCCTTGGGAAAAAAAAAAATCCCAAACCAAAAAATCACTGCTGTTTCTGAAAGCTGCAGTAACATTAAAGGAAAAGGGTTTTTCTTTGTGAAGAGTCTGGGCCTGAGTTGTGCAGCCTTCCTAGCATGCCCATGAATGGTGATGTACAAATTGGGACACATGGCATTTTATAAATGGTGGTGCTATGCATATGTCTTAAAGTCCTTTGCTTTTGATGTATTTATGGCCACCAATCTCTGGCCGCAACCCATGCCCAAGCTCTATTTCAATCCCCTGTCCATACAGAACTCATTTTATCGGGTTTTCCCATCTGTAGGTGAAACGATAATTGCCTGTTATGAGTCTGATGGCTCTGGAATTCAGTCCTTGAATGGAGTATTCCTCACTCAGAGACTGAGATGGGTTAGATGCAAGCGGTTGGATTTGCTTTCCTCATTACACTTTTAGTAGACTGAATGGCAGTGGTTCCTTCATTCCTGCTTTTGTGATGCTGTACCTGTAGGGTTTACTTTCCCCTGCTTTTTCACCCTTTTCTGAAGAGCTATGGGTGTTCTCTGGAGTTATTTATTCTGCACAGTGATGTATCTGTCCCAAAGGACACATGGCAAACCCTCTCCCTCGTGTTCCCCTGCCCTACCCTCTTCTCTTCCAGGACACCCAGATTTCACTAGGGGTTCAGAAATATTTCTATGCAGTATCCATTCCCAAGGTGGTCCCAGGTGCTGACATCATAGAGGGTGATCCTACCCTGCACAGAGGACTCCTGTGCAGCCCTCATGGACTGCTCCCTTCAGTGCGGGGCGGTGCTCTCTATGCTCAACATGGCACCAACAATGTAAATCCAGCGAGAACTTGGTACTACTCAGAATTCCGCCTGTCTCAAGTCGGATTGAATTTGGCCAACTGGTTCAAAAGTTATTAAAAGGGAACTGACAGACAGAATGATTGCTGAGGAAGTCAGGCTAAAAACGCTACCGTCCTGAGATAGCAACTTTGTTCTTCCATAATTATCAGCATAAAATACATGTATACTGCTTAGCACAGTCTTCCTCCTACCTTTTCACTGCTGCTTTTCCTTCCCTTGTGCTGCTGTCTTTCTATAGGTTTGGAGATAGGAAAACTTCCCTCTCTTTGCTAAGCTCCAGAAATTCAGCAGGCTTTGCAGACTGGAGGGAGGGATCTGTGTTTTGTATCTCAGGAAGAAGGGGAAATTACCAGGCTATCCTAGCACTTGTAGCAAGAGCATTTGTTTGTCCATTCCTTGCGGGGAATGGGAATTTGCATCACCCAGTGAAACAGAAGAACAATATCCCTCCCCGCTCACAGCTTACATTTTCACAATGAGATGGGAAAAGACCCAAAGTGCACCTGGTCTTGCTGCTATGGGAAAAAATCTGAACTATTGACTAAGGGACATGTGTCTCCCAGCTGGAGGCAGTTTTTGGTGCAGCATGAGTTTCACCAAGTAGGATGAGGAACCGACAGGCCAGGACTCCGTGCCTTACCACGTGTCCATTTCATTGATCAGTGTAGTTTGGGGCACAAGGAACACCAGGAGAGGAGGAGACAGGCCATGCATTGCCCTCCTTCCCTCCATCAGTACCAATCCCAATTTTCACAGCCCTTTTTCAAACATATTTTCCCATCAGTATCATTCTGTGGGCAATAGAAATGCCATCTGTGGGAGAGGGGCTGGTGGGGCAGAAGAACATGGGGACAGCAGGAAGAAGAAGAAAGAGGGAGGGATGGAGAGAGAGCACATGCAGAGAAAGGAACACATTAAAAGCAGTAAGGTCCTCTTCATATTGGCACAGCAATGTTTGCAGCATGGCTTAGCATGCCTCCTCCTGTTAAATAAATATTGTGGCAGTTCTAATCCTAGTGAGCCGGGACGTAACAAGAACTTGGATTTTCACTGAGGGCAAACAGCAATGGGTAAACTTTAAGTATTTCAAATAAGGCTCTAATTTAGATCTACGAAGACAGCACTGTTTGTTAAATAAATATCAAGCTCATCCGGTATCAGGCCACTTTTTGTGCTTAAGCAAGATATATCTAGCTAGTTGTTATTTAACTGAACGATTGGTGAATAAGCCCATTCAGGATGCAAAATGCTTTCTAATTGGCAGAGATAAAGAATGAGAAGGGAAAAAAAAGGAAAGGGGGGAAGAAAAAGAAAAAAAGGAAAAGAAAAAAGGAAAGGAAAAGGAAAGGAAAAGGAAAGGAAAGGAAAGGAAAGGAAAGGAAAGGAAAAGAAAGGAAAAGAAAAGAAAAGAAAAGAAAAGAAAAGAAAAGAAAAGAAAAGAAAAGAAAAGAAAAGAAAAGAAAAGAAAAGAAAAGAAAAGAAAAGAAAAGAAAAGAAAAGAAAAGAAAAGAAAAGAAAAGAAAAGAGAAAAATAAAAAGCAGCAAAACAGGAACCTCTTTAACTTTTGTATGTGTCATCTCTAGAAACTTTGAAAGCTATCAAAGGAGACAGTTCCAGCCTGCCAAGGGAATTGGATATAATTTAATTGCTCTAAAAAGAAAATGACAAATGCTGGTTCATAACTAACAAGCTACAACCATCTTATGAAATGTTAATTGGAATATGGTACACTTCCCATATACTTTTAATGAATTAATGGGGATGCCACTCTCTATTTATAAGCAAGTTAAATTCCTCAGCAGCTCCATTTAATTCTTCGATATATTATTAAACTTCAAATGGCAGTTACATAATCAATATGCTGGTCCTTTCATAAATCTAAATGAAGAAAATCCTGGGGGTCCTTTGGAATAGCGCAGAACGGCTCATATATAATTTTCTTTGTGAAACTTCCCCAGTCCTTCCTGAGTGTAACATCAGTACTTTGGATTTTGAGGTTTGGTGATTTCTTTTTTTTTTTTTTTAAGTAACAAAAACATATGAAGGGATGAGATCTCTTATAGGGAAATGTCTGAAAAAACCAAACAACCAGATGTCTTGACTCCATAAAAACAAGTAATTGTATTGTATTAATTCCTCGCCGGGTCTGGTTCCATGGGATTTTCTTACTAGTGACAGAGTTGGGCAAGTTTGTTTCTAAGCAGGTTTTATGTTTCTGGGGAGATCGTTGGAGTCATGTTGGGATCCTGCTGGAAGGTAACACCACCTGCATTAGACGTGTCACCTCAAAAATACAATGGTGCCTTTAGGGTCAAGAAAAATGTAAGAGACTCTGTTAATATATACTACAGGATTAAAAGTCTGCAGCTACTTATGTGAAGAAATAAGGGCATTGGTGTACTAGGAATGGTATGGCTTCACAGGACAAGAATTTGTTTGGACCGTGGAGCTTTTACCCTCTATGTGTATTATTACATCCACCAGGAGTGGCTGTTGAGTAGGGGCCAAGCAGAATTCCAGCTTATGTCCCTTTGCAGATGCTCTTTGGCCTGTGAATGATGAACTGCTGGCCTTTGCCGAGCTTCCAGCATGCAGCTGCCCGTTCCATCAATGCCAGCACTCACACTGCCTGGCAGCACAGCTGGAAGCCTGCAGAGACCAAAGACTGCCCAGGATGCAAAAGGTGAACACTTCTCAAAACTTAAATGTTCTATTGAGGAGTGAGGCAGAAACCTCACCACACCCATGCACTTCTTTTCTTTCATAGATGGCTCTGCTTCTGGACTTCCAGCTGAACACTCCTGTGTGTTGGGAAGAGACCTGGCTGGAGACTTAAACAATATTCCCCTTGCTTCTGGTCCTGTAGAGTTTGATATCAAGTTACTGCCCTGCATACCAGTTCCTGCCTCCAGTGAATTGTCCAGCAGCTCTTGCCCATATTCATGAACTGCTTGTGCTTCACATCATTTCCTCACCCCACATCCCATCCTTACAAACCACAGAATATCCTTCTAGCAGTGAGGGTGCTGAGGAGACTATTCTTCATTCATCTCTGGTTTCAAGGTCTCCAGATGACCCAGACATCAAAGACGGTGGTGACTCAGTTTACATGGGGATAACCCAAACATCTGCCTGATTTTTAAAGAAAGAGATATGGCACATCCTTCTTTCCAGTTCAGAGAAATTCCAAGCTGCATGTTCTTCCACGGATCTCTCCAAGACATGGTTTTGACAGCAGCTGAACAGTCCCTTTCACACCCTGGAAAAATGAATATTTCCTCACCATCTCCCACAGCTAGGCAATATAAATATCTCTCCCTTCAATACCTTGGGACATTGACAGGAACTCCATGTTCAATTGTAAGATGTGCTCTTCTGTTCATCCACTGACCTTCCCATGTGATCTTGTCCATGTGCTGCCCCAATACCTGTTTTCTCCAAGGCCTCTCTTTTTCAGGAAGATTGATTTCTTACCTGAGAGCTTCTGCTTCTTCCTCCCTTAGCTTATAAACTGACTGGCACCACTGATGGGGATGATCTTCAGCTTTCCTTCAACCTTTTAGAGCCTTACCATAAAAAAGGGCAAAGACTTTCCAATCCCTCTTCTTCTTTCCCTCTTCAACGAAGGATAAACCTGCATCTGCTAAACTGACCAGCAGCACATGTCAAAAATATAAATGTCCTGATCCTTTGCAGGTAATGAAGAAAGAGATAATGATGCTAATAATTCTCCTGTTACTGTTGCCCAGAGTTTGTTTACATCCCTCTATCTCCAGCTTGTCGTGTTGCCATTAGTGTTGCTCACAATACAGATGTTTACAAGGGCAAAAGGGCAGCCCATGGGTCCCTTGGAGTCCCCTGTGAAGCTGTCAGCCTACAAGGGAGCTGTCAGATGGAGTTTACTCCTGGGATAGTGACCAGTCTGGCAGGCAGAGGGAGGACACAAGCTCAAGGAATTGAGATTTTACCATGACTGAACAAGGTGTTCTGTGTTTTCTTTTGCCTGTCATGTATTTGCTTCAGTGTGGGGCTTATGCTGGATGACTCAGCACAACCAAATGGTGCTGAGCCAAGCTTCACATGGCAGCTCGGGATGGGAGATGATAGTGCTGCCTAAACCCCAGGATGATTTGGTAGTGCAAGGGTCAGCTCTTCCCATCTGCAGACCCCACTCAGCTCTCCTAGAATTGAGGAGAAGGGGACATGGACTGCAGTGTTGCCCCAGAACCCCTAAAGAAGTGCACATTTGCTGGTACAGAGGCAGTGCACGTGGTAACCTGAGTGACACCTCCATAAATCAGTCTGATGTTACCTGTGTCACCAGGGTGCCTAGGATATCTCTGAAGCTTAGTCCAGCTTGGACCCCTCTCCACAACTGGTAGAATTACGGATGTGTTTTCATCTCCTGGATATGAACCATGTGTCAGACTCTCTTTTCCTTGCCTTTTCTGTGTGCATGGTGTCTGTCTTGCATGCCTGCTCTAGCTGGGCACTTGACACAAGACATAGAGGGTTGACTCTCTATATCTTAAAATAACCCACTATGAAGTCTCTCATTTATTGCTGGAACAGAAAAAAGGACAACTGGGACATGGCCTACAGTTTCCCAAAAGTGTTTTTATCCTGGCTTTTTGTTTAACAAGCTAAAAAGGAAGCCCAGGTTTTTGTTTTGAATGTGTAATGCTGAAGTCAATTTTATTTTTGTTTTACCTCTGTCAACAAAGCTTAGTACAAATGATCCCTGTTGCCTGCTGGAAATGACAGGAAGGGAAAGGGGTGTGGGAACACACAGAGATATGAACATAATAGAGCAGAGCATGGTGCTGAGTGAGAAATTGCATCTTTCACTGTGGGGAGAGAGGAGGAGGGGAACTCTGCTCCACAAGCAGAGGATGTGCCTGTTTTCACTACTCAAATACACAACTCGCTTTTAGCGAGAGGAAAACACAACCTTTCTCCCAAGTTTGGATAGCACTGGAAGTACACATCACACTTCCCTAGAAATGAGTGCACTGATGTGTTCGACAGACACACGTAGACAGTCCTTTGATAATCATTTAGTGTACTAGACCTTGCATTAAAATCCTGGCAGAGGTCACAGGCAAAAAAATAAATTTGCTCCACTTGCCATAGTCATTAGTCCATGCCAATTCTGGCTGTGAGTACAAGTGAAAATGAATCTACATTTGTCCTGCTCATCATTTCTCCATACCAGCAAACTGCTCAGCCATTTGGAGCAATTTATTGTGAATAGAATTCATTGCTTCAAAACTACCCAGGAGAGAAGCAGCAAGGGATATTGTGGACCATGGTTCTGAGGGTCTTGTGTGGGCTGAGATACACACACATGCTCTTGAAGTGGGACAGAGCCACAAGTGTCTCCATGAAAAAGGCAAGCTGGTCAAAAAAGGGTGGAGGTTTTGTAAGAATGAGGCTAGAAGAAGAAAATAGTGTTGCAGAAGATGCCAGGTGTATGAGAGAGCTGTGCATTGGTCAGCACCTTGGGAAAAAAGCATATGCAGCCCCTGGTTTTGCTGTGCATGTTCTGGGGTTGCACATTCTTTGATTATAATGAGCCTCTTGCCCACCTACTGAACATTCACCTGATGTCACCTGAATCTGTCAGGAGCGGCACTGGATTTTCTACAAGCAGAGCACTGAGGCAGCACATCCACGGTGAGACAGAGTCCAGAATCATATGGCCTGGCTGCAGGATGTCCTTTTGCAAATGGCAAAGGAAATCAGCCCTCGCAAACAACCCCCTTCCAAGCCTGCTGTTCACTTGGCTCCGGCGTTTGCTATTGCTTGGCTGTAAATTACAGGTTCAGCAGCATGCTAAAGAGCCAACATTATGTTTCTGCCAAGGAACAAGGCTCCCGACTACTGAAAACTCCCAGGGGGCCAATGGAGCTGTTGCTAAGCACAAGGGAAACATGGTTAGCAAAGTCAAATCCATGCTTTTCCGAGTATGCCTCAAATTTTCTGCTCCACCAGTTCCTCTGCTTTTGGACACCGGCCTTACAGTGCAGAAGGCAATTTCTAACAGGCACAAGGATGCCAGGCCAAGTCTATCTCAGCAAACAATGGCCTTTATGAAGTGCTGCTGCTTTTGGATGTTGTTGGAGAACATCTCTGCAAGGATTTTAAGAAATTGGGTCAAAGTTTCTCCTTTTTCCCTGTCAACTAGCTGGAGACCCAAGGAAACACTGGACAATGGAATCTCATCTGTTGCATGGTCTGAATCAGTCCCCGCTGACTGAAGAACCCTGGATATGTTGCATGTGAGGTCTCCTCCCCTTCTCCCAGACCACACAAAAACATGTTGGAGAAAGACACGTCCTAGACAAAAAAAGACTGGGATCTGTTTAGACATTCTTCATGACTTGCAATATCACACAGTGCAGAAGAGGCATCAGAGGCAGCCTCTGAAGGCATAACTGTGCATAAACCTGTCAGGAAAATTAAAGGGCTTTAGTCCCCTGCACCAATATATAAGCCATGGTAGTTGTATTATGGAAAGCCCTAAATAATGGCATTCTTTTTATATAGTTTCTTTTCGGAACTGCATCTGGCCTTGCTTTATTTAAACTATTATATATGGATGTGTTGTTTAAGAAACGGGATTTATGGCAGAAAACTGCCAGTATTTTGAGCCTTGATTTCCAGGCAATGTTCTGGTTTCCTTAATCACTGAGGGCTGATCTGACTGTCCATAAAAGAGAGGGTTTGGGATTTTTTTCTGGTTTAGCTTTGCTGTTAAAAAGCTAAAAAAAAAAATGTGTTCAGTCTTCAATCCAAGGCCATAGTGAGATCTCTCTCAGACAGAAATACACAGTGAATTACAATATCCCTTGAGTGTCTTCGGTGACATCTCCAGAAGATATGAAATCCTTAGAGAGCTGCAGAATCATGGTCACCATTAATTAAAGCTCATTGGAACAAAGTCTTGATTTTCTAGAGCAGAGTCTTGAAAATTTTCCAGATAAATGTGACCAGGAGCAATTTCAACTTCATTCTCATGCAAACTCAACTGGAAATTATTACAGCCAAATAATAGCATTAAAGTGGAAGGAAATTACTGCATTGATTGCTTGACCTGAAGAACAATAATGGTCCTTGTCTATTACAACTGATTTTTCATAACATTAGTGTTACACAGAAAATTTCAGATTAAATTCAGGAAGCTGAAAGTAAGACTGAAAATTAGCACGTTGCTGTGGTGAGAGCCCCAGTCCCTTTGCACAAGAACAATTCATGCGAGCAAGGGTGGCCATGTCTTTGCAAGAAGCAGAAACGTTATCTACATTCCCCTAAACAATGTGTGTGTGCGTGTGAGTTCAACAGAAAAAATCTTAGGCCATTTGCCTGGACAGCAGGGAGGAAAAGGTTCCCTGCAAAGAAGCCAACCATCAACTGTGAAAGATGTTGCAGAAAAGAATCAAAACTTTCTGTCCCTCCAGAACAAGAGCAATAATCAGCTCAAGTTTTGTTCCTGAAAGACAGGCATTCTAGAAGGAATTGCTCTACACGGGAACTGCTCCGTGCAAGATCTTGGTTTGAATTTTCTTGTGACCTTTGTAGATGTAATCCCCTATGACATGTCCCATGGTGTTATTCCTAGATGAGTCCAGGCCCACTTTCAGGCAAATGTGCCCCAACTGGAGTGGGCCTAAAGAAGGTTAGGAGCAGGAGAACTCAGCTCCCAACTGAAATGTAAATATTGCCACTTTCCTCTCCATATTCTTCAGTGAATGCTGATAGTTCAAACACCCCATGTTCCAACAGCTGGCACAGAGATACACGACTTCAGTCCTTGCCTTCCCTAGTACTGGCATTGCTTTCCTCTTCTGTCTCCTGTCTCCTCAGAGGAAAGAATGTAAAAGGCCAATTTTAGCCTTATAACTACTTAAAAATCTCTACTAAGCAACAGCACTGCTCATTTGTATTAATGAAGGGTAGGGGAGTGTTGGTCATATCCCAAAGTATAAGCAGAACTGCTTGGTGCCCTGAAGGGAAAAAAATTGTTGATTAAAATCCAGCTCCTGTTTGGCAGGCAGGAACTACAAACACGATGATAAGGACAACTCCTGGGTGACAGTCTCAGCCAAGGAAATATTAGTCCAAATAGTCTTTTCTTTATTCCTGGTAGAAATATGGCATATCACTGGCTGGATAGCTTTGCCATGTGCATTGAATGTAAGATACTTTACCCTCAGGAAACCTGCCCCATAGTGAAGATGATGCTGGGCTTGTTGGGTAGCCAACTCCTCAGTTTAATCTTAGAGTGGACAGCTCTTTCCCTGCTCAGACTCTCCTCTCCAATTCATCACCTATAATGTTCCTTATCTAATGAGGAGTTAGAAGATAAATACACTGAAGGAGTCCATCAGTGCCAGGTTGTCTGAGCGTGTCTGCTGCAGATGCCCCACAGTCCAAGTGGAGTGTGCCTTGTCAGGGAATTAACCTCCAGTTTGCCCACTGTTGTACCCACAAGCATGTGCTGACCACAGCTACCACCAAACTGCAGTGCAGCAGCAGCAAATGCCCTGTGGGACAATCCATTGCTGTGCCCCAGGGGTGCTGTTATCTGAAACTGCTTTTCAACCATGGGCTGTGGCTCTGTGGAGAAAACACACTTCGTCCACAGGCTTGTATATCAGCTGGGGGTCTGTGGGGAGATGCTTCACATCAGAAAATGTTCAAGGAGCAATAAGGTATGCAGGTTTCAAGTCCCCGGCTTGGGAGGGCAGTGGGGGCAGGCAATTTCTCTGGTGCTCAGAAGCTGCTTGTGATGTGCTGTTATGCTCCATGTTCGCTCTTGCCTTGCAGCAAGTAAAGGGTGGGCGCTCAGAACTGCGCTGGCATCGGGGCTTGGAGAAATCATTAATAACAAGCTCATGAACTTTGGGTAAATAATTTTTTCTGCTACCGTGGGTTTCATTCCTCCCTTTTCAAAGCCCTTGTCTGCAGCGCTGTGTGCTCCAGCAGATTGCAGGGGTGGGTCCTGGCGAGCTTCAGATCTCCTGGGCCAACTGCACGCCCCGAGCCCCCACGTGCCACCAGCCACTTCCTTCCTGGCGTCTCTGCCACTGACCCACGCTCGAGCTGTTGTTTGTGTCTTCAGCACACAGCTGGTCGGGTTTGAACAGAGGGGTGGGAGGGGAGGATGGAAGGGGCCGTGTAGCCGCAGAGCAGGCAGTCCATCACTCCTCCAGAATGCACTGCCTGAGTGAAAACAGGGAAATTAAATAGACATGCAGTGTGGAGAGCTGCTCCTTTTTATGTGGGCACTGTTTGTCACAGGAACCATCTTCTCCTCAGCCTCTTGTGGGGAGCTCATAGCACAAATCCTGCAGTCCAGAAGTTTTATTCTTCAGCAGTGCCAGCGTGACAAGGCCATGTGTGTTAGGATGAATGCAACTGGATTTCAGATCCCTAAGGACAAATTGTGCAACTTCAAGAACTGACTGGAGCTTTTGTCAGGCAAATAACAACCCATGGTGGGCAGGGATGTTTTGGCTTTGCAACAGTGTGTTGACCGACCCATGTCCATGCCTCTCTCATCCACCTCCTTGAGAAGGCTTGCATGAAGGCTGCAGCAGAATGGTACTTGCATCCAAATGTGAGTACCCAGAATCCTCTCTCATGCTGGATGTGTTCAGCTTTTGGAAAATGAAGTTTTTTTTCTACAGATAAAATAAATATCATGAGACTTCACTGACCACCGTAACACACCGTGAATTACGACACAGCTGTATCCTCAGGGTAGCCCATAAGCTGAAATATGCTTCCATAAAATGCTCATCCTTTACAATTAAAGCACAAAATAGTACAAGCCAAATGACTATCCACAAGCAATTTGTGAACACATACGCACAAATGCTTAATGATTTATTACTGAAACAAGTGAAAAACAGAAAAAGAGAGCAAGCCCCCAAGAAAAAGCCAAAATTAACTTTTTTTTTTTGTTCAGTTTCAAGTTTTTCTTTGTTCAGTTTCAAGTTTTCTTGACAGCATGATTTCTCCTTTATAACACCTTCCCTCTTTTGTGCTGAGCTCCCAGGAATGCTGGCTGATCCTTTTGTGCCACCAGCTCTATCTCTCAGAGGTTCTGTAAAGCTGCTGTATTTGTGTGTGGTCCCAAACTCGGTGAAAAACCCGGGGCTGGAGGAACACTTTGCACACCTGAGGGGCTCCTGGATTCTACACCAGAGCATATAAACAGCATTTTTTTGAGTCAACAATGATGTTCTCCAAGCCCATAAAACCAGAAGTGCTCTCAGTGTCATCTCATGGGTGAGACCTTCAGCGTGGAATGTAACCAAAAGGCTGGAATTTCAGCCCTTATCTGCAGCAACACTCAGGAAGAAAGAAACCACTGGGAGAGAAAGAGAGAAACAAGGGAGGATGAACAGGCAAAAGGGTAGACATGGAAGGGAAGCAACCTAGAACTTGCTTAATGGGACTGATCACTGATAACACTGAGCACTCTGGCTGTTGAAAGGCTGCCAGCTGACAATCACACAAGTCACTAGTCACTGTCCATGAAGCAACTGACACACATTCCCACCAGCCCTGGTGCTGAGTCCCCAGATACCGAGGAGCAGCGGTACCCCCACGCCTGAACTGCTCTCTGTGCAGCTGCTGCACAGTAACACACCACCCATCCCTCCAAGTTCCTGCCCTGCTTGGATAATGAGTTGGCACACACAGGTCTTGTCTACTTCGAGCCATTTCTCCATGCAAATGTCTTGGAGCAGGAGACCTTTGGAAAAAGAAAGCAGAAGCCTGTGAAAATTGTCCATCATCTGCATCCTTATGTAATGGTTGCTTGCAATGACGGGTCTCTCCTATACTTCTCACCCCAGGAAGGCAGGAGATTGATGGCTGTGTTTGAGTTTTCTATTTCTGCCCTATTCACCCCCACACCTCTGTAACTCTCCTTATTTTTATACTAAAATGTTGGCAAATCCATAAATATCTCCTGTCAGCAGGAAGCCATGTCCGTTTGGTTCTGTCTGCAGACTCTGCTCTCCCCTCCTCATCCCCTGCCAGGAGTTGCTTTCCTGGTCCCTGGGGGAGGAGCTGGGAGTCACAACTCATAAATTTCCATCATGTCAAGCAAATGCTTTCACATCATTCAAAAAGAAAATCAACTTCCCCAAAATATATAGCTGGATGTAAAGAGTGGGTAAGACAACGGGGACAGTGATAAATCATTGTGCATTGGAAATCAGGCTGGGGTTTTGTAACTCTGGATTGGTTCCTAAAGGAGGCAACACATAGAAGTTCATGCACAACAGAACAGCAACACTCTTCTGCCTTTTCCACTCCCAACAGCCAAAATCTTTTCTGAAAATGTATATGTGGCCAGTGATAAGAGTAATGGCATAAAATACAGGATTCAGTGGGAGGTGAGGAATGAGAGGTTTGGAAGGGACATGGCTTTGGAGAGACACAGAGGGTCTTGATGGAGAGATGGCATGAATATCTGATTCCCATGCGCTAAGTTTAACACACGGACTAGTGAGTGTGTAACCATCATTGTCATGAATCGTTGGGGGTTTTACCGTTTTGGAAAAAGCTTTGCCCATCACCATAATAGTACCTCTCCCGGACCTGGTCATATCTTTCTCATCATCTTTACTACTGCTTCTTACACTCCTGCTCTTACTTCTTCACCTCCAGCCTTTTTTCCTTAGCTAGATGAGCTGATGGTAGGGTTAGAAATATGACTGTTTTCTCACAGTGTGGGGAGACACCAGCCAGCCGTGTAGGTCTGACCTGACACAGTGACATTGTGCTGAAAGGCTATGGAAAATCCAGTCCCTGAGAGGGAGAGAAGGAGTAAGATGGTCCGCCAACTTCAGAAGAAAGCAGGATGACCATCTGGGCTTGGTAGTTAAGAGCAAGGAGAACTGAGAGCTCTGTAAGCTTCAACCATGTCTATTTATTTATGGCAAGATTGGATAAAAGCCTTATAAGGTGGGCTGGTCATTTCTCTGTGAAGAGGACTTGAATCCACTTCCATTCTTTCTTTTTCTCTCCTCTTCTATTGCAGCAGTTAAAAGAGGATCCTGGATAGAAAACTGTGTGTTACAAAGCAACCTCGTGTATTGCCTAAAGCAATCAGCCAGCAGCTTCTCTTTGTGTGGGGAAAAGTGAGCTCTTTTCTTTTTCTCCCACATGTAATCATCCCTTTCAGTGCTTTCTTTTCCATTCTGAGCTGTCCCCTTTTTTGCCTCCCAAAGCAGCAGAAGTCACGAGTAATGGAGAGGGAAGGGTGAAAGTCCTGTGTTCCCATTTAGGGGCAGGAGAGTGGGGAGGCAAGGCTGTCATGCTCCTCTTCACAGTGATTTACACTGAAGGAGTTAAGGCCCATCCTTAAGTTCCCATTTGCTTTAGCAGGAAAAACAATCTTGGAAATAACACGCCAGTTTTAACTCTCCCTTCTCAGCGGCTCCTCCTTCTCGCAGTCTGACTGGCTTTGCTCCTTGCAGAGCTGCTGATTCTCTTGACGTTTGTCCTGTGGGTGTACTCTGAGGCTGGAACCAGGATTTAAGGCCCCCATAGTCTTAAGCACAGAGCAGGTAGAGCAAAGAAAACTGCCTCTGCCCCATGGATTTTAGCACTTGGAACTGAATTATGGCTGGCAGAGGGGAGCTCCAGCTTTACCCCATGGGAAAACATTCTCCATCATTCAGTTGCTGGGAGATAATGTCTGGGATGAGCGAAAGGAGAAGACCAGTATTTTCTCCTCCCTGTCAAACCTTCAGCAAAGTTGGATGGCAGACATGCTTCCCTTCCTCAGGAATTACACTGAAGCTGCCACCTCTCTCCTTGGGATCACCAGACCTCGCTCAACCCACATACCAAGGCCACAAGCAATCCCAGGGGGCTTCTTTTGTCATGTGCAGGGGTCATGCATTCCCGGACGCAGGCAGGCTGTAGCTTTTGTTGCATGTGTGATCTTGCACATGGGCAGTAACGAAGTGAATGTGAGCACGAGTTTTTTGAGACTTCAGAAAAACCAACCCAGACGGCATTAGATAAACTCTGGAGGGCGGTTAAGCATGACTTATCTGCACTCCCTACAGTGAGCAGTGGGAGGACCCAAAACAAAGCCCAGGAATCCTGCTCCCTCCTCAAGTCTCTCGTTTTATTTGTAGCATTTCTGCCTTGTTTGTGGATCTTTCCTCAGCCCCACCACGGGGATGTCAGGAAGAAATACATTTGTTATAGTAAGAGTCCCTTTGTCTTGAGCAGGAGATTAGAGACAGGAGCATCCCTGAGCAGTGTGTATGCTATTTCTCTGTCTGCTTTTGTGGGGGGCGCTTGGCGGTGGGGAACTGGAGGAGAAGATGGGAATATTGTTCTATTTTTCAAGCAAGCTTGGAAGGTGTGGGGAAAAAAGGACTATTTCCTCCTTCATTGAGAAGTTTGGTCATGGAGGGCTGACTGCCCTTGTTTCCTAAATGTATATGGTGCCCTCAGGGAGTGTCTGGCTTTGATTAGATAGTGTCTTGTGGAGGTTCTTGATCTGGGATTACATGACTGTAAAAGCAAAGTGTGTCACTCCTTCCCTCCCCTGTGAACCGTGAATGAATAGCACCTCTGCCCAGGCAGGAAAGAAGGGCCCTCAGGCCAGCTGGGAATGTGCATTTATTATAAAGCAATGAAGTAGCAAAGATGCCAGCAGACAGAAAGGATTTCTCGGTTTTGTTTTGCTTTCTCAATTCTGCCACGCACCCCTTAAAATGGAAGAATATTGCATGTCCATGGAAACCTCCCAGAGCAGCACCTTCTCTAGGAAGAGCTCCTTTCTTGTGAGAGTACTGTGCATTAGGCTTCAGTTTGGGACTGCTGGGTCCTAAAGAAGGAACCCAGCATTACCCACTCCCATTCATGGCCCCAGCGCAGATGCAGGGGGGAGACCTGCTGCTCTGAGACTGGGGGTCCTGCAAACAACACCAAGGAAAACCCCGAGCAGGGATTTCACCCTCAGCCTCATTCCAGCCACTCGCAGAACTAAAGGAGTCAAGCCCCGGGCTGGCAGAGCGTCTCCCAAGAGCAGTCATTGGAAACTCTGCTTGGGACGGGAGAAAATCAAGCTCTGCTTTTTCCATGCTTTGCACCATCAATAGAGGTTGTGCAGCTGGGAGGGTAGCAGGATCCCTCGCCTTTGCATTCTGTTCACGTTAGGTGATGGGTAAACACATGTTTTTACTGGGAATAGAAAGCAAACACAACTGAGAAAAAGCAGGAATTTGCATGTACAGTTAGTTGCCATATTTAACAAGGTCATGTTATTAATTAAGATGGTGTTTCAGTAGTGCCTTAGCTATGTGTTGATAAACAAGCCTCCATTTATTGACCTAGAGACAATGTTTCAACACTGCCCCTTTTTATTCAATGAATTCAAGCTTGTGAGGAAGATGGGGAATGAAGGACAAGGAATGGTGCTTTCCTATACAAAGACACATTCACCCTTTTGTTTTTCTTTTGTAGGAAACAAAGATTTCCTCAGTGTGGCTTCATATCTGTGTATGTTCCTACGAGATTCCTTCACCTTGAGGAGTTTCTGCACAAAGCAGCACTGACCCTCATTAGCCGAATGGATGAATCAAGGAGTTATCTCCCCAGGGACACCCTGAGGGAGGACAGGTTCTCTCTAAAGTGAACTTCCCCTCTTTTTGAGGATTTTTGCAAGTGCTAGTTAAACACCTGAAGGCCTGGCTGGCTCCTGCATAGAGACTACACCACAGACAGTGCAGCTGAAGCGTTGTTAATTCATCAACAGGGAAGAATATAATTGTTTGTTGCTCTGGTGACTGTCAGGATGACTATGCAGACACATTTTCCCCCTCCCTCTACCCAGGTTTTGTATCCTTTGTGTTCCTAAGGACTTCCCTGATTTAAGTTCAGCTGCTCTTCATTTGCATGAGTCATCTCACTGGATGACTTTTCTGAAAAGGAACAAGGAAGCACCAAATGAGGTGAGCAGACACAGAGCAAAGGGGTGTTGTTCTCGGCCCAGGGTGTGGATTAGGGAGATCCTTTCCAAGGGAAATTTTGAATACTTATAATTTGTGTAGGTTCAGGGAGTAAACAAGCATTTTCACTGCAGAGGAGTCCACCTGTGTTACTAACAAGGAAGACACTACGTCTCTTGCTCGTTACAACCTTGAATTTTGAAGAGATGGAGGATCGAAGATTCTTTGGCTATAGATCACTGTATCCCTGTCCAACTCCTTTATTTATCTCTACATTCTCCTTGAAGGCTGGAAGTGGTGGACAAGCCCAGTATCACGGAAGAATTCTCAGCATTGTCAGGATTGAGTTCAAAATGGAAAATATCTCAAGCCTGGGCTAGTTAGCCATGGGAATCTTTGGCTTCATGGAACCTGAGTTTTGAGACTTATGAATAGACAGAAGAGGTATTTGCAAATACCCAGAGCCTTTATGTGATAAATATTACCTCAAATTACTTGGCCAGATTAAAGAAGACATAGATAGATAGCTGATATTACCCCTGAATGTAGCAGGCAGAGCTGGAATCATTAAAATAAACGTCCTTCCAAGATTCTAACTTTATTTATTATTATTATCATTATAGGTATTATTATAGGATCTAAATCTATCCTAGACTCCAGGGTACCACAGAGAATGATAACATTGGCAAAATAGCCATCCATACTCCTGGTTGGAAACAGATAGGGTGGAGAGGAGTGTCAGTGAGCAGAGAGAGCTGGCTGCAAGGAACACCCTGATGCCAGTACTAAAATAAGTACAGCTATCCCCAGGTGGATGTGAGTCACAGGCTGTACCTGCCAACATTCCGGGCACAGCTCGATGGGAGCTCTAGTGTCCTCCTCTTCAGGAGGGTGTCCTGATGTCTTCGGATTTCTACCAGTGTGTGCAGCCTCCTACTGCAAGGAAGAAGTAAGGGCTGTGCAGCCTGGAGTGCCTTGGTGCACACATGCCTGGACTAGAAGACATCTCAAACCCATCTCCAAATTAAGGATTTGCCCTCTTTTGTAGGGTGTCCTATCCTGGCAGAGCAATAATGCAAAATAAAGGGGAAACGGGTTGTATGGGGAGTCTCAGAACTTCCATCCGTGTTCTCTGCAAAAAAGAGTGAGAGAGGTGTTACAGAAAAAGACACTTTCCAATTTAGTTATAATAATGTTGTGTCAATCACCAAAATGCTAAGCTGTGTGTAATGATTTCCATATGAAAAACATATCCTTAAAATGTATACTTGTGTACCTACTTGCTAATATGCATTTCTATTGATCTATATGTATAATTATGTTAGTATAAAACCCTTAAACATATGTCTGCAATCTTATTAAAATAACGAAACAGACTTGGGAACTGAGCTAATTCAACCTGAAACCTGTGGAGAGGGAAAGAAGAGTTCTCCGCCCCCGCTCCCCGTCCCTTTAATTGTGTTTGAAAGATCAAAAATTTCCCAAAACACTAAAAGGTAAGTAGAAAAATGTGGCAAAATGGGAAGAATTGTTTTAAAACAGAATATTTGTTCACTCTTTTCCAGTAAGCAGTGGCTGATATTAAAGCACATCTGATGGCATCTGAAAAATTCTGCAAAGCTTTCTCCTTAATCCCTGAGCCTCTTCTGGATTGTCTGTCTTCTACAGCCCTCCTGCTTTATTAATAAGACTGTCACAGTTACAGAGCTGGCTGCAGATTTCCCCAAGGTCTTTATGAGCAGATCTCTCCCAGCAAACCCTGGATGTTTCTGTCTCTCCCCGAGGTGCCACTACCTGGTTCTCAGCCTCTCACTCCTACAGTGCATGCTAATTTTGTCACACTTGCCCATTCACAATTTGTTTTGGCATAGGAGCCAGCCTTTGAATGAGAAGAAAAGGAGGTGGAACGAATAAGAAGTTTTAAATAAGTGTCTGTCAAGTCTATACTGTGGCCATTCCCATCAGTTACTTGGATGTGCTGAGCTACCCTTGAGGTGCTCTCCTTGGGTTTGGTCTGTCTTTCTTGGTCATCCTTTTACCTCACCCTCACGCTGATGCTCTTTTAAGAGAGAAACCACCTCTGGCTATAATTGCTGCTGGGTCCAGCATCTGACCAGCTGGTGTAGACATCAAAAGGAATGGCTCCTTCATCATCTCTCGAGAGCCTGCAGTGACTTTCTGGAATCATGGCTTGCTCCTTGGGTGAGATTCCAAACAATCCTCACTGAGCTAATGTAGTGTGTGCATATAACCAATATTATATACACAGACGAGTCACACATATCACAAATCTTCTTCCTGCAGGAATTTTGTGGAGTGAAAAGTTTCAGTGAATTTTGGGAGGAATTTCTATTGAACGCTGAGTTTCTCCAGCAGGTATTTCAAGGAAATTGATAGGAGTTTTGCCTTTATAGCCATTGGCCTTCCTTGGAGGTGCCAGTGTGTTTATTACTAATTAAAATGTTGTTCTCCCAGCTTGCAAGAGAGTTAAATATTTAATACCTCTCCCATGCTTTCCAATGCTCCACCTATGGCTTCAGGTCATCAAAGAATTACCTTCATAAGGGACTGTTAATTACACATCTCTGAGGTATTTACAACAGATTTAAAATGATCTGAACACTCGATCCAAGATAGCCATAAACAAAATGGGCTTCGAATGAATGCACTTCTGATGAAGGTGCAGAAACTGGCTGCTCCTGTTCTTTGTAACCAGAAGAAGCAATTGGGAATTCTCCTGTTGCACTGAATCTCCTGGTTGCCTCCTTGTAGCCATTACCCAGAGAAAAGCAAAGAGGGAAGAAGCTAAATAAGGACCTTCTTTAACTGTATTTTTAAAATCTTCATTCATCTGAGCCTTTATAAATTTCACAAGTGCTTTTTATTAAAATAAGAAGCCTAATAAAAGATGCCTGAGTGGGTCAAATAACCCGAGCCTGAGCAGGTCATTAGAAACAATGGAGGATTGTACAGGTAGTCACACCTGACAAGCATGGACACTAGCCAAATGAATCAGATGAAGAGATTGATCTTTTTAAAACAAATATAATTTGCTTGATTTGTTTTCTTCTCCCTCTCTAATAGCAAAATTGCTTTGAAGACAAATATTAGACCCTGTTCATGATCGTACATTTACAATAGTCATTGTCTTATAATCCTTAGGCTGTGCTGTGTGCTATCAGTATGTGTGCAAATAGCATCAGACAACTACATTAGTCTGAGCTGATATTTTGGGGAAAACTCTGCTCACGTCAATTGCAGTTAGAGGTATCAATTGTGCCTTGCACTTCTGAGCTATTAATTTGACCGGATATGTTCCTCTTGTAATTTAGACCACCACGCTTCCTGCTCTAGGCTGCAGGGTCTTCCCTATGGGTCCTCACACTACCCAGAGACTCAGCAGGATTACAGACTCCTTTCTCTACACCTGTCCTTTTTGATCTTTTTAACCACAGGAGGAAGCCTCTCTGTATTAGAGTTCAGTTTGCAGCTGCCAGCAAATCCCACAGCAATTAAGCCCGCTGCAAATCTTGCTGAGAACCTCTCCGAGTGCCAGATGGGTCCCTTCTACCCACTTCCTGCCCTATTACCATGAAGGCACTCAAACACTAAAAAAGGACTCCCTAATAAAAGTGCTGGATCTACAGGGGTTTCTCTCCTTGGAGAGAGGAACCTGTGGGAGATGCTAGTCCTGGCATGGAAGGTGCCGGTGGGAGAAGGTGAGGAGGACAACGGGGTTGTGCAGTTTTTCTTTGGCCTTTCTGAAGACAGGTAGGCTCACCTATCCCACTGTGAGCCTGTGGGCACCCCAGGCCTCTCCAGAGCCCTCCTCAAATCACCCTGGCTTGTATTAGCATGCCCTGGGGCGTATTCATATCTCCTGCCCACATGCTGCCAGCAAGATGGCTCTGTGAACAGGATGCTGGCAGGAGGCAAAACGCACTGTGCTTTCAGCCTTTGTAAAGTCCGCTCTTTCAGAGAGGAACAGACAGCCAGCAGGAGCCCTTGGAGAACAGAGTAGAACAGATATGACAACGGAAAAATTTGGGGATGCAAGTCTGAAACAACAGTTTCTTTTTTTAATCTACCTTTCATGGCTTACCAAGGGAAAGCAAAGAGCCTATCAAGGACATACAGCCAGACTCTCTCTCTCTCTTTCACTGTCAAATTTGTTACCTCATTGGGGTTTAGAAACAAATGATTTTTTTTTTTTCTACATGAATTAAGCTATCTGGGGATGGATGATGGATTCAGGAGATACAGGGTAGGTTACGAGCATGCTCTGTTGCTTCCCTGTGGGACACCTGTACTCATGAATCTGCAGACATTGACCCAATTACTAAGCCAGCACCTGGATACAAACTCCCTGTGACCACGTCTCCAACTTGCTGTACTCACTGGATTTTGTTCAGGGACTTTTGCGTTTTAGTGCCTTTTTATGCTAAGCTGGCATATGTAAGTGAACTCCATTTTCTGAGCAATTCGCTTCATCCTTTGAGATGTCCTTGTTTTTCTTCCAGTCATTTGAAGCAGGTCCCCTCCTCTCCCTCCTCCTCCTCCCCGCATCTCCCAGGATGACCTGCTAATTTAAATGAAAAGAGATTGCTGCAACATTCTCTTTGTCACTGTAAACTCAGGAAGGCTTTTTCCCTTCACTGAGGACAAAAAATTCAGGACAAAAAGCTTTATTTACTCATCCTGTCCTCTCTCACCACAGGCTTCTCCCTCAGTGCCATGATGTTTTATCCAGCCTAGGTTTAAATTTCCTTTCTCTGTCTTTCTGTGGAGAGAAATCTCCAGTCTCACAAAATTGTTACATAGTGTTTTCAGATATTCAGGCTAAATTTTCCTCTGAGTTAGTGTCCATAGCCTTAAAGCAGACTTCTCAATAATTTTCTCTGTGAAATACTCATTGTATAAATTTGATGAAGCTTTTTCACATTTGACCAACTTGAGGAGATAAACGTGGTGCTAAGGGTAAAAATCATTTATGGTGGGAGCAAAAGGGTTTAGCCCAAGCTCTACAACGGTATTTATGGTGCTATCTTCTATTTAGATGGCTAATTTGCTATAGATTTTTACTTCTTATTTAGAAATTGGGAGTGCTAATAGCTTTCTGCCCCTAATCTTAAATGACTGTTTCAGCCACTAGATACATTTTCAGAATTACAAGCTTGTGGCATGGGAAAAGGACAATACACTGTCAGAAACTCTTCAGGTTATCAATAAAACCCAGTTTCTAGGTAAATAGGCAAATTCTGGGTAAAATATGCATTGGGGGCATCCTCAAGAGGAGGTAACTTTACCCCAAGTAAAAGACCTGCCTAAGTCTTAAATTCCACTGACTGTACTGTAAGGTTTTCAGAGGCCTGAGCCTTCCTGTCTTTTTGAGAAAACCCTGCTGACCTAAACATGGTCCCAGCAGATTTGATGGAGACCCAGTAGTGGCAGGTGTGCACTAACAAACAGTTATGCTTTTCTGCAGACTTGAAGGGAAGAAAAGGAAAATACACAAACTGGGGACTCTCCTTCTCTGCATGAGAAATCCCCAGACTAATAATCACATTAGGAAGGACAAAAATTCCTCTAGGAATTGAAACACTTCCAGTATAGGACACGAGGGCAAAAGGTCTTTTTTGGAGAAGAAAATACCTCATGCACTTGGGCTGCAGGTTTCATGTGATGTCTAGAAAAGACAACAGAAAACCTGGCACCTCCTTGCTCAAAATGTCCCCAGTGAACATTCAAGACATAGCTTGTTTGCAAACACAAATGGATTTTTACTCCTGTTTTCCCTGAGCAGATTGCAGAGCTATGGCAGAGTGAGCTGTGTTCTCTTCTTGCTCGTGCATCATCATCAAATCTGTCGGCTAATTTCCATTTGAAGAATCGTTACTGCCAGTGAGGAGGCAAGAGCCAGCCTGAATTCTCCTCCGATCAGGGTAGAGTTGGATGAGCTGGCATTTAGAAAGATCATCTTTCTGAGTGGTGATCAGAGAGCTGTGGAAGTGGAAAAAGTATTGGTTCCATTGGAGGTCACCACTGGAAATCCACCTTCCTGACAGCTGCTGTGCTTTAATCTTCTGAAGATGAGCAACTTCATATTTATTTTTTAAGTTTGTGTGCTGGTTTGCTTCCATCTTGCCATCCAAAAACATGGAAGCTCTCAAATGCTCATTAGTATGTGGTATCTGAGAGTCAATTCATATAATTTCTTCAGCTGTTCTAGAAAAAACAACAAAACTGGAGAAAAAGAGGACTTTCTCCTTTGTGTCTACCTCTGAATCTCTGGAAGAGGTTTTATTTCCAAGGGCTGCCAGACAGCCTTGCTACCTGTGAAACACCACCAATGAATTCCAAGGAAGAGTGTAGGATAAGAAACCAGATGCTATTTGCAATGACTTTTCTTCCCGTGAGAACAGACCCCAAATTTGCCTTCAGACCCAAAAGGAAGCAACATTCTCACCCATACTTACCTGGATGATGATGATGAAAATGATGATGATTTTTAAAATTTTGTGTCTCAGTCTTGTCTTCCCTTCCTGCGCAATACATGATTTTTCTTCATCTTCCTTGTTTTCTTCCTATTAATTTCTCTTTTCCTCTACTGACCTTACATCCTCCAAAGATGAAGAGAATCTTGAAGCAAAGGTCAGCGCAACAAAAGCTTTTGGAATACTCTATTTCAAGGAGAGCAACAGAAGTAATTTTTAAGGCTATTATAGAGATAGGATTTTTAACAACCTGGTCTGTTCTACTCCCATTTTCCACTTGTTATTCTAAACTTTGTAGTGAGGGTAAAGCTGACACCAAATGTTAATGCCTGAGATGGGTACTGATCAGACTGGCCACTCAGAGGGGCCTTTCATACGTCTTTAAAATGGCTTGGAGTTCAGCTTTTCAGGGGCCTAAGGAGACATTTTGCTACCTGGAGTTCCCCCCTCCCTGCTTTGGGTCATGTTATACCAGCTTCTGAATGTCTGCAGGTCCAATGCCAGTGGCCTGGACAGTGTTCAGATATTCCCTTGTTGTGCAGGTCTGCCTGCATGCACTGGGCCTGCCACTGCTCTGCGCGGGAGATGCACCGCACTGGCAGCTTCTCTATGGGTGGAGGGTCTGTTTTTGGCTGGCCTTGCTCACCCTTGGCTCTGCTGTGAAGCTTAGGAACAGCTAAATCATGCCCAAACCCACCCTCTTGGCTGTAGAGGAGACCCAGGGCTCTACCCTGGGGCAAAATAAGTGCCACAGCTTCATGAAAAGACTCCTTTGCAAACGTTTCTTCTAAGATCAAGCACAGTTTATTGGTTCAGCATTGGAATCATCCTCTCCCAGAAGGGCTATGCCCTTCCTCAGCACTGAAAGGGCAACCCCCTATCATCTAACAGGCCATTTTCATCATTGTTTGTGCATTTGACAGATCTGGTCGAATTACGAAGCCCTTTCTTTGTGAGAAAGAGTATAACAATCACAGATAATGGGAATTGTGCACACTTAAATCCCTGCTTATGCTAAAGGATTGCCCCGGGAAGGGAAAACGCCTGACCCACTTTCATTACAGTCCTTTAAAAGATGCTGCTGTGCCTCCAGCAGCCAGGAACTTCGCAGTGCCAGTAATGAGCAGTTTGTGCACAGTACGTGTGAGTAAACAGAGTGACATCTCATCTGCTGTGTGTGCACTCCAGCAAAGCCTCGCTGCGCTCTCGGGGCTTTCGGCCACTGCTGCCGCTGACGAAAAAAATCACTGGAATGTGGAGCATTGACCTGCCTGCCTGGGAACCTCCCCCGACACAGCCAGGCTCCGGATGAAGGAACTGTCAGGTCCTGTGCACCCACTTGTATCCCAAGCACCACATCAGAATGAGCAGCTCTGGAGATTTTATTTAGCAGTAACTCCAGTCTTGTCCTATGAAAGAAGTGGGGTGAAAAAACTCAAAGATCCGCAGGAATAGTCAGTCCCTTGCAAGCATTGAGAGTGCTCTTTAGCAGCATGCAGAGGAGATGCAACTCTTCTGACTGCACTCAGGTTGAGCTGATTGCCACTGGCTCTGGATCTAGTCCTTGAGTTTTGGTTATTTCTAGTAGTTGCAAGGAGGTAGCCAAGTGCGCATGGTGGCTATTGAGCTGTGTAAAGAGAGGAAATACCACCGTGCTCGTGGAAAATGGGCCAATTCCGTGGTATTTTGTCTCTGAGCAGAGCAAGATGGCTCAGGGGAAGGTGTTAGTCAATTACAGATAACCTAATTAAAAACATAATATAAAATCCAACCCAGCATTTGCTCCTGCCTGCTCTTCCCCCAGAGAATGGAGGCACTGAAAGAGGCAAGGAAGCTTTTCCTGCTGTCACTGTGGATAGAGGCAGAGGGGACATTTGAACGAATATTTCCTCAGTCCCCATCACTACCAGAGTCCTTTGTGTTAATTTTTGAGTATGAAAAGCCCAGGTTAGAAAGAAATCTCCTCCTCTGCAACCTGTTTGCAACTGGTAATATCCCCCAGGTTCCCTCTGCTCCTCACTGAGGTTGTTAATACCTCTTGTTACCAGATGGCAGCAGGCTGGCATTTGTCTAGTTAAAATGGATGCTGGAAGCAGCATCAAAAAGCACATTGTTTGAGACGGTCATTATTTGCATTTCTGGCTTGGCAGGTACCCAGCTGGACCAACCTGACACAGGCACCTTACACTGAGGTACTCGCATGGAGGGATCAGTCTTTGGGTATGAGATGAAGAAGAGGGGGCTGGTTTTCCAAGAACCCCCTTAGATCATGGCAAAACATGCTCTGCTTCCCTCTTTCAGGCTGACCTCTTTCCCCAAGACCTCTGGAATAGGAGAGTGTCCACCAAAAGGAACACATGGTGGTGGTGCTGGGGAGGGGATGCTATCTGAATGCCTGGGTTGGAGCTTGTGAGGCTGTTGGGTGTCAGGGCACTGACACTGTGAGGTGTCACTGAGCAGGAGATCGCCCTGAATGCAGGGGATAGATGCAGAGCTAAAGCTGGGGTGGTGGTGGGGAATAAATGATAACTTAATATTTGAGAGGTAAGTGTTGGTAATTAGTCTGCAACACTTTGATCATTAATGCATGCAATCAAATTATCATCAAGAACGCTTTCCCACCAGCCACCCCTCCCTTTCCCCCGCTTCTCTCTCTTTATTTTAAGGGCTGGCACACGGCAAAAGTTGACAGCACCAGCCCCATCGTGCAGCCAGGACGCTTTCAAAGGAAGCTGCTGCTCCCTAGTGTTAGCAGGATTCAGAGCTGGAGTCAAAAACTCAGGCAAGAAAGAGCAAATTCCCAAAGAAAGGCTGGGCAATAAACTAATGGGCCCAGGCAGTTTTCTATCCTGAGCACCAGTTCTTTGTTACCTGCTTGACTAATGATTGCAATCCCCATGGATACAGCTCAGGTTTTCCTGCTTTGAGTTCTTAAGTGAAATTAAAAGCATGCGGTTCATTACCCAGTGCTCTCCTCTCTTCCTTTGATCTCTGGCTCCCATCCAGGCACTGCTGGCCAATTACACCGCCGGGAATAACCTGCCTTTTTTTCCCTTCACATTTCTACATACTCTGCATCTTCAGGAAATGGAGGAAGAGATCACACCAAGCACTCTGTGAACTCTACCTTTCAACAATGCTGTGAATATGAATGGATCAGTGTTCCTGCTCTGCAGCCATGCCTGGAGATTAATACCAGTCTTTTGTGAAACCTGCATGGATTCCTACCCATCTGCGTGCACTGTATGCATGTGTGTACATGTGTGTGAATATGTGTGTGCCAGTGTGTCAGCTCTGCAGGGGCTCAGAGTTTGGCAGAAATGGTTGGAGGATATTTTTCTTGGGTAAATTCCAGTACAGAAGAATTACCCTTTTTTTCTCTTTTTTAATGGAAGCTTACCAGCTTTGGTACTGGAAATTTGTAAGACAGGGAAAGAGGAAGAGTTGGTAAGAGGTGGTAAGGCTTTTGAAGGGAAATGTGTTTTCAGTCCAATATTGGGGTTTTTTTAGCTAAACCAGAAAGCGCCAATGCCCAGTAAATTGAGCAGTGGCTGGTACCCCAATCCTCTTCTTGGGTTGCCATGGGAAAGAGTGAGAAGCAAGAGGTCAATAGCACAATGTAGTTCCCCAAAGTCAGAGAAAATCTTCCTCTGGACTGTGCCACCTAAAACATCCCAGGTCAACCTGAATCTCGCCAGCACTGTTGGTGATACAAACTCCTTTGACAGCCACATCTTAAAGGAAGGGCAAATGAATGCATTAAGGTCTCCCTGCATATTTTATCCAGCCATCTATCAGGATCCCCTGAACAGTATTTTGTCTGCAGAGTTTATCAAACACATGGAAAGTCAATGGGTTGACTTCCTTTTTATTCCCAGAATTAGAGGTCAAATCATGCTTGATAACAATATAAATCTATACACACACTGTTAATAGGCGTAATAATAATTGGTAGGTGACAGGAAATGCTGGTGAAGGGTGCACTGAAATTCAGGCCACTTATCTAGGCTTTCAGCACTGCCTGAAGCAGGACGTACATTTAAGATTTTTGGCAAGCCCGAAATACCTCTTTTCATTACATAATTGGCCTGTAACTCTAATGATGATAGTGGAGCTGCTCCAGATTTTTACTACTGTAACTGACAGCAGATTTTTGGCTCTGAGTCTGTAAGAAAAAGCTTGCCATAAATTCAGTATTCAGTCTGTCCTTTGTAGTTTCTCCCTTTTCTCAGGGAGGAAGCAAGTGATTCTCACTTTTCAGATTTAGTTCCTTTCTGTAATATTTTCTTGTGGTTACTGGGGATTTGGTGTCATTCGGCTGACCTATTTAAGATAGGTGAGCATGAGTGGAGACCACATTCACCCCCTGTATAACAATGGAGATGTTCCATGTGCACTGTTCCCAGAATAGCTCCTCCCAAAAATTACTACTCTCACCTTGTTTTATGGGCTACGCTACAGAAGCTAAAATTGACTCAAGTTTGAAGAATGTCTATTTAAGTATCTTTTAAATTGTGAATGTATAAAAGAGGGGATTTTTGAGCGCGAGCCTGGGGATTTTTTTATTTTAACATTACATTTAATGGTGTCTTTGGCATTTAATGTGAGGGGGTGTACTTTGTATATCTGTGTGTGTATGTTTATATCTAGAGAGAGATAACTCATGTGGAATGAAAATCCATTTAGCAGAAAAATGAGATCTCTTGAGTGTTTGTATTTTCTGCTGCAACTAGAAAACACTAGTACTCTAAAAAAATAAAACACAGCATGATCTAAACCAATTAGATATGATTTTATGCCAAGATGTGAGAATGGATCTATATCTTTATCAGGTTTCTCTCACTCGAGAGATTAAAATCACATGGAAGCTTGTTAGAAATTCACTCTATACAGTATATCTTTCAGAAATACATTGTAATGATGTCTGACAGCTTCAAAAATGAATTGCAGACTCGGGTTAACTTCTACCTCCTCCCATGTACAAATCCCACAGCCCAGCCAGGTCCACCCACACGTGTGCACAGATGTGCTCAGAGGCACCCCAACAGGATGCTTCCAGGCCTCTGGACAAATGCAAGATGCAGGATCAGGGTCACTCAAACTTTTCCCTAATTCAGAGCAGATTGCTGGGAGCCTGTGGTAGCTCAGCCTTGCATTTGGCCGTTTTTGTTGAATCATAGATCATTTGGGTTGGAAGGAACCTTAAATATTATCCAGTTCAAATCCCCTGCCCGTGGCAGGGACACTTTCCTCTAGACCAGGTTGCTCAGAGCTCCATCCAACCCAGCCTGGTTTTCCACCTTTTAAAATTAGGCTTAAAAATGCAATGAAGTGATTGTTCATGGGGAGCCCTACAGAGGGGCCAGGGTCCTGTGCAGACCTGTCCTTGTCCAAGTGGTGTGTGCTGCTGGCTCCTTGTCCCATGGACAAATGCACATTAGCTAATCCTCCTCTGGATGCCTGTGTTCAGCAGGGAGGAAAAACCCCAGACTACCTTTAGCTGGTAACATTTATTCCTCTTACACTCAATGTCAGGAAAGCTGCCACCTCCGTCTCTTGATTTTCCTTCTCCTTTCTTTCACTCTCACTTACTGTGTGTTGGGTGGATGTGTTTTGCTATTATAAAGTCTATTGAAACATAAACATATACTTTTAAAATAGCATTTCACTCTGACAATACTCCTGGAGAGAGCTGAGAATATTATGGTGGAGATAATGTACTCCAGACAATAAGAGAAAACAGGAGCAGGAAGCTTATCTGCTAGAACCCCTATTGCCTATTTAAACAATAATCCCCTTCAAAATGATGTTTTTCTGTGTACGCTCAAAATGCATGATATTCAGCCTGTTCATGTGTCTTTTAATAGCCTGGATAATTTTCCATACAATTAATTCCCTGAATTCTGTTTTGCTTCTGCAATTTTTAGCGTGGGTTTTTCCTCTACGGGTGCAGGATAACCCCTCTTGGAGCAACATTCCACATCCAGGCACCCACCACCATGGAGGAGCTCAGTGAGGATGCTCAGGATGGGTGGGTGGCTGTGCACAGCCTGGTGCAGCCACAGATCCTTTTCTGAAGACAGATTTTAAGGTTTTATTTTTCTTGCCTGCTTTGATTTCCATGGTAGTGGAATCACAAGGATTTTTTCTCTGAAAGCAGTGCTAAGCCCAGATAGGGAAAGAAAGGGCTGTGACAACTGATGAGCAGCTGGGAAAGGCAGGGGGGATATCCTGCATCACAGGGCTGTGCTGTGATGCTCTGGAAGCTGTGAAGAGCCAGAGTTGCTGCCATGAGCCAGGAGAGTGTTCCCCAAGGGAGAAGGGTGTGGGAGCATGACTCTCTCCATCTCCCAAAGAGCTCCAGGGCAGGGGGTTTGCCCGGCTGGAAATAAGGGTAGGTATGGACAGATTATTTCCACTGCTGAATTTTAGTGCTTCCAGGAGCCTAAAATGACCTTTAAAACAAGGACTATGCTCTCTCCCACTGATAGGCACAGGGAAAGCAGACTATTTCCCATTACTCCAGACACATGGATGTCTACAGTCATGGAAAAACACTTTTGCCCACATCCCTCCGGGCCTCTGGCCCACTGTGGGAGCAGGAGCTCAGTGTGACAAGACAGGAATGGCTGGCAAGGCAGATCTTCACCCGGGTGTAAATCAGCTTTATCCCTTCCAGGGAGAACAATGCCAGCTCAATTTACACCCGCTGAGGATGTAATTGGCGTTTGGCTCTGGCTGCAAAATTAGGATTGCTTCATCATTGTTCTTCTGATCCTGTATCATGGGAATCAATAAGGAATTTGATTACAGGCTCCTATTTGGATTCTCAGCCCCGCTTGGGGACATTAATCATCAAAGTTGGGACTGAGGGGTACACAGAATTGGCTGGAAAATTTAGAACACTTTTCAAAAGGAAAATGGAGGCCAAGTCTATGTGGTCTGGAAGAGTTTAATAAGAGCTGAAATTTAACTTGGAAAAGAAAATGATCCCAAGGGTTGATGCTGTTTTGTCACTGACTTGTGTTCAAGGTTGCCTCCTCTCCTCTCTTCAGCTATGATACGGGTGCAATGACCATAACTGGCCCCGGAAGAGAATAAAGATGCTGGTGTGATTATTCAGCTTCTGGCATGCTGTGGCTTTAGATATAGCAAAATCTCATCTGCCCCTGCCTGAGAAAATACAGATAGATCACATTACTAGCTAATCCCACTTTTCTACCATCTTTCCTCCCAACCTGCCCTGGTCAACTCCCAGAAGGAATATAAACCATATGAACCATTAGCTTCAGCCAGGCCTGAGCTGGGCATGATCCTGTACCCACTGGTGCTGCCAGGCACAAGAAGGCACTGACTGCCTTCCACAGCAGCTGGAGCTGGCCTGCTCTCAGTGCAGGAATCTCCTGCAGGGGTGGGATGTCTGGGACAGGGATGGCACCCCACAGCTCTCTCTCAGCTGGCATCTGTGTTTCAACCCACCCATTAGGCTCAGATGAATTACTAAAAGCTCACTTTGTATTGCAAGACCATGACACAGATGAGCAATGACGTTGGGTCATGACCCATTGATGATAGAAGTGAATCAACGCACCACAGATGGACAAAAGAGAGATGATTAACTCAGTGCTTGATATAGAGAGCCAAAAATAAGGATTTCCCTCTGGCTCTGTACTGATTAGAGTGTGACCTCAGGGAAATCTCGTGATGTTTCGGAGCCTCAGTTTCCTCACTTACAATATAGTGATAAGGCTCATCACAACTTTTCACTGCTGATAAAGAACTAATCTTACAGGGCTTGGAACACACAAGCCAAAACCCTCCCTCAGACCCAGTGGGGATAAGCAGGGTCATATGATCTATGAATGCAAAATTCCTAAGAGTGGGTGGTTTTATTTGTTTTCTTCTTTTTAATGAACAACTTTCCACCTATTTCCAAGCTCATGATGCACCTTCTACTGCTATGAAAACAAAAAATGTATTTCTTTGTGCCAGCAGCAGACTCATAAGCAGACTAGCAAATGAGGTAGGTGCTGCTAAGGACTGTCTCATGGTTATACACGAGTTACATCCTTTTCCATCATTTTGCTGATTAATAGGTATAATATCGTGTCTGATCCCTGCAGTAAGTATACTGTGAAAGATAACCACTGAAGACATCTAATTGTTTTCCCTTTGGGTTTTTTTGGGGGGGTAATGCTTTAAAATAATGGCCCTAATCATTATTAATTCCTTTAGTGTTCACTGGAATAGCATCAATCACAACTAACTCCTTTGCTATTAATGTGGATGTCACAGATATTACTGAAGGGTTTCTTTCTGCTAGGATTCGGTGTTCATTAGCTGCAGCAGGTTTTTTTCCCCATTATTCCTGGAGGGTTTGAGAAATCTCTTGCTGGGGGCGGAGCCAGTAGGCTGTATGCTCAGCTCATCTGGTGTGAAAAATGATACGCCTGCTTTTAAATGCAATGACCCTTGGTTTCCCTCTCTGCTACAGAACTGACTCATCTCACTCGTCCACTCTCCATATGCTGCTCCAGTCATCAAAGATTAAAGACAGATTCCCACACTCTCTAATACTGTCAGGAGACCCCCAGTTTTCCTTCACACACTCTCCAATCTGGTGTATAGAAGGGAGCAAAAAAACCAAAGTTTTAATTTGCCATGCTGACAAGCCCAGGATTTTAAGATTAAGCTGTGTGTCTAATTATGCTAATTAAGGAAATCTCTGAAGAACTTGCTGTGATCATAATAAATAACAATAAGGTCCTCAGTTTTCCTCTGAAAAAGTCATCGTGAAAGGAATGAAATAAATTTCTGGGGCAGTTGTAGCTACTGCAAGATTTACAGCAATGGAGATGCTCAGTTGATTCTCCAGCTCCTACTGTTCACTTTGCCATTGTGGATTTGCTTTTATTTTAAAATTTTTTTTTGTTATTTTTCTGGATGGTACCAGCTGCAGGCTAGACTTTGGCCTGCCCTCTCTTCTTGGGTGTCCTGTTGAAGGGGATGTGTCAGGAGCAAAGCATGTCCTTGCTGGTGCTTTCCAGTGACCCAGAGCGCTGCCTGCTGAGGGCATACAGCTCCCCCCAGAATTTTTGAGTTACCCAGTGAACAAGGTAAGTTGCAAAACACAGCCACATTTCAAAGACCTTCAGGCATCCCACCTTGCCTCCAGCTGCCAAGGGCTCCCAATATCACTTCCACCCACCCCTGCCAGGCATCTCTGACCCCATCTGCTGTCCATGATATCTGTGTGTAGACACCTGAATAGCTCTCGAGCCTGGCAATGCCCTTTCCAGGTCTCCTCTAAAGTCTCTGAGCAAAAATTCACTCTTTAACTGCCCTAAACTGGTGGTGATACCACTCCAGTGACTTTTGGTCAAGTAAAGGGTTGTCTCTGGCTCAGAGCTTTAGGAAAGTGTTGGTGAAGTAGCTGTAGCATTTCTGCTAACCACAATTCTTCCTTCACGTAGCTTAAAGGCAGTTTCACAGCCAAGAATCCTGAGCTGCAATCGCTCCTTTGGCCACGTATGTGTGTTTTCTCGTTAGTGCGCTGATTTGCTGCAAAATGCTGAGGATTTCACATGTCTATTGATATTGTTCTCTGATGAATTCAGGAAAATGCTAGTGGAGCCTCCTGCTCCATCTTTCAGTTCCAATCAACTCAGTATTCTGTATTCTTCACTAAAATAAAGAACCTCTCCATGGCCATAGCCTTGTGAGCAACCCTACAAAGACAGAAGATGTGCTCGTGTGTGCACAGGTCCTCAATCCCAGCTCCTGCTCCATACCTTAGAGAAAGGCTTAATGAGTGGTGCGAAGCCAAAGGCAGAGGAAGGGACTGGCTTAGCATTCCCTAAGCATGCTTTCAAAATTCATTGCCAGTGTTGCTGCAAAACTCAACGAGTTTGTCACAGCTCACAGGAACATCTCCTTTCAGCAGCAAAGAGAACCCTGCTGTTGTAATAGCTGCTAAGAGAGACTTCCAGCTGGGAGACACTTCCACTCAGCTCCTCCTGGCTCATCTCGAGTAAGCTGCTTTGTGGCTCATCCACAAGATCCTCATTTCAGCACTGCCTTTGGAAGCAAGTTCTCCCAGCTCTCCTGCAAATGGAGGGCTCCCAAGGGTGAAGAGCAAAACAATGTCTCCTAAATCCAGGGAAAATAGCAGGCACAAGCCTGATATAAAATTTCCTGTGTTTATGTTAGGAATAAGAGGCAAGATCAAAGTCCTTGGAAAGGAGAAATAAATACTGATGGGAGGGGAAGTTTACATTGGATATCAGGAAAAAAGGTTTTCAAACGTTGGAAAAGCCTGCCCAGGGAAGTGGTGGAGTCACCATCTCGGAGGGATTTAGAAGCCATGTAGACATGGCATTGAGGGTAATGGGTTAGTGCTGGACTGGGCAGTGCTGGGTCAAAGGCTGGACTCCATGACCTTAAATAGTCTTTTTCAATTTAAATGATTCTATGATTCTATGAAAACCTAAAACTGGGGAGATGTGCTTCTCGCAGTCCTTCCTTGGTTTTGCAGTGCAAAACCCAGGTATCTTTAGCAATTCAGTTTGCTCCCCAGTTACACTTTTGCCATCCACTGGGGATTACAGCCCAGGATTTTACCTCTCCTGCCATGTGTGAGTACTGGACTTTTTCTTCATCCCACCCCATTCCCTCGCAGGTGATCCCCTGTGAACACTCCCAGCCCTGCTATCTGCTGTTGCAGGGACATTGGGAATTAGCCCTGGGGGCCGGGCAGGCTTTTCCTAGGGTAAGGTTGCCTGCAAGAAGATGGTTTACTCATGCTGATCCTGGCCCTGCTGATCCTGACTGCCTTGACCTTCACACCGTCTGTTTTCCACAGTTTGAGCCTGGTTGAATGTCACACCCTGGTGGGATGCTGGCACTGCTGAGCTGACCCTCCTGAATCCCTGACCTGGTGCTTTCTCTTAACCCATCTGTGCTTCTCGTAGGCAAACAAGGCCACACCAGGCTTTGTGATGCCTTCTCTAACTTTTCTGTAGTTAAACTTATAGAAAATTCATGGCTTTTTTTAAGCCATTGTAGGCTGTCTGTCACTATGGGCTGCAAATGTTGATTTGGGATTGGAGCTGCTTAGAACCTCTATACCAATATTGTTTTATATCGAAAAACACTATGCAGTCAAAACAAAAATTTCTTGGTTTCCATGAAATTTCAGCATCTTCTTCCAGGCAAAATCTGAATTGTGGTGAAAGAAAAACTTCCGTTTGGGAAATTTTTACGTTTTGAAGTTTTTGGTCCTTGTAACAGATGTGGAAGTTTTTATTTCTGTTGTTTTTTAAATTTCTTTTTTCTGTAAATTTCATATCTGCATGTCTTCTATATTCCCATGTAGAAATTAATGAAGAAAAACTAGACTAATAACCTATGCCAATAAACCCTGTTTCCACAGATGTGCTGCTGGAAATGCTCTGCCATTCTTTTTTGCATCCCATCAGTAAAATCCCAGGAGTAGTTGCTGCTTAGCACTAATAGAAATATATCTTCATTTTTTTCGCACAATGTGTCCTCTTAATATTGTAATATAAAAGTCAAACGAAAAAAAATTGGCTGGGCATTTTGCTTGGTGGACATCTAGGAAATCAGAGGTTTTCCGGTTCTGCATTGGATTAAAACCAATTTTTCTAACATCTTTTTCACTATGATGTAAATGCTCTATCTACAGTGTTTCCTAATCTCTGCAGCAGGGATCTACGGGAGTTCATGGACTATTTCTAATGGATCTGCAAGACACAACTGAGAAAAACAGGATTGTTTTGCACACAGTTAGATGTGCTGTTCAGGGCTTCCCTCCCCTGCCAGAAAACATTTGAGGTAGAGAATGTTTAAAATTGCTCTTTCACACACTGCATTGGAAAAATATGCCCCACCACCTACTGTAATTATAATTTTCAAATTCCCACAAAAGTGATGATAAAATTGTTCTTGTTTCATTTAAACACACTTCCCCATGCTCTGGGCACGTCATTTACCTTTTCCTATGCCTCACTTTCCTTCCTGGAAAAACAAGATTTTCCGTTCATTCACAGGAAGATTTTGGAAGAGGCAGTTCATATGTACAAAGTGCACTGAACGGGAAAATGACTTGCTAGGGGAAATATCTCATTGGAGTAATTAATCTGATTCATCCCGGACAAATAAGGGTGTCACTGCACAATGTTTCCTTGTGGAGCCTGAAGAGAGGAGTGTGGCACAAGGAAGGCTGACAGCCTGTCTGCATTCCCAGAGCCTTCCCCATTCCCTGGGCAAGGGGCTCTTTGAGTCACAGCCAGAAGGCTCTTGCAGATGGGTTTTGATGCAGACGGGTGCCCTGTGCTTCTCCAGGTGCCAGGCTGGATGGCATCTGGTCTGGGAAGAAATCCTCTGCAGTGTTCTATGCCTTTCTGTGCTGTACTTTTAGCAGCAGGGAAAGGACCAAGGAATCCTTATAGTTACTGAGCTGTAGTTAATAGTACAGTTAGTATTGTCTGCTTTCCCATCTACCCGGCTGCCAAGGGCCATACAAATCACACGTGTTTAAAGGATTGAGGCGGTGAGGAATGGGTGGAGAAGTCTCTGTGGTCACCAATATTTTCTTTAAGCCTGAAGGACTTGATGTTTTCCCCAGTGCTGGACACTCTGAGGATGGATGGCAGGTGCTGGGAGGACTTGAAGCTGCCAGGAAGGCACCAGTGAAGATGACCAAGACACTCCTGCCTGGCATGTCCCCCAACTTCTCCTCTTCCTCAGGTCAGAGCTGAGTCTGAAGAGCCTGTTTGTATGCAGAGATCCCAAACTCTGTTCTGCCTCACAAGCCAGTTACCACTTGCTTCTCTCTCTTGCCTAACATTTGCATGCATTAAATGTAATAATTTTTTATTTCCAAGGACAGTGATTAATCCACCAAGCCCTTCTGGTATTGCTAAAAACATATTAGCTGCTTAGCCCAGAAGGGAAGTAAAAGACTCTGTGCTTTAATGGCAAACAATGAGGTTTAAATACATCCCATCTCCTTTAACATCTCCCGCTAATTAGTGACAAAGGACCTCCTGCTCAAATACAGCAAATATTTAACACCTCCCTCCATTAGCCTGAAATTTATTTACCACCTTGACTTCTGGCAGACATGGGAGCTGCTGCCACAGCCAGCAAGCCTTCCCCGGGAATTCCAACCCCTCAGACATGAGAGGGCTCCCAGACAGCCCAGGCAAGGGAAACGCTCTCCTCATCTCCTGCTTTAGTTTTGCTTTGGATAAAAGAGTGCAAATGTCTGTCAGTGTGAACTACCACGCCAAAAAACTTGTGGGATTAGTGAGGGTGAAGCATGCTAATGGACATCTAACGGAAAAGAAAGTGTTAAATGCCTAGAAGACAAGAAAAACTGTGCCACTATCCTGGGGAGCCCCAAGCAACCCGATGGGGACGATGCTCTGCAAAAGTATCCCTCCTGACTTGTCCCATTCTGGCCTTCACCAGTGGCAGTTGTTGGGAGCAATCAGCAAAATCACATGTTGTTTTTTCCACTCATGGGTAGAAGTGGCAGAGCTGAATTTTTTCTCTCCTGGGGCACTGGTGCAGGGGTGGGAAGGAGAAATGGCTCTCCTCTGGCACCCAAGCCTGTAAGGCACGTTCAGCCGTCCTCATGATGCATGGTGAGAATCATCTTCTCCTGGCGGGCAAGCGATGGAGCCATTAACAAAAGAGATGATGGGGCAGCCTGTGAGCACAGTGCTCTGCTCCTCTCCCAGCATTTATCTGGAACATGGCAGACACAGATTCCTGCTGATAAAGCAATTTAACACCAGCAATGAAAACACTGTGTTTTATTTCAAAATAATTAGCTCCTGGATTTGACAGACCTGTGGCCCAAACACTCCTTCTGTACACTCAGTGCCCGCTGCCTGGATAAGCAGAACACAGCAGGACCTTCAACCCTAAAGCAGAGGGGGTGTTGGATAATCCTTGCACCAGGGAGGGTTTTGGGACCCCTCTCACAGCCCCTCCTCCTATATTGCCCGTGTGGCCTCCCTCAGCAGCTCCAGAGTGAGCGCATCAGTGATCTGGGGGTAATCTTTGCTTGATGCTGAGCCCATTGAAAAATCACAGTTCTCCTTCTGGCATTCCTCGCTCTGTCACAGTGTAGGTGACTTAGGTAAGGAAGAAAATGCCATGCAGTCCACAGAGTGCCCATTACTGGGGGTCTCCTAAAAGAGGAGTGACAAACACCCATTAAGAGTGATGTAGACTGAGTCAGCCTGCACCATTCTACCCTTCCTGTGTTGTAACAGCAGTGACAGTGCCGTCACACTGTGCACGAACAAAAGCGCGCCTTTTCCAGACAGAACCAGGCCAAAGTCTTATTCATCCCCAGACTGTCAATCCAACTGCTCTTCTACACAAATCATTTGCTATCAAACTGTGTGATTTTCCAGTCCACACCTCCTTGTGTCCTAGGGTAAGCTTATGCTTCAGAGGTTCCCATCTTGTCTGTCCAAAGCAGAGAAGCGCCTGAGTTTTTATCACATCTGGAAGACCTGAGCCTACACAGTGGTCTGGGTGAAATTGTTTTTGTTTTTTTTCTGTTGCACCTTGCAACCAGAGCTAGAACAGAGGTCCTAGGAGCAAGCCCATCGAGATGTCTGCCTGTCACTTCAAGGTGTTTTAATTTGGATTGCTTAAATCACCAAAGTACCACAATTCCTGCCCAAGGGCACACAAGAGGTAAGCCTTTTCACTGAAGCAGCATTCAATTCCCTTACTCCTACAAATGAGCTTGAGATGGCCTGATAATTTGTACTTTATCTTGGATTGCACAAAAAGGAAAGAAAAGGTGGAGGGAGGAAGTCCTCAGCCTTCACTGTTGGGCAGCCTCACAGTTTCTTCTTATTAGCTGTGATAATGATGGGAGAGAATAAAAGGCCCAGAGCTGCTTCAGTCACCTCATTTCATTTGGTCTGAGATTCGAGTCACTCGAGTGTCAAGAGAGCTTTTTAATTTCCAATATCACTGCTGCCAGAAATTAAAAATAACCTGGGAGCAAAACCATCAGATTAGCCAATCACACTGGAATTGCTTTTATTGTTATTGTTACTGTTGTTATTATTATTTGATCAGCTTTGGGAGAATTAAAGCTATTCAGCAAATCAAAATATGTCTTGGATTTGAATGGACTGATATTAACTATTCTATAGTCTGTATTAGTGATGAGCTAATAGCCTGAAACATCACAGCATGCTCTGCTGGAATCAAGTTTAAATTAATGCTACCGATTCATAAAAACTGCTTGTGTCTATATAATTTTCATTTTGGCATCTCACGACATTTAATTAGATAAAGAAACTGGGTGAAAAACCCCAGGTGTGACTGAGTCAGTATCTTGACACTACTAAAATAACCCAGGGAAATAAGCTTAAGGCAAGAGGACCCATGGGCTTGGAGGATTCACTCCAGGTTTTACTCATGCACATCCTCTCATGTGGATGTCCACTTGCCCCTGAGCCTGGTCAGGACCGATGGAGACATTTTGGCTGCACTTAGAGATGAGACCTTTGACATCAGGGGAAAAAGACAAAGCAGCTGAAGAAAAAGGATATACTGAAAAAAAATGCTTCAGAACAGCTGTTCTAGTCTCATTCCTTCTACTGTCATGAGAAAATCTTTTAAGAACGGCAAGGCACAAATTAGAGATAGGGGTTGCTATCCTTACACAAATACACACAGCCCTGCTCACAGTCCTGGTAGTCTGAGACAAGACCACTCACCCAGACTGAAATTATTCCTTACATTTGGGGCTGCAGATGAGGTAAAATGGGGCTGAATGCTACAGTAAAGAGGAGGAGAGAGATGTTATCCAAACTCCAATATCCAATATCCCAGGCTCTGTATGTACTTACAGCCATTCTGCTGTGTTAATGTGCTGCAAAAGTCCATGCAGAAACGCACTTCTGTAGTAGAAAGGGGTCTGCTGTCTGTGAAGAGTATCCTGGTAAAATACCAGTGATACTGCTGAGGTTTTGTTGTGCACAGAGAGGCATAGCCTTGCCCTCCTCACAGTGGATGACGTCTTACAAACTGTGGATCTTTAGACAGGAAAGCCCTGGTTGCTATTCCTGGCCTCTTATGGCGGGCCTGTACTTCCATCTCCCCAGTCATCAATAATTTGTTTAACTAAACTGGATTTTCCACATTATATTTTTGGCTCCCAAAAACTCATTCAATTTTGATAGGGTATATCAATTTGACATGTTCTTGATCTGTTTCCCTTTACTCTCCTGGCACAATTAATTTCTCAGACTTCGGCAGCATGAGTGCTTGGAGGAAGGAAACAGCAGATTACATCAGAGTGAGGTTTCATCAGATGTCTTTGAACAAGGCGGGAATGATGTAGCAGGAGAGGCTTTAAGTTTTAGGTCCCCTAACATGTGAAGGTTCAGGAAGGCTCCAGCCTTATCCCCTTCTCCCAGATGGCTGCAGCCACTCTACATGTCACCCACCCTGGGCACTCTGGGGGATGTGTGACCGCACACTGGTACTGCCTGAACTACTTTTTGTCATTTCCTCTCGCATTAGGATAAAGCCCCTTCTTCCTTAGACAGCAGGTCTTAATCTTTTTTACTGAAGAGAAATTTAAAATTACACATTTGGCTGTTAAATATTTGATTCTGAATTCACAGTCATCCCTTGCCGTTCTCATGGCTTTTGTAATTAGTCAGGAAACAGCAGTAAACATGAAGGATTCCTCTGTTCTTCCTTCTAGTTGCAAATTTTTAACTATTTGCAAGCAAAGTATTATTGACAGAATTGTGAGTCGTTGTGTATTATAAATAGATTTAATGATCGCTGTAGACAACCACAAACAAGGAAAATTCATTGCATAAATGATTAGTTATTAATTATTTTCTCCATTCCAGTGCTTGCAGTTGCCTCATGGGAATTTTGAGGATCAGTTAATTAAGGTTCAGATAGGATCTTGAATAATGTTTCAGGGATCTAAGATACCAGGCAGCTTCTGTGAATTTTTCTTATTTAAGTGGACTTCATTAGATCTTAACAGTCCATTTCATAACTCACCACTAACTTTGGATTTATAATTATTTGCTATGCAAATCTCCAAATATTTAATGTCACCTTCATTTCACATGCTAATCAGCTGTCTGCTTCACTCTGGTTTGTGCGTATAATTTTGACTTCAATGAAGATTTGATTGTTTACATGAATAAACATTTGATAGAATAAATTTAGTGTCCAGTCTCACATGTAGCATATTTTAAAGCCAGGAGAGACTATTTGTATAAAATAAGTGTAAAACAGACCGTTTTATGCCTTCCCAGAAGTTCTTGCAGTGACAGGAATGAATTTTTTCCCACCACACAGGTGAGTGTTATTGAGTTCAATAACGTATGGTTGACTAAGAGTGTATCTTTTAGAGCATATCCAGCCTCTATGAAAAGACTCCAGGTGATGATAAATGCATCTCTTTCCTTGACAAAGTGTGCTAATGGTTGTTCTCCACTGGTGCAAAGTGAAGGTATAGTTCCTATTGAAAGTTGTTTTCAGTATCATTATTAGTTAGCTTTTCATGGCAAAAAAAATAAAAGGAAAAAAAAAGAAAATCAAAAGAATGCTCCTTTTAGCTCTCCATGGCATTCACAGCTCCCACAGCAGACGGTCTAGTGAGTAAATATAAAGTAACAGACTTTCTAACCACACTATTTACTTGCTTCTTTGCAATGGCTCTGAATGAGCCATTAAGGACTGTTGTGTAAATATAGGATTATGGGCTCTTTAAACACATGCTATTCACTTGCTCTGCCATTATGGGGATCTCTCACTCCCAGGCTCCTACTGACAGACTCTTTGTTAATCCTTCTTTCAGAGGAAAGACAGCACTGGTCTCTGCTCCTCCCTTTGCCACCCACCTGTGCAGCCCAAAGAGTGCCCTTGGGAGAGCGCAGCCCCTTTGCCTGAGCACACTCGGAATTCCTCCCCGCATTAAAGTGATCATGGCATGAGGGTTACATCTTGGCATCCCACTAATGTGACTTCACTAAGCTTAAGCAAGCTCTTCATGTGTCTCTCCATCTTATGGTGAGGATACTAATGGATTTTTCTATAGGTCTATATAAGGACAAGGGTCATGGTTTCTGATCACCCTGGTACAGTAATTACCTGGCTTAGGTATTGTGACATTGAGTTCCCATGCCACCACTTATTACAGACTCCAAAAGAACTCACACCACCTCCAAGCAAACTCAAGGCTGAAGGTAAAAGACCAAAGAGCTATGGATAGACCCTACCAGTGCAGTGGTCAAAGTTATAACCAGCAATCCAGACAATTTTCTAGGATGCTACATTTCTATAGTCAGTTATACCAAGCCATATCAACAAAAGCTATTAAAAATAAAATCTTGGAAATGCACAGGAACTCTGTAATCTGCTGTTATAATTAATTCTCAAAAATACTGCATTTTAACAAGGTGTGCTTCCATTTGGCCTAGACCTATTGTAGGTTTTACATCCTACCAGCAGCAGTGGGAAACCACAGAGGTGACAAACTGAGTGACAATGAAGAACAACTACAAGCATCAACGAGAACTGGGAGAGCTTCAATCATTTGGTACAGGAAATACTGTGTACCCCCAAGCAGGATGAGGCATTCTGGTGTCTGACACAACATTTGGCTTGCCAGTCCCTTCCCATGGTGGGAGGAGGTGGAGACTAAGAAAGGAGGTGGCTGAGGAATCTTCTTACCTGCTTCCTACTCTTTCAGGTAACTCCCTAGGTCAAGACAAGTTACGCACAGTGTAAGAAAGGGATGTAAAAACAGCTTCCATGACCTGATGTCATTGACTCCCTTATGTCTCGTGCAATCTAAATGATGAGACAGAGCAAAGGATGCTCCACCACCACAGTTCAGAAAAGTGCAAAGCATCTGGAGAATATGCACAGCATCAGAGTTGATCCCTAACCACGATCCCAGAAACAGCAGGTTCCCGTGTGCTGCTGGCACTGGGAACCGCAGGCTACAGGATATCGTGCTAAAACATCTTCAGGCACTGTAGTACATCACTTCAATATCTCCCCCGTGTTCTTGGAGCAGTGCTGAGTTTCCTGAGCACAGGGCAAGATGCAGCCCAAACAATCCACTTTTTCTTCCTGTCACTGCCTAAAGTCTCATTTTGACAGGTATCCTAAGGCTTCTGCTTCACAGGAGCCTCTCACATCTTAATAAAAATCAGATACTGAGCTTCCAAAAAGACATGCTAAGTCTGAGCCTGGGGCTGGCTCCAAAGTCTACTGAACTCGAATGAAATATTAACAGTGATTTGGATTAGACTCTTTATGGTTTGACAGGCAAGAGAGAGGGGCTGCTTGCTCCTTGCACTCCTATGGATGTAAATCATCTGAAAGGAAAAGAGAGGATAAAGCCATGATTTTCCTTCTTGATGCATGAGTCCTTTGACCTGGGAACTCAGAGCATCATCTGCTCCCTGGGAGAGCTGGGGCAACTTGTGCCTCACATGGAGATGTCTCCTTATTAGCCAAAATGAGGATGGAAGCACAGGCCTCAGGGTTTTTTATCTGCAATATGCCGAAGGACTGTGAACTAACTAGTAACCCTTGGTATTACACCTGATTTTACCTGTGTCTAGAGAGGCCAATTTCTTTTAGGGCTCTAATTTACCAAGTCTACAAATGTCAAGCCACAAAAGGTACTAATACTACAGACAGCTTTGCTTAAAAGGTAGCAATTAATAATCCCATTGCTATTCCAGTTTTCTATTTAAGTTTTAATGCCCTTTATTGTGAGTCCTTGGCAGACATTTTAAGGCTTTTGTCTTAGAAGTCTTGTGATACTTAGTGGTTTGAGATCTCTGTGGCATGAAAATATTTAAAACCACAAACTCAGAAATGACACATGCCTTGTTAGCTAGTGGCTGCATAATTCATGTCATCTGCACTTCTTTCTCTATTTCAAGCATGTGTGGAGGGTGGAGCACTTGTGCTAATGCCTCCAGCTAGCAGAATCTGGCAATATCTAACTTCGGTTGCTTTAGACAACCTATCCAGGACCGATGATGATGCTGCATGTTCTGTCCACGGAAAAGCCATGGTCTTTTCTACACCTCTATAAATAATTGAGTCTTTCCTTTGGGGGGAAGCAGACATAAAATTATAATTATGAAATTCAAATTCAGATTAGGTGACATAAAATTGTTCCTTTCACGATACCAGCTAGGAGACTTCTAACAGCAAAACATGCTCAGGGTGTAACTTCTACATCACAGCCTAAAGTGAAAGGCCAGATGTTCTGGACTGCTGCCAGCCTGCAGTACCTACCTCAAGCTCAGCAGAATTCCTTGCAGAACACGAGCACTGCAGTTGCTTTCAGTGCCAGCTGCCTTTTGGAATTCCGTGAAGAACTCGTTGGGAAGATACTGAATTCTCCCACTAATGCACTGGTTTGTTTAAAACTATTTCATCCTGCCTTTGTCAGCCTGTTTGCTAGTGTTCCCCAAAAGGACTTGGAGTGGATATTAAGTTAGGATGGACATTTCAGCTCAGTGACACCTGGTAAGGGGTAGGGATAGGGGAGTGGTTAGGGGAGTGGTTATGATAGCGCTTAGTGGTGGTGGTTGGGGTTAGGGTAAGGTTTAGGCTTAGGCCTGGCATTGGGCTCTAGACAGTCAAAGAGCCTGCTGCTCCAGGAACAGTGGGACTTGAAAAGGCATGCCAAGGCCACTCTGGCAAGGCCCCAACATGGCTGCTCCTACACTCTTCTGAGCTGAAAAACCCATAGTAGTGGGTCTGGTTTAGGGTGAGGCTTAGGTTTAGCTTTAGGCCTAGGGTTAGGCTCTAGACAGTCAAAGAGCCTACTGCTCCAGGAAAAGTGGGGCTGGAAAAGGCATGCCAAGGCCATTCATGGCCAACCCAACATGGCTGCTCCTGCACCTTTCTGAGCTCACCATGGCGATGCACTTAGGGTGCGCTGCAGGAGGATTCTTCCTAATGGGCCAATAACTGCACCCTTTTGTCACGTGGAGTCTTTACAACACTGCAGCAATCAACGATATCTGCATAGCTACACCGAAGTTCCATCACAAAATCTAATCAAGCTCTTGAAAACAGCTCATAATTTTACAAGGGATGAACAGCTGCAGCTGGCATTGGGGAGTGCTGTTGTTTTGGCTTGCAGATACAGTAATTCCCTTGTATTAAAATACGCAAATAAATAAATAAATAAATCTGCTATGCACCTGCTAATCTCGTGAATATATTTCTGCTTGGTTTTTTCCCTTTTTTTTCTTCCCAGATAATTTTTATGGGTGTTTTGAGTTTGGGTTATAATTTTGGAATTGCAAATATTTTTAGCGGTTTCATTTAAAAAGCAAAAGTGAACGAAAAGGTGATTTCTTTCTCTCCCTTGTGTTGTAAATAATTTCTGACCTAAGAAACAATGCAGAAGCAAAAAAATACCACAGGAAAGCTTTTATCTATAGAAAAAGCAAACTGACAGATATTTAAAGAAACAGCAAAATAAGGAAAGCTCTTTCTCTAAACACTTCACCGATCAGAAAATAACATCTTCTGTCGTTCCGACTGTTGTGTTTGGAGCATTAGGAGCAGAGCTGTCTTTATGAATAGGAAAAACAAGAACCTACCTTTCTTAGGAAGAAGTTAGAGGTGGCAAAATAGCCAGTTTGAAGTAGCATATACATTGTTTGAAGACACTAAATTTTAGTAATTTTGAACTTTACTAAGAAGAAAGGAAATTGAAAGAGTGCATAACAAAATTAATTGATCATGCTCAGGATACACTTCCATAGGCTAATCTAGAGGATCCTTTTACCCATGGAAAAGTCAGGGAGCCACTACACAGACACAGGGACCTGCCTGCCAAAGGTAGATCTTGCTTTGCATACAGAGCTTCTCCAATCAAATAGTGCGTCCTGAGACTAAGGCTCCAAATCACTCAGGTGTGGTACAAAACATGGGCCACCAAACAACCCTCTTCCATCCAGGCTGCCTGGCCTTGCACTTGCTGAGAAGCTCCATGTGAGCCCATCATCCCACCTCTGGTGCTGATGCCGAGGGAACAGGATAGAGGACACCAAACTACACTCCTTCTAACACTGCACCATATTGTTTTTCAAGGAGCTTCTGAGCCCAAGGCGGCACCTCTGTACTTTAAAGGTCTTGGATGATTTTTTTTCTGTGGATTTCTCCAGACAATCTTTTGCATCCATATAAACTTTCAGCCTCCTCAGTATCCATGATTTGCAGCTCAGCTCCACATGAACTGACATGAAAACTTGAAAACATATCATTGTTTTTATGCCAAATATGCAACCTGATAGCCTTGTACCAGACAAGAACTATTGACCCCTACTCACCTCCTTCAAGTCACTGGAGATTTGGTCTATCAAATATGGGATTATTTGCTTCTAGAGAAACTGAATTGTCACACAAAATTTAAAACCAAGAACCTATCCCAGGTAATTAAGGAGCAAACTGAGCTATTTCAGGGAATCTTTGTAGGGCTGCTGGGGTTGAGTTGCTTTCATGTCTTGTCATAGCAAACCATTCTGGATATCTCCCACCCCAGTGAGAGTGCAGGTCCAGCCCAGAGGGATACACAGTGTAATTTGTATTGGACAAGGCAGAATGCATTAAAGCAGATCAACACTGAAGAGTGATGGACCCTCAGCTTTTGTGGGCAACAGAAGGAGATCTGAGAAGGAGATGAGGCTGTTTGTCATGCATGGAAAAAATTGAGCAGCCCTTCATGTTGAGGGACAGCACAGTCCAATGGAAAGGGCTCCAGGATGCCTGGGGTCTCATCCCTGCAGTGTGCCCTGTCCAGCTGGATTGTATCAGCTTTCATATTTTTTCTTTGGATGCAAAAAAAGGAAGGCTGATACTGATTCACCTTTAGAAAGGGCTGGGAAAGCTACAGATGAAAATTGCAGTGAAAAAGTTAAGCAATATTAATGATTATGAAGCCACAACGTTCTCCAAATAGAAGATGCTAAAAAGTACAAAGTGCTATTATATTTTTATTAAAAATGTGATAGCCAGGTACTCTCCTCCCTTTCATTGAATACATCCAACTTCCTTCCTCACTGATGGAAATTGCATTACTTGTAGTGTTTTGTACTGAAATCTTATATTAAAAAAAAAAGATACCAATAATATAGATCTGATAATTAAATTGCCACCAGAAGGTGATAAGTCATGAATGGAGCAAACAAAGAGAATAAATGGGAAGAGGAACACAAAGAAATGTATTATATGACCAGCATATGGAATATTAAAAGGAATAAAGAAAACATAACCCTGACAATAAAGTCTGAGTAATGACTTTGACAGTTTATGTTCAAGGCACCATCTGGGCAAAGAAATGTTTTTTGGAATTGCTGGTGTAACTCTTGCCCTCCTGAACTTCATGACAGGATTTTCCTCTGACAAGCATTTTCAGAAGTTCCCACTTCACCATGGCAAGCTACTCTTCCTGCAGGTTTTTGCCAAAAAGTTCAAGGAATTTTGCTTGGGCGTCTTTTGCTTCATCCTTTTTGTCTTAGGGCTTTGTGGGAGAAGAGCAGAGAAGGAAGGGCAAAAGACTCGTGGGATGCCCCCAGCTGTGTCCAGTGAGCCTTCAGGCCCTGCTGCAGGTGATAAAAGGGAAAGGCAGGGAGACAGGGTGCTGGTCTGGATTGAGTCTTGCCATTATTCCTTGTGAAAAAGAAGGGTGGTTCTATTGGGGCTCGTATTTCAGAGTCAGATCCTTTCCTGTGGGCTTACAGTGAAGACAGTTGGCTCTGGGATACTTTGTTTTCTTTCACAGGTCTGCTGGGATGGGGAAAGCAAGGCCTGTTCCATAGCATGTGTTACAGCAACTTCAGCATAGTGCTAACCTCCCTGTCTGAAACTGGGATGGGGTTTTGCCCTACAAGCTGGGGCAGTAAGATATGATGGTTTTGCTCCCTCTTGCTGCCTCCTGTCTGGGACCCATCCCTTCGTGCCTTGAGACACAGCAGCCAATATTGCAAAGCTAATTTTCCAGCTCTCAGTCCTTTGCAGATGTTCCCATTAAGTTTGGATCCTTAGCTGACTGCTTTAGGGCATATTTCTTGCTACTTTAGTCTTCTTAATCTTACTACTTTAGGCTTCTTAACCACAGCAGAAATCAGGCAGGAAGAGGGAGCTGGTATTAAGGATTATTCAGATAACCACAAGCTGCATAAAGTCCCATTCATTAGGATGTTTTCATCGACAGGTTTTCATCTGGGAGCTTATGGAAGTGGCTGGAAGTAACCCTTCAAATGCTTCCTGTTTCTCAGATAAGCTCTGTAATTCACCCAGGTTTATAAAACATATCAGCAGTGATGAGCAAAGTCTAGACTTCAAGTTTTCTGGATCCCTTAGGACACTATGCCTTTGCTTGATGCATGAATGTGAGGGGTGGGCTCCCTTTCAGCTCACAGAGTGCAAGGCTTATGAGGCAAGTCAGACCCTGATTTTCCTGAGGCCTATTGAAAGCTGGAAGCTGGGAAGCCTGTGTGAAGCAGCAGTGTAGACCAGCCTCCTCTCCATGACAGCTGGGATAATGCTACAATTTGGTATTTGGCGTCAGGAGGGATGTGCCAGCAGTGACACACCAGGGTTTCCCGTGCTCTGCAGTTGGTTCTGTGAAGTGAAGGAGCAGCTGCCCCTTTGGCCGGGGTGTGGGACCCGCCAGGTGTGGCTGGCGACATTCTGCAGCAAGTTTTCCTTTCTTTCAACTTCTGCTTGAGATTTGAGGATGAAAGCCAGCAGGGGATTTTCCATGACAGAAACCAGAGGAGAGCCTGCAACGGCAGGTCCCATTATCTGAACTCCGTAGCACGGCTGGTGTTTGGTTTATGGGGAAGTGATGTAGGTTTTTCTGGTGTGATAGACAGTAAGTGCTGCAAGTGGCTGTTTGCTGAGGCAGAACTTAAAAATAACAATCATTTCCAAGTGTTTCTCCTTCCACTTCCATTTCCACTTGTGCGAAGATGTTATTTTTCCAACATATGAGAAAGGCACAAAGCATTCAGACTACATGATTTTAGGACCCCAGTTTCTCTTGGCCTTCATCCTGATCTGAACAATGCAGAAAGCTGCAAAATTCTGGATGGCAAAAGAGACAATAGCAAGGGAGAATAAGGAAAGAAACTTTCCCTAAATCGCCCTTTGAGAGATCTGGTCCTTAGAAAATCATCTGCTGGGAGAGAGGGGTTGAATCTATTGGTGCTTATACACTGTACCAAATATCCCTAAACTTGGACACAGGAGGAGGTGAAATTGTTTATATATATGTAACAATTGGCAAGCCTCAAAACACCAGTTGTTTTCCTCATTACTAAGACCTCTGAGAGGAGCAGAGGTCCTGGTACAGGTTTTGTAGCACACCATGTCGTCTCGCTGTCTCTCTCAAGCTGGGTCTAGATCTTGAGCGGAGAGCTGGAGGTGGGACGAGTTTGGATCGCCCGGCAGGAGGGGTGATACCAACTGCTGGTTGACTGCTGCCTTCAGGTGCCCATGTAGTGCTTCCACGGTGCTGCCTGAGTTGAGCCATTCAGCACATGTCACACAGGTGACCTTGACATTTCTTGAGAAATCAAGAGAAATCTTGAAAAATCAAGGCCGCGCAGCATCCAAGGAGGGGAAAGCTAAGCGATGAGTCCCCAGCAAGTAGGTCCATCTGCAGAGAGTGTATCACAGGAGGAGAGCCAGAGAGGGAATGTGGGAGCTGGTGCTACTCAGGAGCCGGGCAGAAGGCACAGTGCCTCTGCAGCCTCCCTCTGCCAGCAGCGCTCTCGGCAGCGAGTGGCAACCGTTCTGCTAAGTTATAATAAATGCTGCTTTTGATTAAACTCAGAGCAATTTCCCTTAAAGAGAATTCCCTCTAAAAAGAATAATAACCCTTTTTTTGAGTCCTAAGTGTCAGCAGAAGAAACTGGTCTTGTTTTCACTTTTTAGCTGTGAAACAGTATTGGGCGGCACCATCTGATTCCTTTTCTTACAATTCTTTTGTGTCTTTCCTTTTGTAAGCAAAAATGAGTACATTCAGGCATGAGAGAAAGAAATGAAATCAGATTGTATTGCATTTCTTTGGCATATACGGTGCAATGCAAGACTTTTTTTCTTAACTCCTGAAATTTGAGATAGCCTGAGAAAAATATCAGCATGGACAAAAATGAGGAATCAGCTTTCCATCTAAATGCTATTTTAAAAGATCCCGTAAATGTAAGTAGCCTTTTTGTGCAGTTAGTTTCTTTCTTTTATTATTCCTCAGCTCTGTTTTCAGGTCTTCTCTTCTATGCACTTTCAGATGAGCCCATGTCTTATGAAAGTGATGTTTTGTTAATGGAGACCAAGTTTTAACAGCAGGAACAAAACTGAGTATTTCCTTCTCCAAAACAGCTCTGCTAATATACTTCAGAATAAAGCAAAACCGAAAAGATATTCTTTCAGTAAATTGTAAATTCGTCCCAGAAAGCATAACTTCAAGGGAGCTAAAGCTGCTCAGTTTACATTGAGAAAATGATTTAGGTTGAATAAAAAGGTCAGGGCAAAGCTGTAGGCAAGTGTGACACACTGCATTTCAATCCCTTTAAAGAGAAACTAATATTTGGAAATGTTGCAGTGTTTCATTTTGAAGTTATTTTTGAGGGAAACTTTTTTGTTTCAAAATGGCATTTTTTATTTATAAATGAATCAAATTCAAAGAGAGTTTTAAAGAAATCAGTGTTAAACATTCTGAATTATTTGTTTTAGCACAAATGTGGAATTTCTAGTTACCCCCTGAATTATGGGTTTTTTTCATGGATTTGAATCCTTCCTCCTGCAAATGCTCTCGTTTAATTTGACTCATGCATATTTTTCCCTCATGAAATTTTAGGTTTTGCAACACAATGGAAAAGCTCCTTTTTATCCCTCCACCTGCCAAAGCCTTGGTTATCCAGCCCTCACACATGCACACCACTTCTAGTAGATGCTGAAGCCTGGCCAAAATCATTCTCTGTTTCTCCATTGCCCAGCACTCCAAAGAGCTTTGCCAGCCTGGCATAATGCCAGCCTGTGCTCCACTGTTTTCTCATTTCCCAGTCCTTTGAAAGCTGTTCCAGGAACCTCCTTCCTGACCTGCAGCCCACTCCCAGTGACCAGTCCTAGCACATTGCCTGCAGCTGACTCCCCCATGCAGATGTGGCTCTCCAAGCTCAGTCCCGTGCTCTCCCCACCATACCAAAAAGTGAATGTTGCTCAAGCAACCTCACTGCTACCATGGCTGAAGTGTGACATGCTTGGCATTTGGTGGTTTTGTGGCATGGGGTTAAGATCAGACCCTTAAAAAGACAAGATTCATTTGAATTTCAGCTTTAAATGGGATCTCTGGGCTTTATCCCAGTTGTTGAACATATTGTGCCACTGGAGCACTGCACTTCCTCTCCTCCAGAGGCACCACGCTGCACCTCTTCACCCCAGCCAAAAGCACCTTCGCTGTCCCGGTGTCTGCCAGATCTGGGCAGGTCTCAGAAGGGGGCAAGAGGCAGCTCAGCTGCACCTGCTTAGATCTGGCTCAGAGCTGGCCTGGCAAACCCATCCCTAGCAGGATGAAGGGTGTGTATGAGAAAGCGAGATTAGTCATTCTAATCATAGGCTAGGAGCTGCTCTTAGGATCTGGGACAGCAGCAGCATTTTATCCATCCTCAAGCTGAAGTAAAACTGGCCCTTTCTAAAGCATTTCTGTGCCGTAGCAGTGGAGGTGGCATTTTCTCCGTCTTTCCCCTGTTCATTCTGAGCAGATATCTGGTATTTTATCCTCCCATCAGTGAAAGTGTGGGGATTTCACAGAGAGCCTGAAGTAATTTTCAAGTTGTAGAAGTTTTGCAGGCAACTTTCTCCTTTCTTAGCAGAAAAACACTGTATTTTTCCAACATAAAAAGAAGTTGCTCTCAGCCTGGACGGTACCTCCTAAGAGCCACTTCTCAAGTTTTTCCCCATCTCTGATTATACAGTCTTGACAGGAATCAGCCCAGCACAGCTTTCCACAGCACAGTCTCACTCGAGGTGGCAAAGGGCAGTTCATTAACTGCAGCACTGGTGGTAGTTTAAGGGCAATGGTTTTAAGCAAGCACATTAACGAGTGAGGAGGGCTGCTCTGCCAGGCACTGGGATAAAGGGTTATTTCTGAAGGCACTGGAATTAATAGCCACGCTGCAGTTTTCTGCTGTTACCTGCCCTTCCTCACCTGCCTGCCCAAAAGCAGCTAGAAACTCCAAAGTTTTTGGTTTTCAAGATTGGGAAAATACGGGTTTCAACATTTTGGCAGATCATCCCAGCTAGGTCATGTCATTGCCTCTGTGCCTCATTTTCTCCAAGGGGAAAAAAGAATATAAAGAGACCTGCACACTGGGTGGAATGTTAAAAACAGCTACAGAAGTATCCAAATGAAAAATTAGTAAGAAAACATTAACATTATTCTGAAACTCTATTACTAAATGCTCTTGCCCTTATGCTAATTATTGAGTGTGCTGTGCATATGAAATACCAGTCTCTGCACACCCCTCAGCCCACCCTTCCCCCTCTCCCCCCGCCCCCCAGGCAGCTATTTGGGGGATTTTGGCACTCTGAGAGTAACTGTCTGCCCCTCTGATCTGGTTTCTTCAAGCTGGTCTTTGACTCAGTCTCACCATGAGAGGACCTGCTCCCCAGCCCTCAGCTGTAACACAACCCACATCATTCAGGAAGTGATGCTGTGAGATTGCTACCCAAGTTGAAAGAAATCTCACAGGAAGGAGGAAACCTGAAAGAATTTAGCAGCACAAGGCAAAACCCCAGAAATATTTGGGGGCTGCAATGAATGAAAGCTGTCCTCCTTGTTCTGTTTCCCCTATCAATAAAACCCAGCTTTGCTAGCCTGACTCTTTATCCTGGGGTGCTTCTGCTTGACAGTATCTGCACTCTCATCATTGCCATGGAAAGCCTGGCTGTGAGCTAACACGGAAGTACTGAGTGTACTTGATGAGCTTAATGGACACTTGCAAAACCTGCCATGTGCTTTCACACCCTCCTTCAGCAAGGGAAGTTTTCTCTGGCTTCACAGGAGTGGAGAAGAAAGAATGCAGAGGGAAAAAATCCTTCCCAGCTCTCCCATGTCTCTTAACAATAAAGTGCTAAAAAGAAATCTCTCCTGTTTATTACCAGAGAGAGCAAGGCATGTTCTGGAAGAGAGCAGAGCTGTTCCCCCTCGCTCCCAAGTACTGTGGCCTTATTGCTCATGCAGAGCTTGGTGTCCTAAATATCAAGGAGGCTGGCAAGGGCTGCTGGAGTCACCTTCTGTGCAGGGCTCAGCAGCAGCAGAGCTTGAAGGAAGGGCAACTTGTGCCAGCCAGTGAGGCAGAATGTGCCAAACATCCTGATAGTGCTCTCCCTGGACTCCCCAACAGTGCCCTCCCTGCCATTCTCACCACACCAGGGGACAAGGGAATTTTGTCAGGTGCTCAGAGAGGAATGTGAGGTCTGCATCTGCCTTCTGTCTCCTGCATCCCTCGGTTGGGGTAGGGGGTGAGAGCACTTTGCTGCTGGCAAAGAGGGGCTGATGATTTCTGCTGACCTAAGAATGCTACTTACTGATTTTCGTGTGGTGCCTGGAGAAGGATATTGTGCAAGCAATGGTTTAATTGTGTGTATGTAGATTCATTGGCCATCTTGGAGCATTGCTAATGAAAAATGTGTCCAGACAGACTGACTGCAGATATACAGCCTTCACTGAGGGATAAGAAGCTTTGCAGAACTGGAATAAATAAATAAATAGTATTGCCATGACCAGAAGTCCGAGACATTTTTGGACTTAAAAGACTTCTCCTTAATTTAGCCCTGCAGTAAGTCCAAATGTTTTTCCAAATAGAGCTGATCAGCCAGCAGGGCAAGCATTTGCCTAATTAATCTCTGGAGTGAGAGTGTCTGCTTATGAACCAAGGATGCAACTGTGCATCTGCTTGGTAGATGGATTTGCACATCTCTAGTGCCATCTTTGTGTTTCAGTGATGCACAGTTCCTGAGCACACATGCAAAAGAAGGTGTTGTATTGAGCCATCACCCCCAAGCCTGGTAACTGAAAATAAACCCCAGGATGGTGAGGGTCGGCTCTAAATTCAGTGTTGGCCTGTACCACACATATTGGCACCTGTGATTCTGCACATGTCCATGTCCGCATGTGGATGTCTGTCTCTTGAGCTTTTTAGAGAGCTGAATGAAATTAGTGCAGTGACTTAGGGTGGAAATCTGCCAGCTTTGGTCTAATCAATGTCTGTGACTGCATCTGCAATCAGTACAGGCACAGGGCATCCTTTCGCCCACTCTGAAGTGCAGCCACCCCAGGCCTGGGCTGAGAAATGGTTCTCCATGCATTACAGTCCTGTACAAAAGTTAAGGACGTGAAATGAAGGATGTACCAATTTATGAACACATTCTGTTACAAGAAGTATAGCAATGGTAGATGCTGAAGTGATGAGCTGATACATAGCAGGAACTGAATTAATTTCTGGAAACAGCCAAAGGAGGTCAAAAGGAGCAGACTTCACCCAAACCTTATTTCAAAATAGAAACTTGCATCAATATTCTCCCAGTTATTTTCCACATTCACAGGTTTTCATTCCCTTTGTCTTTACTCCAAGTGCTCTCTGAAGCACAAAGCAAAAAGCAGTAAAAGCCAGTGAACACAAATGCCAGGAGCTGTGCCTTTCCAGCTTCCTGTCAAAATCTTTGGAAAACCTCAGCAGAATGGTCCCCAGAAAACCCTTTGCAAATGTTACTCAACTCCAAGCCTGCTGGGGTAGGCTGGAGGAGTTCAGTAAATGCCACAGGGACATGCAGTTCGGGGGGAACCAAACTCTCAGGCTGTGGACATCCTCCTCAGCACTGCAGGGGTTTGATTAAATCCTTCCAAGCAAGATAATAACACTGTGAATAGAGCTTCCTAATTTCTTTTCCCTACACCATGGAGCAGTTGTATTTCCATACACAGGTGCAGGACCGTTGCTACTGGCTTTAATAATCAGTAGAGATAAAGGCAGAGCTTACCCTACCTGTCGCTGAAAATTGAGGAGTTAAATTCAAGAGACACCAAATCTCTCTTACTGGTGTTTCTGCAGTGGCACAGAGAGCAGGCTGGTGGGCTCTGAGAATGATTGATGGTGCTGCTGACCAAATGGAAAATGGTGATTTATGGACAAGCCACAGTCCAAGCCATGCATGCTATTCTGGAGAAAAATAAATGGATTCGGTTTCAGACCTCTTGGAAGATGCTGGCCAAAGGCTGTCATTAAGTTAGCCTCTTGGACGTGGGCTGTCAAAATATTTTAACATCTGCCTGTGACCTCCAAGCATTTCCCTTTCCCTTCACTGCCTGCTCCAGCCCCAGACCTCCCTTGCAGTCAAAACTGACAGCATTAGCCATTAGAATCACTCTTTGAATTAATTAACCAGAAATACACTTTCAAATCTTCCACTCCATGTAACAGCAAATTAAAGGGCAGCGTGGGTGGGGTTTTACACATCCTGCTTTGTCTGCCCCTTTCCAGCTAATGCGGCCATTAACACCCTGACTGCAGTGCCAGCCTCTGCTCTCAATTCCCTACCCCACGCTTGCTGAGAAAAAAAAATAACAAAAGGCAAAAAGGGCTTTTATTTACAAAATTTATTTTTATTTACTTTTAAAGAAATTCAACACATTGATGGAAAGACTAGAGGGATGGTTCAGAAGACAAAGGTCCCTGAGGAAGCAGTGCCTGGCCTTGTGTCTGGTTTGAGACCCTGGGATATTCCTGTAGCGGATTCGCAGTTCAGTTCCCTGATTCTCCATTCCTCACTGCCCTGCAACTCTGCTTTTGCCAGCAAAAAGCACGTCTGGCTGGTGCTCAGGCTGGGCAAGGGGGATTGCATAGCCAGTGTGAGTGATCCCATGACAGCACTGAGGCATCTCCTTTTCTGCAAGCTCTCCAAGGGGACACGCAGAGCTCAGGGACAACTTGTACCGTGGGTACTCCCAATCCGATGACTGAAGCTTATTGCTCGAAGTTTGAGTGTCTCTGGAGCAATAAACAGTAACACACGAAGCTCTGAACTTCTTCAACTCATTCCTGTCCCTTCAGCAAGCAGATTTTCTCAGATCATGGCTGGAGGTACTGGTGAGAAGATGCCCCAAAAACGCATACAAGTAGTGCCCCGGTGTGTGTATATAATTTAGTCTGCCTTTTTCCCATTCTAAGGATCAAAGAAGAAGCCTGGAAAATAGCTTCCATCACTTATTCAGAAGTTTTATGAAGTATTTTTCAGGTATTTAATTTTTTTTAAGACAAGTGTTGAAAATTCAGACTGAATTGAACACGTCATTTGTATAAAGAATTACCACAGATTTACCACAGTTTAATCCATACCCATTTCTGCCCACAAAATTGGCAAATATCCCTTCTAAGGCAAACAACGTGATGTGCTTTTCTTCCTCTTGGTGTTTTCTTGAGCTGCTGAGATCGGTTGCACTCTGCTGAAGGTTTAGACACAAATAGCCCCTCGCCTGAGAGCAGCAATTAGCTTTTTCTCTGTGGGTAACTCTCCCCCACAGGCTGTGCCTGACAGCCCCTATTCCCACGCGGACCCAGCGAAGCCAGCAGGCTGTCTCTGTGCCAGCGAGGGGCTCCAGACAGCTGCCCCCAGGGGTGGAGAGGGACAGACAGGTACCTGCTAGGATGGGGTGGCCTCAGGGAGCTAGAGGAAGCCTGTGGGAATGACACCTGCAGCTGCATCAGCACAAGAGGAATAAATAAAGGGCATCATTTCTGCCAGTCCTGAGAGGTGATGTAATTGCTAGAAATGGTTAAAATAATTTTCACCCACTTTCTTCTTCCCTGCACCCCCTTCACCCTTGATTTTTGTCTTTCCCAGGCAGCCTCTTGCAAACGCTCCCTCTGCAAACACTCCCTTATGCAGAGCTGACGGAAGGGAGCAGGGCCCCCTGAAGCAGGAGAAGAGAAATCAAAGGGCTTGGGGAGAGAAGGGAAAATAAATAAATAAAAGCGCTTGTTTATCTTTTTATTAATAGCAGAGTAGTGCTCCCAAGGGGATAGGCCAACTGTGACTCTAATCCAGCCATGCAAAGCTGCATCCCTGACTGGTTTCTCTTTCTTTTTTTCTCTTCTCTTTTCCCGGGTTAATTACTGGGAAAGAAAAGTGAGACATTTAATTCTTTCCTCCTCAGATCTCCCCCTCCCTCCCCAAGGAACCACACAGAACCCGAGTTCTTGCCCTCAGACCGCAGAGCCCAGGCTGAGCTGTCCCAGTGGCTGCCATACCCATGTGGCCTCGGTGACACTCCCAGGCTGTATAGGGACGAGGACAGGGACAAATCCTCCGCATGGCCCAGCGAGTTGTTTACTGACAGCAGGGGGTGGTTTTAATTCGTGTTTTGGTGAAGAAAGATTCAGCTGGGTCGGTGACACTGCTCTGCCCTTACCCAGGGAAAATGAGCATAACCTACACGCTGCCTGGCAGCGGGATGGCCCCCTGACACATCTTGAAAGGGAAGCAGGAGGAGGTAGCTGTCATGGGCAGATAGGCTTTGAAACACATCCCAGGGAAGAAAACATAAGCGCTATAAATATTCATGTGAGAAGTGGCCCCGTCCTGCTGTATCTGCAATAGCAGTGCAGAAAGCTGGCCAGTTTAATGACACCATCCTGATTCAGGGACGTCCACCAAGGACTTGCTTGCTGTTCCCAAAGCCCTGCTACAGCAGAACCCTCCACACTGAAGTTTCTGAAGTATATTTTGTGCTTGGGCTCTGGCCTGAAAGCTGGAGATTTTTAATTTAGGACGTGTGAGAACGGATTTTCAAAGGCATATCTCATCAAAAGTCAAAGGAAATGAAGAATCTGACCTCCTTGTGTGCAGCTTGACCTCTCTCCCCAAGCTGCTCTGGCTTCCCTTTCAGGACAGCAAAGCCTTATCCATCCTGCTTGGCAATTAATCCAGTTTGTAGCCATTAGGGGTTTTCTTGAAAGAAGCAATCCCTGTGGTCACCTGCGATGTCTAAGTCTAACTTTAACTGTGGCACAGCTTGAAGCTGCAGTACAGTTGGTGTGGCAGAGACAAGGTCAGCACTGAGATGTGTCACAGCAGTTCTATTAATAAAATGAAGTATTGGTAATTTTGCCAGGGTCCCACAGGCTCCTCCAAACCCACCTTTCTGCAGGTGACCAGTCTCATCACTAAACCCCGTGGCTTCCTGAGAAGGTTATCAGCATCTGACCTTCTGCACAATAGCAGATGGCAAGTGATTTTGTATGAGTATCTACAAATATGCAGTGTGAAGAACCATTTCCCAGAAATCACGGTGAAGGGAGAGGAAAGGTCTAGTCTGAAATGTTTTTTCTAAAGCTTCTAATGGGGGAAGGAGAAAAACAAGAGATGGTAAGTGTCTGGGTAGGGGAAAAGGAAGGGAAAACTGCCTCTTAGGGCCTGGGATATGGCACAACTCTGAAACTGCTGAGAGGAATGTAGCCAACTCTGCAAATCAAGATGAGCTGGCTGGCCAATGAAGCATGCCTGGCATTTTATTTCTCATATTGTTTGGAGATAGGGATTCAGCAGAGTGCATTCAGCAAATAAAGATCAAATAACCTGCTGTGAATAATGTTTTAAACCTGGGTTCCTATCAGGATCTAGTTATAAGCCCATATACTCTGTTGGATAAAAAATAAGTTACACATGGCTGGAGGCAGTATTACTTTCTAAGGAAGATGAAATCTGTTTTGAAATAGAAAATGTTTAGTGATTCCCCCTCCTCTTTTTATTTTTTTGGGAGGACTAAACCACAAAAAGCTGCCTGACAGAGAGGGTGGAGGAGGGTCCACCAGTATTTCACCCATTGCCTCTGGGTCCAGAGCTAAGGATTTATGCTAAAAGAAGGGGTGGTTCCCAGGAGGGGACGTGAGGAGGAGCCCTCGTTGCCAGCAGGGTTGGCTATTCTGCCGGGAATCCAGCTAACCTCTGCTGCACTAAGCTCCTTAGATGTGCAGAGAAACAAGCCGCTGACGAGCTGATCCTTTCCCTGTTGCTGATAATCAACACCTGGGCTGCCAGCCATGGGGGGACCAGCAGTTGCTGCCGTTCTCTCTGGGGCAGGCGCTCCCGGACCAGCGCACGGCTCTGCAGCACCGAGGCTTTCTGCGGAGCTGCTTGGGCCGGGCGCAGGTGATGATGTTTGTTTCTGAAAAGCTCCGCCCTGCATAGATAGTCCAGGTGATTTCAGTGAAGTGTTGATGGAGAAAAGTACCTTTCCAAAGCAGTGTGGCAATGCAGCCCTTTCTCTTTTCAAGGAGGGTCAGCAATACCCGTTTGCTGCATGTGGAAAAACACACTGGAAATAGAGAAAATGCGTACTGAAGATTTCAGTGTTGTTTCAGAACTACTTTGACTCTGGCATTTCACTTGACCCTGTTGTTTTGCTTTGCCTTCTTTGTCCTTCATCTTTTCTCACATGAGTCAAAGCTTCTGGTTTCTAAAGAGTCTCAAAGAGTTGCAATAAAATCTACATAAACCCTTAGTATTCCCTCTTCAGTAGTCCTTCAGCCAGACAGATGGTTGAAAATGTTCCCTCTAATCGGTTTTTTCTTTTTTTGAAAAAAAAGGCATGTTTATTGTGTGAAGTATCTGCTTCACAGCAAAAACTTAAATTATTCCTCAGAAAAACAAATATTAAAAAATGAAAACATTTTGACTGAAACCTAAATACTTCAGAAAAAAAAAAAAAAATCCGGTCACTAATGTGTGTGTTTTTGTCTCTATTAAAATACTTTAATTTGGAAATGCTGCCACAAAGGGGATTCTGTCAGAGCAATTCTCCTTCTCATTCCAGACCATGGACTGAATGCCCTGAATCTGCTGCCTCCTTGGTGGTGGGCATGGCAGAGGTCCTGGGGGCATGGCCTCCGCTCTTCGGGGAGGAAATTCTCAGGGAAGGAGCGTGAGCAGGAGGTGTCACCTACAAAGACAGGGAGAGCCTGTATAACAAGGAGGTTTGAAGCTGAGCAGGCACCAGGAGCCAGGACCTTCCTAGAAAAAGTGCCCAGCAAAGAACAGCTCTCCTAGGGGCCGAGGCAGCCTCCTTGGACAGCGGTGATCTCAGCAAGTGTAGCGAGATTTCTCAGCTATAAGTGATTCCAGCTCTTGTGATCGCAGCTCTTTGTGAAATCACCCGAGGCAAACTCGGGGACAGAGAGACAGGAGCCGGGTGTGGCAGTATCACAGAGGAGCTTTATTGTCCAGCAGTCCCTGGGAATAGGAGTCCAGGGACAGCAGCTCCCTGATTCAGGACAAACCCAAGGCCTTTTTATGGGAAAAGCAGGGGGTGGGGTAGAACCCAATTTACCAACTGGATACAAGGTATTACCATACAGAAACAAGGCATGCTGCGGGTGGTTCAGTCTCTCACCATAACCTAGAGAGCGGTTTCTTATGTCTGAGTCCTTTTGCCCAGAATCACTTTGTTTCCAAGGGAGTGCAGAGGACTCCTGAGTAAAAGGCTCACAGCCCTCCACAAGACCAAAGTGGTTGAAATCTGACTAGTATGAGATACTACAGGGACATAATTAATATGAAATATCTCTGCTTGTGAATATGATATTTCAATGTTCGTATTTCATTTAAAATACTGAATTTATGAGTTTTGCAGGGAATTGCACATTCCTCAACCACCTTTAGTCACCATGAGGTGTGGTTAAGTCTTTATTGAGCCACCCACCTTAGGTCCCTTTCCAATGCAAGCCTGGAGATTCCCACATAGGCAATCAGGATGTGTTTCCTTTTTTGCATGAGTGGTGGGGGATGCCTGACCTCTAAGCCTGCCATACCGCTCTGCAGCTATAGAGTGCTGACTCTTGAAGCATCAGGCTGGATGCTGAGGAGATGGGAAGGATATTCCTGCTTCCATAAGCAAAGTGTCACATTTGCTTATGCGTTAAGATCAAACTGTTTTGCAAAGCATACATGGAAAGATGGAGAGTTTTCAAGTCTCTTGGCAAGAACATGGGGAGGAAAATGAGACACATTTCTTCTCTCCCTCCAGCCTGAGTGAGTGGTGGGAAGGAGAAAAGGTCTGCAGGAATACCCAACCCCGCGAAGCCATATTTGTTGTGCCCGCTCTGCAGGCTGAGCAGCACGCAATGCAGTGCCCTGGCGTGGAGCCCCAGCAGCTAAACAAGCCCAGGCTGTCAGCATGGTGTATGAGCTCTGGCCCAGCGCCATCCTGATGTGGTCATCTGATTTCTGGTCAGCTCAGCACCTCGTCAGCTCTTGCTCGTGTCTCTGTAGTAGACCCAAGGCAGTCATCTTTCATGCCTCTCTCCTCTTCTCTCAGCCCACCAGGGCTTCATCTGCATATTTACAAGACAAACCGACTTTCCTGATTTACCACGAAAATAAATTACATGATGAATTAAGGGAAGGTGTCTTGAAAATTTAAGAAGCCTCCAAGTATTTCTCCTGATGCTGCTCAGGCCTAAAATGTTCCTGTTGGGATAAGTGGATATATATCCCCTGCTTCTTTCAGTCTGCAACTTAAAAAGCAACCCCCAGTTTTCCAGCAATAGAGAGAGCTATGAGGCCTGGAGAAGTATCACACTCTTGATTACAGCTTTTTTGAAAAGCATTGTTCTGATGTGTCTGGAGGCAAGATAATAGGCAGTGTTTTAGTTTAAAATAAGAGGCGTTTCATGAACAAAGATCCCAGTGTGCAGAGACAGGGGAATATTGAAACTGTCTGTTAGTGCTCTCTAGATTTGCCTGTCTGGATTGTATTGCCATTAAGTTTTCCCAGAAGTCCCACTGTTGGAGAAGCTGCACCACCAGCTCCTTGCAGTGGATCCAGAGAGTCAGTAGTGCCAGCTGAGAGAAACTTAAGTACATGGAGAAGGAAAGAGACTTTGCAGACCTGATCCTTGTGTTACTGGATAAAGTAGCTTTTCCTTGCTTTCTTCACCTGCCACTGTGTTGTGCGGACAATGTAAATGTTAGACATTGTAAATAATAATTTTTATTTGCATTTTATCTTCCCTGAGCTTGAGCTTAGTCTGTTTTCAGCTTGGGTGGTTTGATATCCAGGCACGTTTCACTGCAGTAATATAGTTGTTATTAAAAGTATGGTGGTGGAATGTCTTTAAACTTTCTTGTGAATTTCTGCAGATCACCCACAGCCTTGCAGGAGTTTCATGGCACGGTTTTAGACCTGGTGTGGCAGAGGTCCAGAGAAGATGTGTTTCCAAGTGACCACTTAATGTAAGGGAAGGCTTTTCCTATCATGGAAAGAATGCCTGATTGTACTGAGCTTCCACCTAAACTCAGGAGAAGATAACAGAGTAAGAAGCCAGTCTCAGTCTCTGAGGGCAGAAGTTGCCCCTTTAGGTGAATCAGCAGCCTTGGGAGACAGCAAAAAGCAAATCCAATGGAAGGTTTGTATCACCAGCCTCAGCCAGAGCTGCTTCATCACCGTTTGTGTTGCGTTGGTTTTGCTGCATGGGGATCACTGAAACAGACCTTGAAATCTGCTAGCAACCAATTGCATTTGAACAGTTCAGATTTAATAGTAAGTATATCCTGCTTTTCATTAGGGATGTGCAGCTTCCAGGCTTCCTGATATGAATCCAGAGGAGCTGGCAATAAAGGGAAACCAACAGTCCATGCATAATGGAGCTTGGTTTTATGCCGACACAGCTCTGTCTTTTGTCTGAAACCTTTGTGAGTGGATACAGAACTCCCAGGAGACTAATTGTGTGGGATGGCAGGTTCTGCACAAGGTTCGGGCCACTTCCCTGTGCATTTCCCACCTGACCAGTGTCAGCATCTGCAGTTCCAGTTCTTGGTGTTCTACCTCAGGGATCCACTTCAGTGTCTCTTCATCCACCTGGATTGCTCACCACACAATTTGCTTTCCTTTGACACAAACTTCTGCCCCTCTGGTTTGGACTCTGAACTTCTTTCAGAATGTTCCAGTGTACAGAGCAGCCAGACTGCTCCTTCACCTCACATCTGAGCTTTCCCCAGGGCTCTTCCATGACATTTCTCCTGCCTCTGCTCTGCTGGTAGCGTGCTGTCTTTCAGAGATGAGGTAAATATGATCACATAGGCTTTGTCATGAGGGGCAAGATCTTGACTTACTAACCTGGGGAGGGTTTGGAAAATACCTTGTTCACACTGCCCTCTGAAACAATCCTCTTAAACTGAGAAGTCTCCCAAGTGTGTGTTTTCCAAGGAAAAAAATTCATGTGCTTTGTTTTGAACATGAAGTTTCATGCTCAGTTCAAATGACCGTGGTTTAACACCTCACCCACAACTCAATGACTGTGACATTGTGGATTCTTTCCTGTGAGTTTCCCCATAGGCTTTACTTGCCAAAGACTTTTGTTCCTCCTCCCAGCTCAGCTACAAGCACATCATTGCCTGGTCTGGACAGACATCACAATCTAAAGGTCAGAAGTTGAGGCCTTTGCCCAGCTCTGCTGCTTACTGGATTGAATGACCATAACCCTTCCACGGGCCATGCCTTCCTCCGTCTCTACAGGAGAGTTCAGATCTTCTTTCCCAAGAGCTGGGGGAGTGAAAAAAGGGCACAGCACCCATGCCAGCCATGAGGGGACCTGTCAGCCCATGGCAGGCAGCCACACAGGCACAATGAGCATGTGCTTGGAAAGAGTCCTGCAACACCATGGAGAAAAACAAAGACACCTGTCTGGAAAAATGCTGAGCAACTCAGAATAGGAGCGTCCTAAAAGGATTGTCCGTCTTGGAGAGGAAAGCAAAAATATAGCCCTCGTTTTCTTTATGCAAGGGGAGAGATTCATCTGACTTCTTCGAGGCAGACATTTCTATTTGATCTGGGCACCCCAGGCTCCAATTATAGCCAAGGACAGACACAGGCAGTCAGTCTAATGTCTATAATAGCATGAGATGAACTGCACTTTAAAAAGCCTATTATTCTTTCTAGCCTGTAAAATAAACCTATGGTGAGTAGATTAGTTCTCTGAATAAGAATATGAAAATAATCCCATTCCTGATTTCTGGGTATCTCAGTGCAGAATTCTCCACCCTCCTATGGTTTGATACTGGATTGGTCACAAAAAGGCTCCACAGTTTCCACAGACTGGATTCTTGAGTGCAGCTTCTGGAGTTTTTAACCAGACCAGGCAGCGGGTGGTATAAATCAACTGTGGGTTAAGGCTATTTGAATATTTCCAGAACTGTCAATCTTGTTTTCTTGTCTTTCCTGCAACAAACAACAAGCTAAGTTTCAGGTAATGTCAGGTAATGCTAAATCATACCTCAACTGTATAAACTCCTTTACATCATGAGATACTGGTCATTATGGGTGACAGTAATTGAGATGTACTATTGGAGTTTATTACAGCCTAAAGTGTGTATCAGACCAAATATATCTTCCTTAGCAGGAGTGAAATGAAGTGTGAGCCACAGAGCACCTATCGCTGTCCTTGGTCCATGTGGCAAGCCAGTTCTGGGATCAAATAATGCTTTTGGGGATGTTTTTAAGTTCTATGGACTTTCTGACCCCGGGAGTTTGCAGATCGGAGGCTGAAGTCCATCATGCCAGACTAACAGACATCTTTTCTCAGTGCCTTTTTCAGTTTTAAACTATTTTGTTTGACTGTGAGTAACCATAAACTGTACAAAATATCCCAAACACGATCTTACTACTGCCTTGTACAATGGCATCAATTCTTCCCTTTTCTCATGAAAACACTGTTCTGATGACGTTTCTTCTATTATGGATGACTAAAAAATTAGTCTTTCAACAGAAAGATTTACAAAGGACAGGGGTCCTCCTTTCCCCCCCTAGCTGTGCCATAAAAATTCTTACTTGTGTAGCACCCAAGTGCATGACTTTTCAATGTTACATTTCTTTCACATTTCCATCTACTTCCAATGGCATTTCCACTCCTCTGTGTGCAGCTGAGCCCCTGATCTGCTCCTGCCCCTGTGCTGCCACACAGGTCCTACTCACCAGCCTTCATCACCCGCTGGTCCTTCCCCACCAAAACCCAGCAGGGCCCGGCCTGCAGCCACAGAGTTAATTGGAGGCAGCGACAATGCTGGAGTTAATTAATCCCACCAAGCCAACGGCAGGAGCTTCCTGATTTCTCATTGCTGCTCTCAGCATGTCTGATGAGATGCTCTCACCAGGACAGGACCTCATCCTGGCCAGCCGAGGCCAGTGCTGAGGAATTCACCCAACCCAGTGCAGAGCTGACATTTAAGCCCTGCCTCCTCTCTGCTCTCTTGCACAGCTCCAAAGATCAAGGGCAAGAGGGCGTCATTAATCCTCACCCTGTAACAATCCACACACACCTCTCACAGCTGAGCCCCCACACCCTCAGTCTCACTGGCACTGTCAGGCCTCATAACACTTCTCATTCCCAGGGGACTCATTCCTCCCACCTGAAAATCAGTAAGTGCACTGTCCCTGCTGAAAAGCCTGTTGCTGATGCTGTTTGCATCCTCAACTGCCAGCAAGCTCCAAAACTTCAGTGCATTTGGATTTTAGTCACTGTGCATCTGTAAGCCCTGAGGATAATCAGTCCCTGCTGAGCTGCAGAGACTGGGAGGCTGCTCCTGTTAAAAAACAGCTCCTGAAGCTGACCTTGTAAACCACCAAGAAAAGGTCTGTATTTAAAACTGGGAGCAATAGAGTCAGGACAGGGACCACAGCAGGGAAAGGAAAGTGCAAGAAAATTGTCACAGTGCTGCTCCCTGCTCCCTCCATCTATGCCTCAGCTTTGGGGCAATGGAATTCTAACACTTGCTCTGAATTACCCCTACCTCAGGTTCATGAATCCAGCTTCATGCCATAAAAACTAGGCTTGTCCCCAGCTGTTTGTTCCAGATTTACGAAGTTTCCTTCACTGCACCTGCTTTCCAGCAGGTTTATAACCAGCAGCTGCTAAGAAGTGCTGCTGGCTTGGTGGCTTGCCACAATTCCTCTGTTAATTTGCTTGGGATTTTAGTAGGGTTGCCATTTTGTTGGCACTGAAATATCTTGGTTCAACCGATTGGTTTGAGTTTCTGGCAAGGAAAAATAGAGTGATGATGCATAAATTGTCTTGGAAAACAGAAATACCTATGTTGGAAAAAATAGTCTTTCAGTTCGTAACCTAGGCAGAGCATAGCTGTAAGTTGCTGAAATCCAAGAAGAGCACTAGAGCCCATTCATGCAGCCCTCTTGGTGAATTTAGGCTCTTTGGAAGGAGCCATTAACATTTGTTTAGTTATTTTCAAGCACAAGTTGGCAATCTTTAATCTGTGAAATTTCCCATAATTTATTGACACTTACACATCTTTCTTTTCTGCAGAAACACTGCTGGTTTTAATTAGCGCAAATTAATCAATAGCGGGGGGCCACGCTGAGTTCCAGTGAAAGGCAGGTGAGGAGCGCTGGCTGCATGTTAAACACAGAGATATGTAAAAGTGACAACTGGAGATGTGTTGTGGGGCTGAGCAGCGGGGCAGGGAGCGGGGGGAGCTGCACAGCTCCAGGGCCCCAGCACAGTGTGTGCTGCGTGATGGAAACGCCTGCTTTTAATTATGGTTTCAAAACTTTAATAAGTGTTTGTGTGTGTGTGTGTTACAAGCCTCCCCTTGTGCCTGCTCCACAGATGATGAGAGATTTTTCAGCTCCTGCTTGCCACGGTGCGGGATCATTCAGGGTGTTTTTATCTCAAGCTGGAAAGCTCTGTCTTGCTGGGTTTGCCAGTCAGAGAGGGACTGTATCAGTGACACCTGCAGACAGTTAGTGGTGCATGAATCTGCCTGGGGCTCTGTATGTGTCCCTGGTCTCAGCTTCCTCACACATCCCTGTTCCTGTGTGCACTTCTGCAGGTACTGCCAGAAACAGATGCCCTGGGCCCTTGGGCGTCCTGGTCCCCCAGGAAGCTGTGGGCTTTTGGCCTTTTTCAAAGCACAGCCCTGATGCTCACTGCTGTATCTAAGGTGGTGGTCAGACCACCATCCTAGAGCTATCAGTGGAGACAGTCAGGGACAGTGAGAGGGAAGTCAGTGGAGAAAGCATTTTTCAATTTAAAAGGAATAACTTGTTTGAATTACAGCAGGGATTGTGTGCTTTTAGTTGGATAGTCAGATACAACTCCTGATTTTTTCCACTGGTTACAGAGCAATCTGACAGCTCTGAGCAGGACCAGCCTATCACAGAATCCCAGAATGGTTTGGTTTGGAAGATATCTTCAAGATCATCCAGTTCCAACCCTCTTGCTGTGGGTAGGGATGCCTTCCACTAGACCAGATTGCTCAAAGCCCATCCAACCTGACCTTAAACACTTCCAGGCATGGGGCACCTACAACTTTTCTGGGCAACCTGTTCCAGTGCCTCACCACCCCACAGGAAATAATTTCTGCTTAATCTAAACCTACTCTCTTTCTGTTTGAAGACTAAGTTACTCTTTTACTCCTTTTCTTTCCTATCTGTGTTAAGTGCAGGCAGGGCTATTCCTACTGCAGCTCTTCCGGCTCCTCTGTGCTGGTGTGTTTCTGGATGTTCCTACCAACACCAGCATGTTCCTGGATGTTCCTACTACAGCAGCATCTGCAGCCTCAGCACAGACCCTCTAAGACCTTGTCCACATGGCGCTCTCACTGGACATGATAAGCCACACTGCACCTGCTTTTTCCCCTGTATTTGCAGGATCTAACCATTGCAAATTCACACGTTCCTCTCCTTGTCTTTCTTCCTGCCATATCCCAGTCAGCAGCAGCAATAATCATTCCAGGATCAAAACCTACTTTCTAATATCCAGCTTTGGTTGATGATGATGTATGAAGCAGAGAGAAAAGAGACAGCTTGATTTTCATAGGCTAGGTGTTGACCCTGCTGGGCTTAGTGTAGCATGAAACTAGTTTTGACTTGTAAACTGAATAAATATACCAGGGAAGATGTGAAGGGGAAATATATATGCAACACTAAGGTGCTGTTTTTGCAAAATGACTTTGATTCATCAGAGGGCTAAGCTGATGCCCAGTGCATTAGAAATCCTGTGAACAGAAGCTCAGGGAAATATTTAAATTCATAATCTGTTCGCAGGAAAGAGTTTCCTCTTCTATTTCAAAATGTGATGCCATTTGGCAGAGCAGCTCAGGGCAAAACCCGTGGGACATGGTGCTGCCAGGCTGCCCAAGGGATGCAGCAAGGAGGTGAACAAAGGCCTCCCTGAAGCACTGCCATGTCTGCAAGAGCCAAGTGTCCCCTGCACGACAATGTGGTAGAAGGAGCAAGAACTGGTTTGTTAGCAGAAAAACTACGTGTCCTGTGAAATTCCATCTAGGTGGAAGCAGTAAAGTAAATGGTTGGGAGTTGGTCTCTCTGCAGTAGGGGACTTGACAGAAGGGTCAAGAATGGTTATTTCAGCTCAAGGAGACTCTTCTTGGGCAGGGCCCCATGGCTCTGGCATGTCCTTCAGTGCTCAGTGCTCTGTCTTTCTGGATCTGCACCATCCGTGGCAGAGGACTAAAATGCTGATAGATTTAAATTTCAGGTATGGTACAAAGCAAGAGGTGTTTCTGGTTGAATTCAGGGAGATTGAAGCTGATTCTCAGCTTCCCCAAAATTAATGGTGGCTGTGCCTGTGACTCCAGTCTGAGTTTACCTCAAAGAACAAATCCTGTTCTTTCTTCCCATGCAAGGGTTGCTGGGAAGCACTCAGTTACCAGGATTTTGATGGATGCAGTATGAAAGAAGCACAGACTCAGCAGACATCCCATTCAATATACTTTTGAAGCTGTATCTTCCCTGGCAGGAGCCAAGATGGTCAATCTCTGTGTGTGCTCCAAACGGGTCAGATGTCATCCTTATCCAGCCTACGAGCCATATGGTCATTTTAGCAGGGTGCTGCACTCTCCTTAGTGGAAACATTCCCTAAAGGATTTCTAGCATGTCTTAATAAATTATGGGACATTTCTCTTTAATTCCTGCAGCAGCAGGCAGTAATAACAAAAATCTGCATCTGTTGTCTTCATTTACACTCCAGTGCCTGATTGTGATTTTTTGGATTGCCCCTGATTACGTGGACTGGGAATTCTCCTCTTCAAAACTACAGCCCTGCATGGTGAGGGTTCCCCTCACCAAGCTGGGTTACTTTGGATTGGTAAAGGAATCACCTTATTTGTGCACAACATGGCACATGCCTGCTCATACAAAGAAAATCAGGATTCTTATCATTGCTCTCTTGTGGTAGGACAATAAATAGCTGGATTGAGGTCAGTGGATTTTGTGGACAAGAGGACACTTTATATATATTTTTCCCTCTGGGCAACGTTGGCTCCCACAGAGGAAAGAGCAAATATAATAAAGAAAATCTTCTCGTATTGAAATACATTTTTCTGTTAAATATAGAAGTCAAAGGAGAAAAAGTGAGAGAGCAAGAGATCCTGGCAAAGGTTTATTTAATATAAGCTTCATTTATATATTTTTGTGAGTTACAGAGGATAAATTGAGCATTTTAATGTATTCCATAATGCTGCAGAAACATGACCTTGAAGTTAGCACAGAAATCTATTTCAGCTTTTATTTAGCAGCTGTGTAGCCTTTCAGAATATGAACTTTAATGGGAGTAGAGTTAACAACCAATTGTCTTCACTCAGGCATGATCATAATCTGATTCATGAACACATATTCTTCTCTATTGCTATTTGTTTAATTTTCCATCCTTTGAAATAAGTGCTAAAATCCTTATTCTGGCTCCTAGATCAAAACTTAGGGCCCCTGCGTGTTTTATCTGCTTCTGTGAAGGAGAAACACTTGGGAGAATGGAAGCACACTCCAATCACTCAGAGAGCTTTCACTGCCCTCAGAAAACTTCCACAGCCCACAAGTTATTTCTTCCCAAACTGATCTATCTTGCAGTCATTTTCAAGGAAATAAAATCAGAATTTTCTTCATCTGAAATTCATTGAAATGTGTTTCCAACTTCAAAGAAATGTTTTTTTTTAAAAAGTTGTTTCAAGCTGCAAAATTCACTAAAATGAGTTTCTCTCTCCCTCTTTTTTTTTTTTGGGAAAGAAACAGGTATTTGGTAGACATATACTTTGGTAGAAAAAAAATACTGTGATAGGATAAAGCACACTGTGCAGAGTATGTTTTTGCCCAGCCCATGATACACCAGGATGGCAGCAGCCACCTCTCATTAAAAACACACCAAAGGAAAAAAAGAACTTTGTAGCAGTAGATGAACAACTTGCAAAAATACAAAGAATGAAGAACCAGCAATGAGCAAGCCCTTGCTGGCTTCTTGATTGCTAGGCTGAAGGAAAGAAGCAGCATCTCTTGATAAGAAACATTTCACTTCTGGGCTCCTTTTCCGCCTGCCTGTCTGGATGCAAGTGACGGCTGAGCGCAGAGCCCTGCGCCTGCTCCCTCAGATGTTGTTTGCGCAGCATCACCGTTATCACATCTGAAAGCCCCATCCAGAGGTCTCCTGCATGGCCTTGTCCCAATCCCATCCTTTGAGGCTCACGAGGTCTGATCAAAGAGGCTGCCCTCTCTTTCACCTTCCAATTACTGCTGGAGAAGGCAAGGAAAGGGAGAGGAGGCAGAGGGGGGAGGAAGGAAGTCATAGAGAGCGGTGTAAATGAACAGAGAAGGAAAAAGTTATCCACCCAAAAAACTGTACGCAGAGTGAGTGTGGCTGACAAACTGTCACTGTTTGTGTCCTTCACTTCCCTCGCTGTCATTTGTAATTCATCAGAAGCAGACAGAGGACTCAGAATCATAACAGGGTGGCATCTTCCATCACAAGAAACTCCGTTCTTCTAATTAACTTTCCCACTGACCCGGAGACAAACACACAGTGTGTGTGTGTATGGTGCGCAAAGAGAGTCGGGGAGGGGGATTGCACTTCATGTCTCCACGTTTACAACACTGCTGTTTGATTGGTTTGTGGGGAGGGGGGGGGATTAATTTTTTCCTTTAAAGCATGCATGGATAGTCTTTAAATTTGCTTGAAACAGAGGTTTCCTTTGCCTGTTGTGGTCTGCCCGTGTCTGAAGGGAAACGTGCTTAATGTGCAGCACAGCAAACAGCATGGAGAGTCTATGCAGATGATTCTGAGGGAGTTCTCTGAAACCTTTTGTGGGAAAAAACAGATTTCTGGGACTCCCTCCTCTGTCATGGATGTTGACTTTACACAACTGTTACCAAACGCATCCCTCATCCCTCTTAGAGATGGAAGGCCAAAGCTGTGCTCCAACGAGGTCCGTGCCAAATCAGACCAAAGATTCAGCTCACGCCATCTCTTTTCTGAAACACTGGACAATAATAGATGTTTAGGGGTCATTCTTAAAAACTGGGTGGGAAAACAGCATTAACCTCTCAATGGCTTGGCCAGTGTTTTGTGGCACAAGGAGACCCATAGATTTGGGGAAACATGATGTTCTGATCTGCACAGGGGTTGAGTTGGGGATGGGATATGGGAATCCAGGTGCACAAAAACATGGTTTCAAAAAGCTTCAAGGTTTTCAAAACAGGATTGCAAGGCTTTGAAAAAGATATGCTAAAATGCAGTCAGTCAACCATTGCAGAAACCTTGGTCTTGAAGAACTGATTTATAATCTATGCCATGAGATGAAATAATTTTTTAATGTTCCTTTTGTAATTGAGCAGTAAGATCCTAATGGACTATAGCCAAGCTGCACCTAAATGTTAGAGCAAGCTGCCCTGAAAGCAGTAACTGCCTGATGCAACAGCCTAGAAATCTTGGGGTGACTTGACATAAATTAACAAGTAGAGGTTTATAATGCATTAAATATGACAATTAATCTTACAGTCAGTGAAGCGGCTTCTCTGTGAATTATTTTGATGTCAAATTACATTTTACTTTACTCTCCCTGAATCCCCTGCTCTCACTCAAGATGCGATAAATTTTGTATTCACAACGCCAATCAGCAGAGTAAACACTGTTAAAGAGGAAGGTAAAAATGGAGTTGCTTATTTAGAAAATAGCTGGATACAGCAACCTTATATAATTACGTCTTTCAAAATCACTTATTACTTTCAAGGAGGTGGGATTGGTGGCCACACAGTTTATATGAAGCCTGTCCAGGCTGCAGGCTATTTCCTAGGGATGCAAACAATTCTCTGTGGAACCTACATGCCATAATGCCAGATGAAACTCAGTCAACAGTGCTGCCTCTGCCGTGAAGCACAGAGCCTTACCACAGTTATTATGTTCAATTAGTTTTCCTGTCTAGTTTGAGCAATTACATCTGAGGACATTTTTTTATGAAATACGCTTACAATACATCCTCCCTTCCAATTTCTCATTGCATGGATAAGATTATTTCTTTATACCATGTATGAGGAGATCAGTGGTAAGCTAAGCACATTGCAGAGACCACCATGTGTCTGGAAGGCACTTTAAGAAGTTTATGAGAGCAGCAACCTGTCATTTGACTGGTCATTTGCAAAAGATATATGAAACACAGTCAGGCGAGCAGAGGATGAAGCGTTGTTTATTGCAGGAAATTTGATGGGTCCTTCCATGGAGAGAGGTGTCAGAAGCAGAATGACCTTGGGGCTCAGTCCTGCTGAAAACAGACAGATGAGATTAAAACAGTTGTCAGTATGTGTGCACTTGCATCCAGAAGTGTGGGGAAGAGCCAGTAGAATCCAGTGGGAGTTGGGATGAACTGTAAAGATGGGTAAAGTGGATAGAGTGTGTGGATGAAGAAGATCTTTACATAAATTTGACTTTGGGGATGGACTGACACATGATGGGTTCATTAGGAGTCATCCTTGAGAGCAGAGCCCTCAGTCCCCTGGTATGGAAGGTCACGTCCTCTACCTCAAGCACTGGCCGGTAATTCTGGAGGACCAACATTCAGGCTCTAGAATCTAAATGCTCTTTTGGGTTTTCCAGGCTGTTTAATTCACTCAGCTAGAAATAATCCTGGTGTTCAGCAGGGCACGGCGGGATGTCTGCTGGGAGGTCATGGATTAATTTATTTAGTCTATAAATTAGGAAAAAATACTGGCCTCAAATGTAAGCAAGACAGATGCTGAGGAGAGGATTTCAGGCCAAAAACCATTAGAAGGAGCCTGCACACTGCGAGTGTGTGTATTAGCCCTGGGGTCAGCAGAGCGGGGGCCTGGAGCCTCCTGATCGCTGACGTGAGAAGAAAAGCTCTTCAGCAAATGGGCCCCCATTTCACCTGCACTCAGCTACCAAGGGGGCTGTTTCTGAATGGCCAGCTGTGGCCTTTTGCCCCAAGCTTTGCCAAATTGCACATGGCTGAATGAATCTGCTAAAATGATCAGCTGGGAAATAGCTAATATCATTAAATACCATTTAAGCTGTCATTTTTATGTGTAGAGTCAACACCCCTCGTGATGAAGGGGTCAGCTCTCACCTCAGGGAGTGATCATTGCAGGTGTGTTGCTGCCTTGGAAAAACATCAGGGTCTTGCTTTGCCCTGGCTTATATTTAAGCCTACAGCACAGTTTATGTAAAGGCAAGATTGGGCCCTGAGGAACCATGTCTGTCACGAGGTGCATGAGAAAGGATAAAGGAAGAAGCCTGATGTCAGATTTTTGATTTTGCTGAAGTTTCAACACAGCACAAATTCCCAAAGCTCCAGGAAGGAGCGCTGAAATTTTCTTTAGCAGACTAATGATGTTTGAGGCTATTTTTCTTGTTGCAGACAACTGCACACCAATAGCAATAAAAAAGGAGCCTAATGAACCTGCAGAAACGTATGGCCCTAATGAAGATGAAAGCCTCTCTTGCAGCCACCTTGCCTAGAAACACACGCAAAAAAGGAAAAAATTAAAAAAATAAAAGACAGGGTGCCAGCTGCTTGGAGAGATTTCAGACGCACAACTGGGTCTGCAAAAAGGAAGAAAGGAAGGAAAGGAAGAAAAAGCTTTTTCCCTGGGGTTCTTCTACAGGATCATTCTTCATTGCAGCTGAGTTTGCATTAAATGGCGCAGCTGGTTGGAAAAGGAAGGCTTCTGGGTGGAGGGAATACAGAGATATATATTTTTAATGGCTCATAAGTTTCTGGAGACAGAAATGAAGAGCTGTTAAGCTTCTTGAGCTGAATAGTTCTTCTGATTCCAAGAGCCCTGAGTGTTGCATTGCCTCTGGTGATTGTCAGCTCTCTGCGATCTTGACTCCATTTGTTATTTTATTTGTGTGAGAACAGCCTATCCCCTTATAAGATTTACAACTAATGCTGAGCAGGATTGTAAAAAAATAAAAAAACTTGTACTGTAAGGCTTGTTGGTTTTTACTGAGATCTGTTCCAGGATAGAAGGCATTAGTTTACCAGCTTTCTCCTCTGGAAGCAGCCTTCGAGTCTCAATCTGTTTTTTTTTTTCCCCTGGTGAAAGAAGTTTGTCTTTTATCTCCAGCTGCATGTGATCTCTTGGGGTGACAGGAAGTGTCAGGCATGGGGCTCATTGACTGGGTTTTGTGGGCAGGCAAGGCTGGACCATCAGAAGATGCTGCCTGTCAGGACTGAGGTGGGTCGGTGGAGCTGTGCTGCAGCCCCTGTCCACATCCTCACCAGTGCCACAACACAGAGATGACATTTCTAAGAGCCAACACTTCTTACACTCTGACAAAACATTGATTTGAAGACACAAAAATCAGTTGCCTAATGAATATTGTTTTCCAATGAAGGGGAATAAAACTTACCAGCAGCAAACTTACGTTCTGCCTTCAGCCCTTCTGTTAAAAGCGTTTGGGTTACCCTGAGTTTAAGAGCTGAATTTGAGACATTTTGTAAGGGGCATACTTTGGAATAAGAAGAGCTCTTAAAAAGGATGGTAATTTCTGCTCTGACTTTTCCTTTCATTGCAGTGGTGCCTTCAGATTTTAATTTTCAGAGAGGCAATACATGTGCCAAGTACTGTCCAGACTGAAAGCAGCACAGCCCAGGAGGATAATGTATACCTTAGGAAAGAGCAGAAATATCTGACTTGCTAATAACAATGAAAACAATTTTTCCAGGGACTCTATGTGGGAAATACACAAACAGGAGGAGGAAATGCAAAGGACAAAGCTCCAGTGCTTGAAGATGTTTCAAAGGCACAATTTGAGTTGCAAAGGGGGAAAAAAAAAGAGGAGAGAAAAAGAAAAATAAATCCCTGTCTCATGGGGCTGCTGCTACAGGGTCATTCTTCATTGCTGCTGCTGCTGATTCTGCATTAGAGGTGTAGCTGATTAAAGATTTGGTTTTGGGGAAGGTTAGGGGTGAGGTAATACATAGCTATATATTTTTAATGGGCTTGTAAGTTATTGGAAGGTGAAATGAAGGTCTGTTCAACTTCTATGGATGAAAAGTTCCCAGGACCTTGAAAGCTACAGAGGTTTTACTAATTGCCTTTCGTGTCCTCAGTCTTTACTCCTGTTACAATTTTCATTTGTGCACTGACCAACAGGAGCTGTCCTCTCTTAAGATTTGTGACAGATGTTCGTCGTTTGTCCCCAGCACAGACTACACCATTGCTGATGGTATCTATAAAACATTCCCTGTTTGGATACAGGTCACTTTGACATGGAACTGAAGACACCCAACCACTTCCCACCACTGCACCATAAACACTTCCACCTCTGGTTTGATGAAAACAAATCCATTAAAGCTTCCAGCACATGGCCAGGTCTGTTGTGGCTGCATGAGGCAAGATACTGCTTTGGTTGGTGCTCGCTCTGATAATTCAGATTTGCCCAAAATCTACTGATGGGCTGACTGTGCATCAGCTGGCTTTCTGCAGGACCTGGTGCTACATCTGCTCTTGCAGGCAGCCTAAAACCTGGAGAAACTTTGCGTTGCCCTATCCAGCTGGCTACGGAGAAATACAGCCCTGTTCCCACACCAAATTCAGTCCCTGAAACCGAGCTTAGTCTCAGGACCGAGGGCTTAAAGCCTTGGCTTGTGAACTTACCTCTACCTGGAGTACATCACACCAGCGTGTTCACTGCACTGTGAGCCTGGACAGCTCGAATCCTACCTGTGTCCATATTGTTGCTTATTAAAGTCATTAAATTAGAATAAAATACACTTTTAGCTGCATATTTCTTTTTCTCTTAAGCAGTAAGATGTTTCTGGCTAGGAGGTCTCATGTGCCAAAAAGCCTTGGCTGCAGCTGTGTTTTTTCCATTAAATATAAGAAAAAAAAGAAGAAAAAGAAAGATGACACAGGTTTCTTCTTCCCACCTCTCTGGATCAAGTGGTTTACTGAGATTTAAAATAAACAAAAATTGCTACACAGCAACCTCTTGCCCTCTTCCCTGAGAACCAACCTTTGAGATGTGGAGCATGGATAGAAGAATAATTAGAGTGTGATAAATAAACCTATCATGGGGATAACAGAAGTTCTGGGCTACATGTATCAGGTAGATGGAAAGAGAAGGCGGTCACACCAGCAAGGTGAAGGGGCAGGGTAGCATGCAGGTAGTGTTTAAAAAAGGAATTATTTATAGAAAACAAAACAAAACAGAAAAAAATAGAGTGAAAATAATCCCAAGAGGTGGACAAGGGGAGAGAGGAGCAGCAAAGATATTTATTCAGAGCAAAAGTTATGGGGCTAATTACAGTTGAGCAAGGGTAGGAGGAATGCAGGGAAAAAACAAAAAAGAAAAAAAACTAAACCACAAAACCAAGACAGACTGTTGGTCTTTTCAGGGAGGATCTTACCAGAATGGCTTCCTGATGGCTGGCCAGCTTTGGTGAAATCCTGCTTTACCCTTCATTTTATTAATTGAGTTTGTGAAGATATTTAACTGTAAAACAGAAGTTTTTGGCTATTGTTTTCTTTTTCAGTTGAATCTTTTTTATGTTTTAATGAACAATAGGGAAAGGAACACCTTGTTTTCATTATTTTTTCTTTCTTTTAGCATTAGTAATGTACAACAAAGAGAAGGGAGTTGAGATAGCATTGCTATTCTTAGCACCTAGTTCAGATGCTTGTGAATGCTGGAATAAAGATATGTTAGCTCAGATAGATAGTCTTTCCCTCATTTACACATTTCTCTTGATAGAAATTATAAATTTGTCTTTGCCTTTGCCTGGATTCCTCTATTTTTCATTTAATTTTCAATGTGCTGAGTTTTTTTGTGCTACTTCATATTTCAGACCCAGCATCTCTCTGTTTTTATTGACTCTGACACTGCCTTCCTTTTGTGGGTCAAGATCATCACTGGGGCACTGCTTAGTGAGGCTTTCAGGCTGTTCCTCCTGTGGTCACTCCTCTTCCAGGCTCTGGGTGTGAACTTGTGACAGTGTGGGTCACAGCATCACTGCATCAGTAACGAAAAACTGAAACTATCATCCTTGTCCCTGAGAGGATGAAACGTGAAGATTTGAAGAGTCTGAGTTGATCAGTTCTAATGGGTCAGTTGCTCTACAGGCCTCTGCTGCAAGTGTTCATGTAGCTAGGTCAGGGGATGTGTCATGACAGAATAGGACAAAATCCAAGGAAAAATTGATTAAACCAATGTCTGAGGCACTAAGAGGGCTTTGGGTCAGATCCAGCAGAAGACTGGGATGTGGGGATATTCCTTTGGAACAAGAAGTTGTGGCTTCCTTCTCTGCGGTACATCGTGCAAATTCATGGTGCATTGTGAATTTACTTTTATTTGCACCTCCCTGGGGAAGTGGAGAGCTGAGTTTCAGGAAAATTTTTTGCTAACCACAAGCTTCCAGAGATGCTTTTCACAGCATGTCAAAAGGCAGATCAGTTGGTCTTTGGGGGAGGCATGTCTGTGAAGAGATACCTAGAGCCATTTCAGAAATTGGTGCCTGCTTGGAGAATGTGTTCTTCAACAGAGTAGAGAGGCATAAAAAGTCCCCATGGATTTCTCTTGCCATGTGCCTCTGAAATATACCAGAGTTCCCCCAAAGATGTTGTTCCCCCAAAGATGTGACCACTACCCTTTATTGCTACAAATCCATGGGCAAAACACCGATGAAAATGTCCTGCAAAGCTTTGTAATGACTGGTTTTTGAGATTCACAGTATTTTTCTTTGTGGTTGCTGGGTCTCTGTGCTTAGAGGTTGTCATCATCTGCCCTAGATAAAACGTGATTAATAAAGAACTGTTTTAATATAATTTTTGCCGCTGACCTTAATTGCACAGGTCAGAAATGAAAGCAGCTCACCATATGCCAGACATTAAGGTCTTGAGCAATTCCCCAGCAAATGTTACACTCTCTGGGTTGGATTGGAGCCCAGCCAGTCTGCCCTCATTGAAACTTATAAATTGCCGTTATCTTGCTGGCAATGTAAAATTAAATTGGTATAAGGGATATTGCATTGTTGATGAAGATGTACAGGCAGAGTTAACTCCAATACAGTGAACTTATCACGAGGTATGAAAAATATCTTAATTGGCTCAGCACCTTCCTTGCATGGCCTTGAAGAAACCCAGTGCTCCTGAAAACTGCAGTAACATTAAAGAAAGTAGTCTTTGTTCATTCTCTTTGTGTGTTTGAATCATAAAGCTTTTCCTACACTGCTCATGAACAGTAGAGCACAAAACAGGATGTACAGTAGTTTAGATGACGCTGTAATGAGCTATGGTTGTACTTAAAAGTATGATGTATTTATTGTCTGCAGTCCCTCCCTTGCTACAATTCAATTCTTCCCCCAGCTCTATTTCTGTCCTTTGTCCATAGAGAACTCCTTTTATCAAGTTTTCTCATCTCCAGCAATAATGACAATTGCATGATGTAAATGTAGGAGCAGCAGGGAATCATTGGCTAGAGATGAAGTCTGGTGAATATTAACCCTTCCGGGCTCTCTTAACATTTAACCTCAAAATTTAGAATGACAATGGAAATCCTTCCAGCAATTTTCTCTTTTCATGAACTCAATCAAAGAAATTAAAATCAGCCAAGACATTTTGGGTCAGTGTGTCCTGCTTCCCTTGAGCCAGAGTCCTTATGGTCTGTTACTTTTCTTTGAGAGGAGATTGGGAAGTTACTGTATTACTCACTTGTTACAATCCCTCTAGAATTATAACCACATTAATGTAATTGTGTCAAACTGAGGCAGACATTTTGCAGAGAGGGGGAGTGAGCAAGGCAGGGTTTCTACTCTCAGGGGTTTTGTGCCGGTTTGGACAAATTTGGAGGAAAATTTCCTCTGACACAAGGCAGTTTACAACCACCCCTCCCCCACAAGGTTCGGGGAAAAAAACATTTCCTCGGAGGAAAGTGAAAGAGATAAAAAACTCTCTATTTAGCAAACACACAGGAAAAGAATAATAATGTTAAATAATAAAACCTCTTGCTGTGGAGAGAAACCTGGGAAGATTTCAGAGTCCTTCTGTAGATGTGGTCCGTCCTTCTCAGAGCTGGGTCGTGGGCCCACCTCCAGGGCCTTGGTGGAACATTCTCCTGATATATTCTGATGTTGTTGAAACAGTCCAGAAGAGAAGAAGGGAAAAACCGAATTCCCAGGAAAACAAAGTTCAACTCTCCATCTCCCTCCAGAGAAAATGAGCTGAAAACTGGCTGAAAAGCACGAAGGGTGCTTCCTCCACTCTTGCTGCTACAGAAGCAGAGGAATGCGTACCTGTGCCTTTCCTTGAACAACTGTTTTGAAAAGTTTACTCAGTTTTTTTTTTCCTCTTCCCCCTCTCACACTCAGTTCAAAGGCGCAGAAAAGGACAAAATTAATTTTTGGGCATAGAGCAGCAATAGGGGATACACATCATAAAGTCACACCAAGACAGGTTTATATTCCCAAACAGCACAGCTGAATAGAGACTGCTGAGCCCCAAAGCAGTGCAGCCCGACTGTTCAGCTGGGAGGGACCATGTAGCACACTAGAAAAGCCATCCAAAATCTCAAGGGCTTTTCTCACTCCTGTGATGGATGTGTAATAATCATGGAATTGTGTTACACACACAGGAGACGGCATTGCCAGCAATTCCTTGCATGCCTGATCCCCACACCACAGTGCTGTGTGTCCTGCTATGAGCTGTGGGGCCAGGAGCCCTGGGGTCTCTGTGGAAAAGGGCACCTGCTTCTGCCAGCTACATTTGCAAAGGGAAAAATGAGTTGGATGAGTGAGTGAGAGACTGGACAGTGAGCTCTGAAAGTGCATCAGTCAGCTGTCCTTGACCCTGGGCGATGGATGTAACTGGCCAGACCTTCTGCGTGCTTGATGGCAGAATCTCTAAGGGATTTTTGCCCTCAGCTGCCACACTCAGACACTTGCTCACTGTCCTTGACATGAGCTCCAAGCTCTCTCATATGGTGTAAGGGTGGGTGAATGTTTCTCCTGTGACCCTAGAGAAGGTTTCAGCACTCGAAGAGTGATGCTGCCTCCAGCACTGGACCGGGAATGGGGTCAGAACAACTTGCATGCTCTTTCTCCCACATTTCTATCAGTCAGTATGATCCATATTCAGCTTTGGAGAGTTCCCACAGGAGTCTTCTTGTGAGTTTGGGGCTATCTGAAAACTGGCAGTCCTCAAAGTGCCAACAGTAGGATCCGGTGCAGGGTCAGGGGGAGGAGGGGGTATCCTGTGAACCATCCATCTGGATGCAGGAGGAATCAATACCTTGCAGCCCCTAGGTGTTAGGGTGACAAGCTCTAATAAATGCAGCAGATGGAGATCTGGTAGAGAGTCTTTAGTAGGCTGGCTGAGTGCCTGACAAACCACAGGGAGAATATCACAGTATTAAAAGAAGCCCCATGCAGAAATGCACTGAAACTCTGCCAGCAAAACATCCAACCAGCTCCCCAAAGGGCTTCCTGCTCAGCACAAGGCAGCACTTCCTGCTGCCTCCTGCATCCCCTTTCTCCTTTTTTCCCTGATGCCATGAAAGGGCCTTGGTGAGCATCTCACTAAGCACCCATCTCCCACCCTGTCTCTTCTCATGTTCTCCTAGACCCTGAGGGATGAACAAACAGCATGTAGGTTGTACACGGGCCATTTCTGGAAGTTTTTAAAAAGATGGAGCGAGAGAGAAATATTTCAGCAGAACATATCTGTTAACTGGCTTCTTCACCTAATTAGCTGTGGAAAAGTCACCAGATGGACACAGATTTTAATGATGGCTTCATTCAGAGTCTTGGAGGAGTGGGTTGGATATAAGAGATAATTATCTTGACTTTTAGATGTAAAAGGATTCTATTTTATTCTGCTTTTTCCCCCTTCTAGTTCATTTTTAATGAAAGAGAGGAACAGTGAAATTCAAAATATCAAATAAAAAAAGGAAGGTTGACAATCCATCGTTTAATCTCTGCTTAGTGCCAGCCTGGAGTGACATTTCTAAGGATTGGTTTGATGGGAAGCTTGTTTGTTCATAAATTGCCACAAAATGGCATTCTGAGTTTAGCCAGGGACTTTCCCCCTCCCCCTGTGTGCTGGGAGGAAAGTTAAAGCCATATGATTAAATGCTACAGGGGATGGAAATGTGTTTTCATGACACAGAAAGGAATATGGATAGGAAATGTCACTTTCCCAACTATTCTCCTTCCTACCCTTCATGCCCCTCAGATGCTACACTATGGACAGTAAGAGACATCAAGAAGAGATTATGAGAGCATATTGTCTGGTGTATAGCTGCATCAAAAGGTAATAAAGACCTCAGAGTGGCTACTGGGACCCTCCTTTAGCACAGAGAACAGAACCTGAGCCTGCAGGGCAGGAGAGCTGCAACTGCTGGTGAGTGGGTGAGGGAAGGTGGCGAAGATGGAGGCAAACAGAAGAGCTGGATTAAACTGGGAGGTGACAGAGGACAACTCCTCCTCGTGGTGCCGGGGACAAATATTCATTTCTCTACATGCCACCTGGCCTCCTCCGGCCTGCTTCCATCTGGCTGTGGACAGAGAAATGTCCATGAGCAACCCAGAGCACTGAGCAGCTGCAGGCATGAGGAGTGAGTTTTTAGGAGTTAGGATTAAAAAAATGTGAGTTTTACCAAATCAGCAGCATCCCAGTGAGAATGTGCTTTAAATGAGTGCTATGCCTAGGTCTGGGGTATGCTCTGAGTAGCATCCACAGCATGCCTTTGTTCATATTGATTTGGGTCCAGTTGGAGTCTTACACATAGTGGCTTGAAGTGGATTTCAATTCAAACCTTATTAGCAGCATGGACACTTAAACCTGAAGAGGGTGGATGCTCATACACATCATACACAGGGACCAGCCTCCTCTGCCCCTTGATCTGAGTTTTTGAGGGGAATTTAGTTTTTTGCTGTCAAGTCCCTCCCATCTCCATCAGTGCTCCCCAAGCATCTGATAGAAAAGGAAGAACACAAACTAGATTCAAAATATAACAGTTTTCCACATTTCTTTGGAAACTACTCTGATGGCTCAGAACTTGCAGTATGTGGCTATCAAATTTGGCCGTTGTCATTCAAAGTGAGTGCCGTTTGTAGGGACAAGCTTTGCTGTCCTGTATCAGAGTGAAGGGCCTGATAGTAGAGCACACAGAGGGAAATGTAGTATATAAAAAGAATAGAGAAACAAAAGACAAAAAAGCCTCCAGTTTCTGAGAGCTTATAGAGGCATCTGGATAAGTGGATCCTGTTATCTGTGGTTGAAATAACTGGGTCCTCCGAAGTCCGGAAAATGAGGAAACCAATTGAGAACAACATTGTTGGAGAGACTTTAGCATTCGCTTTGCCAAGGTATCCCATGAAACTAGTCTTTCACACAGTGCTCCAGCCCTCTGGTTTTTGCAGAAATACAAGTTGATGGGAAAATTCAAAGTAGGTCGTTCAGAGCTCTTGCAATGCCCCCCTTTCCAATCACATTTTCAGCAAAGAAGGAAAGGATAAAAGAGAAAATATTTATTGTTATTTTTACTGTTATTGTTGTTGCCATTATTTTACTGTTATTTTCCCAAATTGTCATCAGTCTTGTGCAGATTATGGCTCTATGAAATATTCAGGTGTAAACTCCTTCCCCAACACTTCGCATTAACTTCAGCTGACAGCCTTCCCAGCCTGAGACGATTTGGGACAAAGCCCCATGTCCATAGGAAAAAGTGGCACAACCCCAGAGCACAACACTGTGAATCACAAGAGAGGTCCTGGACCAGCTATGGCTGTAACTAGAGCTATAATGATACGTAGATGTAGATATGGGCATAACCCTATACACTTGTGTATAAAGCTGCTCCTGGAAGGGTGCTAGAAGGCATTATCATTGCTTTAGTGTGCACAAGAAAGGTGGGATAAGAAAGAAAGCCCATCCTAACCAACAGTATATTAAGATGTAATCAGGGGTAGAGAGTAGAATCAGCAAGTCTGGAGCTAAGCAAGGAACCTTGGGCTCGTAGATTTTATCCAATAAGGAGTGGCCACATTGAGCCTCATGAGCAGGTAGCCTTGGTGCGCCTTCCACAGAATGCTGGCTTTTCACCAGAGGAATCTTTTTTCCTGGTGATTTACTGAGGACCTTGTTTAACATGAGATCAGACATCATTTCCAAACCCATTAAATTGTTTTTGGCTTAGTAATGTGGCTAGATTTTTCATTTTAATTTTCCTAGGGGCTTTACTATAGTGTGAAGCTGCTTTCTGTGTTTCAGGTAGAAGTAAATGTGGTATTTATCATTTTGAGCTGCTGGTGTTGAACAGCTGCCTTCGTTTTTGGTGCACTCTGGAATTTCAGCTTGCTTCTGTATTTAACTAACTGATTAAAAATAGGTAGAAAAGTCTCTGTGTTGCAAAGTCATTCAACATTTGGAGACAATCTTAAAGAGAAAAAAAGGCCACTACAGAACGTACACGGCTTCAAGCTTTAGAAAAGGGAAATGCTCAGAGATTAGTGTGGGGTCTGTTAAGCACTGAGCATTGTCTGGATGAGTTCCTTGAACTGTCAATACAGCCAGAGGAACTGGGTGTGCTGAGACCTTCCCTAGCAGTGCCCGGGCTCTCACAGGATCTGATCACACATTAGAAATGCCATGGCCAGGCTGGGATGACCAAATCATCATGAGGTTAAAGCTATATCATTACTGGTGACACTTAGAGTGGGTGATGACCCGAGTACCTTCTTGTTTTAGCTGTGCTGTAATAATGCTCTTTTTTTTCCTCCCATTGCCTATTTATTTACATGGAGAGAGGCCAGCAGAGTGACAAGTTGAGTTAACGAGACGGTTCATCATTTCCTCTTTTTGTAATTTTAATTCAGCAGATTGTTGCCTTGCATCTGCACCTATGTTGGTGCATCTCACATGCCTCTGACACATCACCTTTCCAGGGCTGTAATTTTTCATCTAAGATTATGGACAGACATTTAGAAAGTGGCATCAACCAGCGAGGCGAGGAGAATTTGGATCATTTTTATAAACTAAGGGACAGAGTGATGCATAAAACATATGTCAAATTAGAACCAGGGCTTCACTCTAAGAAAGACACCAATTAATGGGTTCTGTGGGTTTGGGTTTAATAGAGCAGAAGATTTACCAGCCTTTAAAAGCTTAATATTAACACCATTTTTTGGGTGAAATTATTTGTCAGTGGCTTAGAGCTTCCTGACTTCACTGGTTCTTTGCAAACAGTGACAGACTTAGCCAAAGAGACTGGCAGTGCTGTGGTGCTCCTTGCTAAAAGTGTTGCTTCATCTTTTCCATGGATGGAGCTTGAGTGGATGACAGCATGCATTTTATATAGGGAATATGAAGAAATAAAATCAACACATATAAGAATCTCTTTCTGCAGCTCTGACTGGCACTCACCAGCATCAGTGGTCTGATGAGTACCAGGTAATTTGTCTGCCTTCATCAAGTGCCTCCTCCTCTTCCTTTTTTTCAGAAATCTTTTATTCCAGCCTACCTGCTCTTGGCCTTCATAATTTGAGAGACAACCATCAACCTTAGTGCAGAACTACCACAGGATCACAGAATGCTTCGTGTGGGAAGGGACCTTAAAGGCCATCTATTTCCTTCCCCCTGCCATGGGCAGGGACACCTTCCAATAGACCACTTTGTTCAAAGCCTGCTCCCATCTGGCCTTGAACACTTTCATCTCATATGAGATAGGGAAACTTAACTGATGGTCCAGAACTACTGGGTTGTCTTGTGAGAACCATATAAAATCTCATAGTGTTGGAAGCCATGATTTCTTATCTACAGGTAGATTCTTCAACTCACCATGACTTTGACTTGTAAATGGGGAAAGAGGTTATGCCCAGGTGGCACAGGATCTATTCAAATTTATTCAAAGAATCTTTTTTCCTTGGGTGTATTCAACACTAAGAATGACTTAAAGTGAGTCCATGAATATGTTTTCAGTATCACCAAGACAATGAGCTTAAAAAATTATCATGTGTTCCTTAATCCTCATAAACAAAGGGATTTGTCATGCAAGATTATTTTAAGAGCATTCTTAAATTACTCCTTATTCCTTAACCACATCGTGTTTGTGAAAAGGCATGACTATGTGGTTTCTGAGATAATTTTATTCCAACATAAGAATGCAAAGAACTTAAGAAAAAAAAAGCAAACAAGCAAATGGAATGTAAATAAAGGAGAAAAGCAAAATATTTGGACTTCTGAAGTTCCTACAGGGTTGTTTTATGTATTTTAGAATGGTTTGCATTTCCCTTGCAAAATTTCCCTTGCATACAAAGAAAAGAGAGAATTTTCAAGGATCTGAGGTTACATAAGAGTTTGAGCAAAGAAAATCGTGGTCATGAAAGCACCGTTTGTGTTTTGCAGTGACATACTACTTGAGAAGAGCCATTCTTGCCGCTTTCCTTCAAGTGAAAGCTCCCATTACCAAAACACTTCCACACCAGCTATCGCAGAAAGATCAAATGATAATTCGGACAACAGGAAAAGGTTATTCAAGTAAATTTCTGAGGTCGCTAAAAGAACAAATTTACAATGCTTGAACAAGAGATAATGCAGGATGTTTCCATAGCCAATGAACTTTGTTTTCAGCGGATTTTTAAAAACTTACTCAGGCTGTGTTCCATAACAAGATGTTTCAGTGCAAAGAGAGAAGAGCTTAAAGAATCTCTGAATCTGCTCTTTTACCCAGGAGAGGCCTTTGGGGAAGATGAATCCTGTTGAATTTCGTACCTATATTTGTGTGAGCCCCACTGATGGATATGAGAATGATGTCTACTCTCAGAAGGACTCGAGAGCTGCATATCGTGTTCAACATTGTGTTCCTCAAAGAACTGTAGAAAATCAGTGTTGTAAGCTAATTAATTTGAGAAGATGTCTCCTGAAGGGGTAAGTTAGCATGCAGAATGCATTCTTTTATTATAAAGCTGTAATCTTATTTTGCTGTTCAACTAATGATGTACAGTGAGCAGAGACTGGGGAGCCCCAAGAAACATAATGATTGTTGTTTGTTATAGCAATATTTAATATATTTCATTAATACAGAGGTGTGTTCACTGAGGACAGTGGAAATTCTATTGTAGGGCAGGAGAAGAAGACATATCTAAGCTGAGCTAAAATATACACAAATTATTTCTTCTTGCTTTTTCAAAATCAGCCTTGATCCCAACAGTTGGTTGATCTCCTCTGTAGCCAAAGAGGACTCTGAAATGTTCTCTCAAAGGTTTACTCTTGAGTGGACAAAAATACAGCTTACTAAAGCAGAAAAGGAAGTTTGACTTTTCGAGGAGCTGGTGACAAGAAGTCTTTCAGTGAGGCTGATGGGCCAGTGGGCAGGGTTTGATGCTGAAGGATAAGGATAAGGATAAGGATAAGGATAAGGATAAGGATAAGGATAAGGATAAGGATAAGGATAAGGATAAGGATAAGGATAAGGATAAGGATAAGGATAAGGATAAGGATAAGGATAAGGATAAGGATAAGGATAAGGATAAGGATAGGATAAGGATAACCTTGAGAGCTGCCTGGTGGCATAGTACCATGAGGTCCTTCCATTTGCCTTCATCTCCTGGTGAGTGGATTGCTCTCAGGGAAGGTCACTCTGTGCCATGCTCTGCAGGAATGAGGGTGCTCATGAATGGTTGCTGCACTGTTCTTTGTGCTTTCTCCTAAAGCCCTGCTTGGACTAAAACTCCCAAGACCAAACATTCTGCTGGTCACTTGAGGCGAGAAGTGAAATAGGGGATGGAAAAGCAGCAAGGGATGGGGCCAGGTTAGCCAGGCCATCAACCCCACAGGTCAGCTATTCCTTCCAGCATTTCCAGCTCTGCTCCAGCAGTTCTGCTATAGAAGAGGTCTTGCTGTAACAGATCTGCTGTGGCGTTGTCACTGTCCATACTTTCCAGCTCTGTCCATCTGTCCACCTGTTCTTTCCCTTCCCCATGGACGGCAGAGTTTGGATTAAGAATTGCTGGGCTGAGAGGGTATTCTGCTTGTGGGAAGAAGATTCTGGATGGGTTGACAGCAGCCTATTCATTCCCTTTGAAGGAATGGCAGGACTGTTGGAAAAGTAGTGACATTGGCAGTTGTGCCCACGATGGATAGAGTGAAAGGAAGAAATGGCACTGGCACCTTGCAAGAAGTGGTGGATCAAGAAGGAGTGAACAGCAAGTGCGCTTAATAATGACAGCCACCTGTTTCATTAGCCATAGCTTCAAACTGAAAGGATGTGGGTTGCAAATCACCATGCAAAGCAGGCTGGCAAGGACCAGAGAGAGGTAGTGAGTTGCCAAAGGCTCTGATAGCAGCTGAAGCAACAGATGTGTTGCACCAAAGAGTGCCAGGAAAGGAACAAATGGCCATGGCTGCACTTTCCCTTGGGCAAGGCAGAACAGTGACACTGCCATTTGGCAATATTTCGGTCAGGTATTTATACGGGTAGTTGACCTTGATTTACAAGGCTGATACTTTTAGTGTCCTCCAGTTGGCACTTGCTGTATTAGCCACCTAAAGACAAGTCAGCATGAAACCCAGACATAAAAATTTATCCCATCCTAATTCATGAAAGGCACAGGAACTTATGGTGCACTATCATGTTACTTTCATAAATTGCATCTCATTGCTTTTTATAGCTTACATATGCACTATAAATGCTGTAAGAAGAGAGAGAAAGGGAGCTAAATAAGATTGAATACATGAAGAAGAGAAGTACCTTTTCCTACTAGTTGTACCAGAAAAGAAGTTGTTTCCCTTTGTCTTGAGGTGTGAGCTGTAAGGGTGAGCAGTGGATGAATTTCAAAAAATTCAAAGCCTTGGCTTGACTCAGATATGGCACCTTCAGCCGAATTGGCCAAGAACACAGGCAGAAGCCAGGCTGGCTCAGTATCGTACGCCCCTGGAGCTCAGCTCTTAGTGAATGTGAACCGAGTGTTGAAGGAATTTAGGATGAGACTTGACTGAACCTCTGCCAAGATCCGTCAAAGGCAGAGATTTGAAGAAGGATAGCCCTTTGAGATTAAGAAGAGTGAGGCTGTGTTTCTGGCTCTGTCTCATACTCCTGGGGTGACCCTGGGCAAGGCGTTTAATCATGCAAAAAGGAATACAAGCTGTATCCTCACTTTACAGGGCTGCAGGGGTGTTGAAAGGACAGATTAATTAAAGTTTAGGAGAGACTCTAACAGAACAATGACAAATCCTACACAAATAGCTTGTTGCTAGAGCTAATAGGAAATGCAAGCTGCAACCCCATGTGAATTTCTGACATTACAACATTTGGTTATGAGCAGGTTGATGCAAAATAGACAACTTAAGCAAAATAATAAGGTCACTAATTTCTGTTAGGAATTACCAGCATGTTTCATTTTGGCTTATTTCAGGTACTTTCTGGGTTTCGAACTCCTTTTCCGAACACGATCTATCATACCAGGGCTCTCAAGATGCCTTGTGGTGCTGTAGTCAGAGGAGAAATTCTATCTCTTCCTGACAGAGGTAATTTGGCTCCGTACCTCTGTAATAATATGCAAATCTCCCTAACATCATCTTTTTCAAATCACTACAGAAGTTCAGGCAAGAATCTGCTGCTTGTGAGATCAATCTAAAATTCAGATTTGATTCAGCAGATCATAATATTTGAGTTGATGTCCACCACCCTATCTCCTACAGGTTTTTCACTCTGAGTTTCCCATCTCAGGAAAATCAATGTATACTTAAGGATGGGTTTTTTTGGCAACCATATGTTTCTTGGCTACAAGAACACATTGATATCTTTTTGCTTGTTGGCTATATGTGGTATATAGAGACTACTTCCATTTTTCAGTTCAGGCTAAAGCCCTTTATGCTGCTCTATGAGCATATTAGAGCAGAAAATCATAGAATTCCTTATGAATTTAAGCTGATTTATAATGCACATAAAAGGTGAAATAGGAGGGGGTTTCTGCTTTTCACCATAAAGCAGGCACAAATTGTTAATTCAGCCAAATATTCCACTGTCTCTGTAAATAAATTAAAATCCCTCAATATAAAATAAAATGGATAGGTTGTTAATCCATTAGAAATAAAAAAAATTTTTTGTATCCCTTACAGAAGTCTGAGGTTAGATAGATGCATGTGAATAGTATTGTAGGAACTATTTTGCTCATCTGTATGCAAGTAGGTTGGGTAAAGTGTGGTTTAAAAAAATGTGCAAAGAAAAATAAAAGAGATTTGTGGGAAGATCAGGAAAGCAATGTTTCACATGGGAAAAAAAAGAGGGTTTTGTTTTACACTTGACAGTGACTTACAAATTACTCTTAACTTTCCCATGATAAAATCACTCAGTTTTTCCCCCTCCCCCAAATATGAAAAATCAAACCATTTTTTAAAGGTAATTTACTAACCCATTTAAAAAAAACCCTATCAAAATCACATTGTTAGGGCTTTCTTGGAGAAAAAAAATTAATTAATTTTGTTTGGACTGTCATCAAAATGCATAATTTCAGGGGAAATGTAACATGAGAAATCAAAGAACTGCAAGTTTTTATTAAAAGGAACTTTATGAAATTTTTCATACAGTGTCACTGAATCCCTGCAAACAACCCATTTCCTCATCCATCCATTCTGAGTTTTCCATAACAAAGCATGATGTTTTGGAGATGCCCTGTTTATTGAGTTAACCTCCGCTGTCTATTCTGGCAGAAAAGGTGTTCTTTGTGGGAGAGGTGTGCTCAATTTTGTATGTGCTAGCTGCATCACCCTTGAGAAGGGTTCGGCAGAGCTGGTAAAATTCCCAGAGCAAAAGCAAATCTGTTCTTTCAAATCTGATATTTCACGATGTTCGATGATTTAGTCTTGCCCACATACAGATCAGTACCTGTGTGTGTATTAAAGGTAAGCTCCCAAGGATCCTCTTTCCCTTGACTCCTCTCTAGGAGCCACCACCAGCACGCCAGGCATGTGAAGGTGTATTTCAGCACTCCTGAGTGGGTGCAGACTCCTGTGTTTCTTGGGGAAGCATTTCCTGTGTGTCTGCTGGGGACAGGAGCACAGAACAACACCCGGCTGGTCCCTGCCAGGCATGCTCACAGTTCAGTAAATCTTTTAGACCAAAAGGGGCAAACAAGCCTCTTTTTGCTGGAGGTGATGGTGAAATTCATGGTGACTTTAATAGGACTGAATTTTCACCCTGCAAAAGTTTTAGGGATTGCGTGTGTCATTTTTTTCCCCACTAAAACTTTTAAGCCAGATTTCTCCTGTGAGGCCACTGGCTCCTACATTAGACTTTTTCTGAACCATAATCTCCGAATCCTATTCTGACTCCAGACAGCATCTCATTTTTTGGCTGTGGATTGAGGGAAGCCTCCTTCTCCCCATATGCGGGGACATGGGGATCCTTTCATGGTTTCTGCTAAAGTGCACTGCTCCCAAGGCAAGAGACAACAGCGTCATTTACAGGCTCCAAGTGATAAGGTGAGTCAATAGAAATCACAGTAGGCTTTTGTTCTATGAACCAAAAAGTCAAAACCCAACAAACGGACTTTGGCAACAAACTCCCAGAGTGGTGGGAATGATATTTTGTGGCTCCCCACTCCCAACTTCATCTGCACATATGGCAATCCTGCTGCAAAGGCACAGCACCTTCCATCAGACTCGAAGACAGAAGTGAGGTGAGAGTCTGTCCTTCCACTGTGCTTGTGCCAAAAGTCATTTTGGTGCTGCTGATGGTTATGACATGTGTGCCTCCACAGATGATGCTCGACTTCTCCACTTCTACCCGGCTTCCCCCCTTCCCAGATCAAACTCCTCAGGAGAGGGGAGGGAAGGTGCTTGAAAATTCCCTTTGAAATCTTGCCTGTGAGGCATGGATTTATCAAAGCAAAGAAGTTGTGTGTGCGAGCACCAGCCCTTCCATCACATCAAAGGGAAGAACAAGAAGGAGTTTCAAAGGGGTGCCCTTGTTCCCTTTTCCCTATTTCAATGCGCATGCACACACAGGTATACACGGGCACACACGTATTTCCCTGCCTTTAGAAACCACGGAGCTTCTGCTGGAGCTGCTCCTTAACTCAGTGCTGATGGGGAGGTTCACAATCCTTCACCACAGATACAGCATTCAGGGATTAACCAGCTAAAGCACTGCATCCGTTCCTGCCCTCAACCCACACACAGATGCAGCTGAACCAGAGGCTCACAAATGGCTCCTTAAAAGGTCAGGATTACCCACAAAAGCACATCAGCTCCTTTGCCAAAAGACAAGAGTGTGTTGTCTTTAGCCCAGGTGACAGCTGATGAAACAGCCTTTCCCATGTGTTCAATAAAAACAACAGGCTCAGATCCCCTCTCAACACCTTTATCCTGGCTGTCAGTTTTGAAGCTTCCTGATACCAATGAGACATAAGTCAGGACAAAGATTGCCCTGTTTTCTGAGGGGTGAAACCGTGGCATATGCAGTGAAGTGACTTGAAGCCACAGTGATGGAACAAACACACGGCAGACTGAGGAGCAGAGCTGCAGTCTGAGATTCAGACTCAGAGAGACAGACGTGTGGCTTAGTTTATGGGCTCCAATTCTCTCCATAGTTGGGATGAGGCGAACTCTGTGCTCAGCTCTTCTACAGGGTGATCTGGTCCTGTTGTTTCATGGTGATGAGTGGTGAATCTGCAGATGCCTAGACAGAGCAAGGATGAAAAAGAGCAGCCAGCATGGCTACAGCTGTCACTGCCGGAAGACAGTGGCCAGGATCTTCTTTGGCTTTGAGCTGTCGCTTCTTGCTGCTGCTTGCTCTGTTCTATGACCTCTTCGAAGTTTTACACCTGGCTTATTAACTGGACATGGTGAAGTGGGTCTGGAAGTGGTTTACTGTAGAAAAGAACTGTGTGTGTCAATTTGCACACAGATGTCAGGATGAGAGCCCTGGGAAGCAATTTCATAACAATGAGCACATGTTTTCTTGAGGATGCAATGGTTTCATTCTCTCCAGGGTTCATCATTCCATCTTATTCAGTTTGTACCATGGCCAGTATCTTCAAAAAACATGTGTATCTGTGAATGCCCCTCATTTTTCTTCCCCGGCATGGTCATCATCCCTTGAACTTCAAGCACTTCTCCTCAGACCTCAGTTTCCTAACCAAGATTATTTATTGATAGCCTCTTTCTTTTCTTTTTTCTTTTTTTCCCTCTTGGCTTCATATCTCATCAATTAACTGGACAGGGTATTGATCAGTAATTGTGTCAGGTTTCCCAAAGGTTTCTGGTAAATGCAGCTGCTGCTGCTTCAGATGATTGCATATGCTCTGTCTTTGATTCACAGAGCACTGCCAGGGAGTACTCTCGCTCAATGTGACTTAAACAAGAAATGAGCTAACAATTTACCCTAAGGAGGGTATTATTTGCAGTTCTTGCTGGATGGGTGGTTGACATTAAAAAGAAAACAGAGGAAGCCAGAACCCAACAATTAATTCCCACTGAGCCAAATGGAAACTTTAAATTGGGGGTCTATGTCAGTCTGATATACATTAACTTATAGCACTAAGCTACCTGGCTGGGAAGATATTTGTGCCTGGCAAACTAAACTTACAGTAGTAACATAATTTGTACCACAGTCCAATTTTACTCTTATGCTTCTAAAGGCTCAGTAAATTAAGTTGGTGCTGGTGGCACTCTGTGCTGTAAAACTGTTGCTCTAATCCCTACTGGCTCTCCCACTCCTAGCACAGATCCTAAATTTGGAAATTATTTGCTTAAAGAGATCACCTATTTATTAATAAGGGATTTTTCTTCCTGAGACTTCATCTTCTTCTCTGCATGACAGATAATTCTGCCTTGGCAAGCCTATAATTCCCAAGCCTGGGATTGTGTTGGCATTTTCAATGTGTCCATGTGCAGGTGCTCATCTCTTTCCATGCCAAAGCCCTATTGATTGGAGTTGAGGAGAGAACAACATGATGTTGCCTTTGATTCTGGGACGATTCATGTGGCCTTACAGACCACGATATGCCTCTGGCCTCAAAGACTCAGTATCCATCTCTCTGGCAAATGTCAGAGGGCGCTTAAAAGCAGTTAAAGGTGGGTGGGTAGCAGACTGACCTATCCACAGATAGCCTGGGATAGAGCTTTATAGATCTGAATAAGGCAGATACTTCAGCAGCGGCTCCTTTGTGCTGTGTGGTGATCAGCTCCCTCTGTCTCACTACTGTGCCAAGGAGTCCAGCTCGGTGTTGTGCTGAGCCCCTCAGCAGTGCTCCAGGGAGGACTGGGCCACCCAGACCATTACAGGAGGTCTGGGACATTGTAGTCATGATGGCTCATTGCTAAAATTGTCCATTCCCCCAGCCACTCTGGAGTCCTGCTGTCTCTGGCTAGAAGGTGACGTGACATTGCAGAAGGGGGTTGAGGAGAAAAGGTAATTTTTTGAGTGGCAGTGTTTTGGCAGATAGAAGAGAAATTGCTCTGTGTGCTCCTATGCAGCCTTCTTTCTGCCAAGAGGAGAGCTTTTGGAAATGTCTCCTCACTAAACATCCGCTACGTATCCCCAAAGCTGACCACAACTTAGTGTGAGGGAAATCATTCCTGCTGGCAGGATGTGACTTTGTCACATAGTCCCGTGTCTAAGACCAAGCTTCTTGCTCTTCAAGAAGCCACTCAACAAGAGGGACTATTCCAGCTACCCAGGCTAGGGTCTTGAGCCCCTGACACAAAACTTCAGGGAGCACCTGATTGAAATAAGCTGTTGAAACCCCCTTGTGGGATGCTACCACACTGAAGAGTAAGAAAGAGGAAAGGCTAAGGACTTCAGGAGGAGCAGGAGAGTTTTGAGGGTCTCAGCTACAGTTAAAGCAGAGAGACTGGTATTTTGCTCGTGCTATCCCAAACCAGTTCTCCACTCATGTGTGTTTCTGGTATTGCCTCCTAGGGCTGTTCAATGGAAAGTGAGTAATTTCCCGGGTCCAGGCCTGTTTTCATACTTTCATGGGAGTGAAGAAAACCTTGTCAGATGAAGCTTGTTTTCAAAACACCCACTGCAAGTGCATGTCCAGCCCATGCAGACACACACAAACACAAACACAAAGGCTTTCTCAGTATTCCCCTCATTGTGCTATCCAATTCCACCATTGTTTTTCCGTTTGCACTTTGACCTGTATCCAGTGCAGCATCCCTGCTTGTGCTGTGCTTCCCACAGTAACACATGTACACGTGTTCCCATACGGATTATGCACACACTAGATCTTCACAATTCCCTTGTGGTACCTGGCACAAGTTCAAATGAGCTGAATCAGAAAGCGATGGCTTTTCCCCCCTCTTATCACTACATGTAGATCTTCTTTGGGTTGGTGACTTTCCAGCATATCACACCCACTGTTTATGTTTTGTTTTGTAAATCTATTAGCACAGCAGATAATAAATCAGTCTCAGAATTAGAACTTTTATGATGCCTTTCTGCCGCACAGAGGATCTTTTTTTATTGAGGTGAGTGGTAATTTTTTTCATGAAGATTCAGCATGTGAATATTCTAACCACCAGCAGCGCATCTTCTGTAATTCCACACACTGAGCATCTTCACCAGGCTGTCAGCTGCTGCTTCTGACTGCTTCTCTTGTGCTACGGACTTTCACACTGCTCTGGGAAAGCTTCACAGCCCAAAGATGCCACCTGCTTCCTTGTGATCTGCTCCAAAAATGCTTTGATCCCATTCTGTAGGACGAGTGGTTGTTGTGGGAGATGAACCAAAAAAGAGGGCTTGAGTTAAGAGTGCCAACGGAATGAGGAGTCCCCTGATGAGGTGGGTTTGATTTGGGCTGTTCCAACCATGAAGATTAACCCCTGGTTTTCAGCCCTGATGCCATGTTCAGCCATTATTTCCCAAAGTTCTGAGCAGCTGTCAGCAGGTTGAAAAGTGGTTTGAACAAAGAATTGAGTTCCAGAAAAGAAGGTCAAATTCAGCCCACGTGAAAATTTAGTCCTTAATGTTAAAACAAAAAGAGAATCACACTAAGAAGCTAAGTTGAAATAGCAGCTTTATTTCTTCAGAGTGTTCTCGTATATATGCTGCAATTCATTCCTTCCCCATCAATCACAGTAAAAAGCATATTTTCTTAAAGTAATTGTGAAAGAAAAACGTGTGATGAAATCACTGCCAATGGTCAGGCTGGGAATTCATCAACACGTCTACTGATCGTATTAAAAAGGTATCACTGCCTGTTGAATTGTGGAGCTTAATGGAAGCAAAATTAGTCGACAAAATTATGTTTATTTTTCCAGAGTTATAGACTTGATCGCATTTCCAATTCCCTGCTAAACAAAGCTATGAGACTAACTTTTGTTCAATTTGAAGCATTTAATGACTTCATAAAAAAGGAAAAACCCAGGCTGTAGAAATTTATATCCATAAAAAGTTGTCATCTTTGCCTTATTTTCAATTTTCCCGTGAAGTTAATAAAACATTTTGCGATCATAATATATTTATGGGGAGGGGGAAATGAGGTGTAACTCTGACTGAGGCACAATGATTTGCTAAGAATTGTAAAGTATCAAGGGCTACAAAGTTGTACAGAGGAAGATGTGTTTCTGTACACTGAGTGGAGTTTTGAGTACATATATTCCATACTTGTTGCACGGAGTTTCTATTCTCCCAACATACATAAATATTAATGAGTTCAGAGGTATGAAACTCTTCTCAACAAGTTGAACTTAGACTCCCTCCTGTGTTTGAATTTCTTTGCCTTTTTCTTTTGTACACTGCATGACAGAGGATAGGAGTTTTGGAGCAAACTTGATGGTAGTGTTTTGCAGCTAACAAGCACAGAGCCCATTATTATTCCCCGTGCCTTTATTCACAGGGGAGAAAAAAGAAAGCTATTAATGAACATAAGTAGCTTTCTAGGTTTCTGTTCTTCTCTGTCTTCTGTTCCTGCACTTTCCTTCTGGTATCTGAACTTTTGGCCTGTTTTGACAGCTGGGTGCAGACCCAAATTTACCTTTGTGAGTAGGATGCTGAGCACGGTGACTGTAGCAGCTCTGGACCAGGATTTTCTTTCTGCTAAATATCTGCCAGTGTTTTGTGAAGGATTAGGACTCCTAAAGCTGACCAGAGCTCCTAGTACAGCACCAAAGAGCGTCCACGATTGGAAAGACCATTGCTCTCGGTCTCTAGGCTTCATCTCCATGGGAAGAAGTCCCTGTAATATCTAAGCTGAACACAGCAGGCAGGTCTAAAAGATATTTGTATTGAAATGAAAAGACAACCCCGATTTTCCAACCAAAAATGCACTCTGATTTTCCCTCCAGTGTTCCACTGTTCTGAATACATTCATAATTTTGGGGAAAAGCTGGACTTTATGTAAATAAGAGGAACCGATTGTCTTGAGCACTGCTACTCCAGCCTCCAGGGGTCAAGAAATGGTCCAAGCAAACTGATGGATGTCAATATGAGTGATAGGAGACGTATGTTTCTGTGTGCTAAAAGCAGCACAACACATTGCAAGGGATGGGAAACTGGAGCGGTTCCGACAGAGCCACATATGGCTTCACATATATAATGTGCAAATTCATCAGTCAAAAATATCGAAACAATTCATAAGGGTAAAGCTCTGTTCCTAAAAGGGCTGCAGTCCCACAGACTTAAGTGGAGCAGAGTGGAATCAGTGCCAAGTGCTTGCAAATCCTCCCACTGTAGTATTTTCCAGAGTGGTGACACATAAGCAAATTTCATCTTTGGAGACCAGAATTCTTATCTGGCTTTAACCATATCCAGCTGAGAGATTCCACCCACCTTCCTCTGTCACTTGCATCTCTTCTGTTGTCCTGGGCTGGGAGAAGCCCAAGCACACCTGGGATAGGCAAAGGACGTTGCAAGAAAAGTGTCTCACCCTCTGTTTGTTGGAAGATGAAGAGAGGGGGCTTCATCCTCATAGTGATAAGGGTTGGTGGACTACAACATTCTGCTGGTCAGGAGAGAAGCCTTTTGGCAGGGTGTTCCAGAGGTGATGTCAGAGGTTGTTGAAAGCGAGCACAGGGACTACAGACAGAGTTAGGCCTCTGTGCTCAGGTCAGGAATGAAGAGCCTTGGCAGAGCTGTGTGGGGAATCCAGCAAGGTATCTGACGTCAGGATTCTTGTCCCCAATCTGCACTAATATTTGCCTGTCTCAAGGTTGCTACACCCACTCCTTAAAAAGAAAATGCAAAGAAAATATATGCAGGAATTTTTCCCTTTGAGGTGTAGCCCAGCACCAGTAAATTTCATGTTTTCACATCCAAACTGCTCTCCAGCAGCAAGAAATGAGTGTCTGGGCCCACTAAAAGCATACATTTGTCTTTCTGGGACCAGCACATTCCCCCTGCTTGGTAATGTTTATTTCCGTGGCTAATTTTGGGCTGACAAGATGCATGGAGCTCTGGAGTGCAGCTCCCTGTGTAGACTGTGCTGAAATGACAGGACAGATCCACAGGGCCATTTGCTGGCACATGGAAGAAAAAATGAAAAATATTAACTGCATGAGAACTATATAAGATAATCCTTCTTACAGCTAGCTCTGCTCCTGCTGCCACTAACTGCATAATGCCAGAGCAGAAAGCCAGGCCCAGCATGGCTGCTGGGAGAGGGGTTTAATTATTTTCTTTTTTCCATTTTCCTTTCAGCCTTCCTAGTAATTTGTGTTGCCTTTGTTACCAGAACAAGGGAGACAAAAGATATTTGCCTTTTAGATTCCTTTAAGAAGCAGTTCTTTGTGCTGATGAGAGCAGCCTTCCTGACAAGCTGCTGAGAGTGAAACCACAAATCCACACAGGTTCAGCCTGGAGCACGTACCAGGGAGACTCCTCGCAGCCACAAACCTCCAAGGGCAAGAAAGGGGTGCAGTCTTCTGGACCAGTCTGTGTGACAGGATTTCCAGCAGGAGGGTCAATGCAAGCCTGGCCTCAGGCATGTATTATTTGTTGTTACAGGCTATTCCTTGGCAGGACCTGAGCTGGACCACTAAGCTCTCCCCCCTCAATCACCAAAGATGCTTTTGGTAGAGTTAGCTCATGGTGACAGCCACAGTGGCTGGTTTGGAGGCAGGAGTTGAGGAGGGAACAACTTTGTCCTGTTACTGAGCCTTGGTGCTTGATAAAACTGTGTCTATGTGTTGAAAAAGAAAGAAAAGCACTAGCATTAATGGAAGAGTGGATTGTTTGAGACAGCTCCAGACATCCAGGATACCATCGTATTTTCCTGCTGGAGTTAAACTGATGGGTGTTGTTCCAGACTACACACTTGGGAATGCTTTTTATTTTCATTTCCAGCTCAGAAAACTTGTGCCCCCATTTTCTGATTGGAAAATCACACTGTTTTCTGTACCTTCTTATCATAAAATAAGATTCTGATTGCACAGCATAACTTTCATTCCAAACTGCTCGTAAATTTAGGAGTGGCAACAGCAAAACCCTGTTGTATGTCATTGTCAAAACCCATAAATCTGTGTGTCCTTTCTGCTTGTTGTCCCAGCTGGCCATGAACACATGGGCTTTTTTCAGACAACTGTATTAACAAGGAATTCTTCCTTCAAAGACACTGGAGTACAACAGTCACCAGGCCTTTGTCAGAGATACACCAAGGTCTGGAGGGGGAGAAAAATAGATGGGTCTTTGTCTTTAGGTGTCCAAAGTGGGGCAGAGGAAGCTGAGCATTGGAGGAAGAAGACATATAGGAATCCATGTTCATGTAGGTGAATTTACCTGTATTAAAAAAACAAAAAAAAAAGAGCTTCCTCAGAACTGTACAGAGAGGGATCTTTGTTATTAAAAAATATGAGGGGTTTAATGCAGATTAGTCTGCTGCTGGAGACAAAATATGGCTGTATGCATTAAAAGTATTGAAAATGGCTGGCTACTGCACAGGTACACACATATGATGTAGTCAATACATTCATGAATCTGGAAACACTGGCAGATCTTGTGCTTTGCTGCAATTTGCTGATGCTCTGCTTTTCATTCATTTGAACCTGTTTCCCTTCATGTGAAATATTCTTTGAGCAGAGTTGGCTCTGGTGTTTCTAATGCCCTTAGCAGAGTTTGGAGGTCACTGTAGCAGAGCAACTGGTGAAGACAGCAGAATTCCAGCAGCACTAGAACTGCTTCCATGAACTGCTCTTCGTTGTGTCCTCTGGACATCTGTTGTGCTTACTTAATGGGGACTGTTGGCTTTGCTCTTCAGGAACCAAATATCCTCAAGTTCAAAACTACTCTGAAGTGCTGGTTAATTCAGGTCTAAATACAAATAGAAACACAAGCAACAAAATAGTTTGTAATGCTTTGCAGCGCTTAACATGAGCATGTATCTGCCCCACTGAAGAGGAAACTTCCCTGATTATTGACTGAAATTCCTTTTGCACTTCTTAAACAGCGAGAGCCATGTCACATGAGATGAGCCAGGACCTTTGTGTCTCTATATAATGGATATACCTGGATATAATGGAACCAGGGCAGGAACACAGCACGGGGATTTTGCTCAGTGTCTTTTATAAATACCTGGAGCTAGGCAGGAGGTTGTTTCTGCAGAAAGGACAATACTCAAAGTGCTTTCCAGAAGTTTCCAGCAGCTCTTCGAGAGAGCAAGTTGGTCTTTCACAGGAATTGTGTGCTTGAAAATGTTAGAAGTATTTTTCTCCACTGTGCTGCAGGCTCCTGCACGTTATGTTGTCATATTTGGCAGGAGGGTGAGGGGTAAAGAAGTGTTAAGTTATAATGTAAATTGAGTTTATTGCTGTCTGGCAGAATATTTTGGCAGCCTTTTTTGACAAAGCCTCTGCCACAAACACTTTTTAGCTCTTGGAACCAGGTCAAAATATTAATCTGGGTGTCTGCAGGGACATGTACAATGCTACAGCAGCTCCTACTGTCAGAAGATGGATGCATCCCTGGCTTCCCACTGCACACACTCACTTCTGACAATGTTAGTCAACAGGTATTCCTAGCAAGAAAGATAATTGGGGAAGGAGGAAATGACTGTTTCAAAAGAGTTTGCATTAAACAGCTGTTCAAACCGTAATGTTTCCAATTTCTCAGTGGCTCAGGACAGGCACCACATCTTTCTTGAGGCCATCAAAACTCAGCACAGGTCATTACTGATCTGCCAATCAGCCAGCTTCAAAGCAAGGAAGGGAATTTATCCCAGTCTAGCCCTCAGTATTTCATGGTCCACATTCCTGTTGCCAGAAGTCAGGTTTTTAATCACAAACCCTCACAGACCCTTAATGAGCCTTAATGATGTGATACCTGCAGGGCACAAGGAGAAGTTGTCCAGTGAGTCTAGCAACAGGAAGGACTCATCCCACACGGCCTCCTAGAAGGATCTTCTGGTTCACTGTGTCTCTTTAGTAAGACATCCATTGGGTTATACCAGGTGTTTCTGTCAGAATCCATTCTCCCATCATTTCAGATGAGGAAGGGAGTGAAAGAATGATTGCAGTCAACTGCACTTCTTTGCTTTCTCTGGCCCCATGATAGCACCAGTTAAAATTAATGGGGCCACTGTGCATGCCCAAGCCTAGCAGAGGATTTATTTGACAGAGCTGCAGATGGAAGGGTAAACTACAGGCCCAAAATGGCTTCATTACTCAAATATTTTCTTAGAAAGCTTTGAAATGGTATGCCTTTGTAGTTTGTTTCTTTGTTTTAATTAACATTGATCATTGGCCATACCAATTAATGCAATTACATGGTCCAAAATAAAACACCCTACCAGATCTGTATCATATGCTACTCCTCCCAGGAAAACAATTTGGCCACAGCAGAGGGAAAAAGTAGATTAGCCAAAGAAGCCATTTCTGTTAAAAGAAATTGTCACTTGGGCTCTTTTTTTAGAAGAAATTATACATTGCCTGTGTGTAGAGTCATAACCTATTTCCTTTTCAATAGGAACTAAGTATTTTTAATTACTGGGCTGTCATATTAACTATCCATTATTTTTATTTAAAAACATGAAATGAACATTAAAATTTAGGAAATTGTCTCAATATTGACATTTCCTTTTGGGACAGAGGTACGATTTGAAGTTGCAGTAACTTTGGAAGGTGGGGTTCAGCCATGCATTCATATCTGACTTTTCCAGTTAATTTCAGTGACCAGAGAAGCTTACAGGAGCTGTTATTTTCCCATTTCTGCATCCAAGCAATACATTGGAAAACAGAGACGTGACCTGAGCACAACCTCCCTCTGATCTATAAGCTATATTATTATGACTGTGGGTGGTGGGGATTTGTATACTTGAATTCAGTATTTTTTTTTTTCCTCTAAAATATTAATCCTTTACTTGGAACCCACATATAAAAGTCTTGGCTTTTCAGGACCAGATCATGTGTTTTCCAGCCTGGTGGGCACCTCACATATCCATTGGTGGGAATTTGTTTCCATCGAACCTGAAATGAGAGCTTAATTTTGGATTTGCCTGAGGGCCAAACATTTTTCACAGTTACAATCCACATCTAAATACCAGCACTTTGATCTTCCCTGCTTCATGGACTCCACTCTTTTATCCTTAAAAGTGATTCAGCCAGATTTGTAGTGGAGATTACACCTCACCTCTCAGTACCTCTGCCTGCACAAACATCAAACCCCACCTTTTCCAATCAGTTCCCTCTCACTGGGTGGTGGGGTGGGAGAGTGTTCCCAGACCATCCTGGCAGGGTGTTCCATCCCAGCCATGTGCGACAGTGCCCTTCAGACAAACTCAGAGGCAGAAAAAAAAAGTGAGCAGAGAGAAGACCTCCAGCTTCATTATCCACTCAACAATTCCCGGGCTCTGGAGGAGCTCTAATGCCATTTCTCACTCATTGATGTACTTACACCTGCACCCAGCTGAGGAAGCCCTGCAATAATTTTCAGACCAACACAGTGGTTTTCAGCCCAGAGGGGCACATCAGGGCAGGTGAATCACTTTGCCAATAGGTAGGGGGAAATCAAATAATAAATAAAATAATTCCTTCTTTCTCAAAACACTGACTAAAAAAAGGAAATTTCGGTGGTTTGTATGTTTTATATACTCTTTTTACTGGTTTTAAAGTATTAAATAAAGCTGAAAAACCAAAGTGAAATATCATTTTGCCTGTCAACTTTTTTATTCACCAAAACTGCCATGACAAGGAGGAGGATTGGGCTGTATCTCCCACACCAATTTTATACATATTTTTTAATATTTCCAGTGAGCTGAAATATTTTTTTTCAGCAATCCTTAAAAAGCACCTGAGTGACCATTGCCCTGAGCTTTGGCATGGGATGTAAAAATGGGTCTCAGGGGTTACCTGCAGTCTCTTTTCTAGGTCACTCATCTGGGGCATAAGGCACAGAGGAGTTTGACTTCTGCCAAACACACATTTGAATCGAAACAGAGATCACAGAAGGAGCACAGAAAAGAGTGGACTTTCTGCTGTGGGGCATTTGCAAGAAGAATGGTGCCATACCTAGAGGGCACAAAATCAGGACATGCACTTGGCAGAAGAACTGCAACACAGAAAGCGAATGGCACCGGTTCAGCTGGAAATCTCTGGGGCCGTGAGGCGTCTCAGGCTGCTGTGTGAGTCCTCCAGCATCCCCCGCCTCCAGGGGGATCTTCAAGAGAATCACGGTGAATTAGGGGTCAAAATCAGTGGAAATTCATTGTGAAACATGCTGCTTTAGGGTTGCTTGCAGGCTACGTGAGACGGGGGTTGAATAGGTGGGAAGTCTCCGGAAGGGCGGCCGGGCAGGGCCGTGTTTGATGAGGGCTCTGCCCGGGGCAGGAGCCCCCAGCCGCGGATCTGAGCGCCGCGCTCGGGGTCTGCGCCGCGCCAAGAGGGGCTCTAAAAGTAGGTCACAGCTCACTGGGATGCCAGCTCTTTCTTCTCAGGTGCATCAAGGCGTTCTTTCATGTGCTACTGAGGCAGGAGCAGCAATTCCTGAGCGCACCGAGCTTCCGCGATCCATCTCCCGCAGTGTCTGCTCTGGGGACGCTGCAGAGCTGGGGGCCGCTCCCTTCACTGCACCCCGCAGGGTCTGACAGGAGCAGCAGGGCAGCAGCAGGTGCCACATGGAACGGCACACAGAGCTTGGGTGATGGCCCGTGGCAGCAGATATGTCAGCTTTCAGGTCATAGGATGCCTTCCCATGCTCCTTATCAGTGCCTGGTGCTGCTGAAATGTCCTGGGGCTCACACAGCAGCCCTGTGCTGCTTTACTTTCCATGTCCGGGCTGCACTTTTATCTCTCTGCCCTCATCAGGTGCTTCCTGGCTCAAGCACATGTGTTTTCCCGTGGGAAAATGCACTTTTTCTTAGTGACAAAGACGAAGCTTGAGATAAACCATCTCAGTACAGCGAGATTAACAGAGGTTGAGAGAAAATAAATGTGTGGTCATCACCTAGTGTCAGAAGCTTTGAACAGATAGGAAGCCGAATGCCCCATTCACCATTTTTCTAGACAAGAGGCAAAAAAGCCAGAAGAAATTGCAGTTGTTTGTTACTGGAAGAACAAAGTGCTTCACCTCATCCCTTCACACCTGCAGGGAACGGATGGTAAGACTGGGAGCTTCCCCTTCATCTTTAGGTAAAAATCACACCCACTTGTGGATGGGGTGTTGTTTTGAATATCACCAGGGCTACTGTTCTTCATTATTCCCAATTTTCTACCCCAAGGATATGGAGATTTGACTGTCACCTATGCTGCTTTCCTCTACAGTTATGGCCAAGGGCTGAAAGAAGCAGACCATGAATGCGAGATGGCATCACAAAAGCTCACCAGGAGAGAAGGCACCTGTTCTCCATATGATGAAAGAATGGAGCCAGTGTGAATGTTTTCCATTTAAACTGGGTTTCAGAAACAAACAGTTAGCACCTAAATAAGTCTATTCAGAGGAAATACCCGTGTCTCATGCAAAATGTCAGTTTTTCACATAGAAAAATGCATTAAAATGTCATATGTCAAAATATATCAAATATATTTTGTCTGAACTAAATCTGAGGTGGAATTGTTTGCAAAAATTCAAACAGGGAGAAGTTAGACTACTCTGACTGAAAAATTAATACAGCTGGTTTCATCCACAGTGCGGTGTAAGCATGCCCTTTCTACGTACAGGAAAAAACCTGAGATACCTGAGTGATGAAATTAAGGGAGAAACAGGACATTGAATGTTCTGGATAAAGCTGTAATCATTCCATCAGCTCTCTGAGAGCCTTCAGCACCAGCGAGGTCAGCTGGCATTTCTCTCTTGCTCTACAATCAGCACTGAAGTCATCAGGATTATCTCACGGAAGAGAAACTTTTACTGGGCACGCTGCTCAGCGTAAATCTAGCAAGAGTTGCCCTTTTTTTGTTCCAAGGTATTGTCACGCACTGATCATTTGCCAGCTGCTGGTGCTGCGTGTGTTGGTGTGGGGGAAGACAGCCTGAAAGAGTAGCTCCTGCGTGATGCTGCGCCAGCGGCTGCTTCTCTCCCCGTCCCTGGCGGCGCCGCAGGGCGGGGCTGTGCTCACAACCACCCCCAACCTCAGCCCCCCCGAGATGGGGACACACCCGAGGGCTGCTCTGGGACTCCCCAGGGAACCGGCCAAATTGCACGGGATGAATGCATTCGGGAAAAATCTGTTTACCGTGATGCTCTCATACAGCTGGAAGGATTTAGCTGCTGTTTCAAGCAGACCTTCTTGTAAATGTAAAGGGGCATCTTGAAATGCATTTCAAACAAGGGAATGAGGGGCTCTGCTCTGGCTCATTTTCACCTGCGATGTGTCACCTCTTAAGTGGCCCCAATTTACCAGACATCGGCAGGGAATTCAATTTGCCAACGCCACTCCTGCAGCTGCATATTCCAGTTACCCACACCATGGCCAGAAGTCTGCTTTAAATACACAGGGGTATAATCCTGACCCTGACTAACACCAATAACAAAAGCTGTCCTGGGCACAATCTCAGTGATTGCTGTGCACAGGACTCTCAGTTAGCGGCAGGGTGAGCTGTGACAGAGTAGGGTCATCACAGCTATAGAAATCCTCCCCCAAACAGTGAGTTGTTTGCATCCTTTATACACATAGGAAATAAAATTACACTGAAGTCCCAGTAGTTTATTTGAGGTTCCCTTCTTAATATCTCTGCTATAGAACACCTGACAAGAGCTTCCCAAGTGGCTGCCTACCTTGAAAAGAGAGGAGACATCAGCAAGGACATACCAAGAGCTCCACAGATGGGTACTCCGATGCAGCCCTGAAGATGAGAGCAATAGCATCATCCATAGTCAACTGGAATTTCTCTTTTACAGGAAATAAATATTGGATTATTTATTTTGCATCATGACTGCCTTTTCCTCTCCTCTCCTTTCTACTTTTCCCTCTGTTTGTTAAGGAAAGAGCATATGATGAGTGTAGTATATTATAACTGAATATTAATCTCTTCTATTCAGTCAGTGCATGCTTTCATTTATATGGATGATTTGTTAGTTTGTTTGAATACACACAGGCATATTTAACAGTGAGGTTTATTATGAAAAATGCCCTCGAATTAACTCTTCTAAAAAATGCCAATATTATTGGCAAGAATTGCATTTTATTTTCTTTGTAAATGTGCTGCTTTCTTAAACATTCATTTCCTTGGAAATCCAGTACTTTACCAAATGCAAAAGCAGTGGTGATGAGCAAATGTCATTCCCACATTAAAAAGCAAAACCCAGCCTTGATCTTTCTACAGCAGATTAGGGAAAGAGATAAAAATGAGATGAAAACCTCAAATGTCTGTTCCACTAGGTTCGAGGCATTCTTTTTGTTTTAGTTCCGCACTCTGCCTCTATAATTCCCCCTGGCTCAAATGCCAATTTTCTGCTATGTTGGCATGACTGCCGAAGAATTACTTCTTTTAATAAACTGCACAAAATAGCTGCGCAATTAGGCAATTAAACTGTTTTAAATTTAATTTAAAATCCTGGCATTTTGCTAGGAGTATTTTTTTTCTTTAATTCCTTCTTTTTTTTGTGTGGTGGAAGCGAAGGGCGAGTTGGAAGGGTGGGAAGGCAGCACAGTGATGTGGGAAGGGTCTGGTGTGATCAGAGTTGACTCAGGCAGATCAGTATAAGGGCTGTCCACTTTGGGAAGCACATTCCCACCCTTGTCCCTTATTAGAAAAAGTAATATTTTCCCTAACATTTAACACACAAACAAGCTTAATCTGATTTCCATCCTGATCCCAGATGGCTATCAGGGCTTGTAAGCAAATGATTTCAGGAGCTGCCTACCTGCTCTTGGCTGCTAATTCAAAATAAAAAGGAGCGCTGGAGAAAACACAGGAATTACTGCGCCCGTGGGTGAGCAACCTGTTCTGCTCATCACTGCATGTTTCCTCTGCATTCAAGGGCACTTCTCCAAGTTACCTGAACTGTAGGAAAGTTTTTCCCTTGGGCTTATTTGACCTGTACTTACTGAGGGTTTTTTTTCTTTTTGCTACAGATCAAGTTTGCATTTTGCTAAAGGCTCTCTCGCTGACTTGACATGGGTGGTGGCAGTGGGATTTACTGTTCCCAGAGATGGGGACCAAAGGAATGGTGAGATGGTTTATTCCAGCATGCCACAGCTGCATCCCCAAACCCATCATCCCCTGTCTTGCCCCACTGCCAGCCAAAGCCCCCTCTGTTCCACTCACACCATGTGGGCCAAGCTCTGGTAGCCCACCATTGTGCTACATCCCTTCCCAACCTAGCTATCTTCCCCAGGCCACCATCTAAAATATATGCCCGGTCCTCCGTTCCAATCCACGCTTCCAATCCATTCCATTCATATACCCAAGCAAAGTCCTCTCAATAACCACAAATCCTCAGCTGCCCAGTCCCATCCCTGTGCAGTGCAACTGCTCTTCCACCCCCACTGCTTCACACCCTGCACCTCAGCTGACCCACAACCTTTGCACTGCCAATTTTTTCAGAGCAACCTGTCCTCTTTACTTCTCAATGCATTAAATCTCTTTTCTTACCATGATGGCTGGAAGAAACAAAACATTCTCCCTGGTGCCCTGCTAAAATTTTCTGCTAATAGAAACACACCACATTACTCAAGTGTTTTTTCTCTACCTATATTTAAATGAATGATGCCACAGCTAAGCAAAACACCCTGGTGTATACCCTGCAATGCTGACTGTCTTCTCAAGAAAAGCTTGTATCTCCATTGTCACATCATGGCTATTTTTAGTGAACCAGTCATTCCTGTTAGTCTCCTAGTCTTTGAAATTAAAAATAATGGAAAGAGAATTAAAAGGATTCTTCTAAATGTTACAATAGTCACAAGCTGTTTGCAAAATTCTAGGTGAAGCTCCACCCTCCGCCCTGAGCTAATGGGGATATGAACATTAAGAATATTCACGTCATTGTTGCAGTCAGACTCACATTATCATTTCCACTTAATGCACCGTTGGGACCAATCTTGTGGTAGTTGGGGAAATGTATTATAAATTAATTCATTATTTCTGATATGATTCTATGCTTAGTTGAGATCTCCCGTTCTGCACAATGAACCCGCTTGTTGCCCTGAGAACAGTCAGTCCCAGGCAGTTCCTCTCCCTGAGCCTGAACATCTTCAGCCTTGGTGCTGCACAGGATCTGTTGGCAATCAGGCTGTGCCAGGGTGCTAAGAGAGATCCAGGGGCTGCAAGTGCTGCATTATGTGGTGATGTGAGACATGCCAGGAAAACAGGCTGCCCAGGGCAGTGTTTTAGACTGAGGCGTTGAGGCAGCAGTGAGACATACATTTTCTGCTTTTTGGACTTCTCAGAACACCACTGCAATATATTTTTTTTCTCTATGTGTTAGCATAGATTGCAATATTAATTTCTGCCCTCTCCTCCCTCTTGACATTGACTTTCCACCATGAGGCCTTTGGCCATCCAGTCCATTTTGACAGAAGGGCAGGATCTCTGTCTCTGTGTTTATACAGTGCCCAGCATGAAGGGAAACTGATTTTTGCTGGAGCTTTAGCTGCTAGTGTAATGCATGTAATAATAATATTACATCCTTGAACACTCTGTCCTGTTTCAACGCATCTGACAACATTCTTTGAAAAAAAAGAGGTATGTATTATATAGATGTGAACAAGCTCTAACATCAAGTGGACAGCACATAATTCCAGATCATCTTCTGAGTGTCACAAAACCCCAAACTGTCACAGGGATGCTATAGGGAAGGATAATTAAGATAATGGGTTGGTCTTTATGTTTGTACATTGCTTAGCAGCCATCAACAGAATTACATCTCCAGGCACATCTCAGGGCGTTCGTCTAGCCTCCTTGGTAACAACACGCTGTCAGAACTTCAGAACAAGAAAGTCCAGGCTTTGCCTTTGTACATTTACAAGGTTTTCAGGCACCCTAAGTCCTGGAAGAGAAGCATCAACTTTCCTGATCCTACAGGCAGCAAACTCGAATCTCAGGCCGCCAGCACTGACAGAGAGCCACGCTCTGGTGGTGACCCACAGGTGGGAGGTGACAAGAGTTCCCTATGGGGTACCAGCTCCCTGCTGGTTTGTGCTGAACACACACCTAAACCCCTGGGCATGCTTAAGATGCCACTTCAGTGATTGGTGCTTCTTTATTTCTGCCAGGCCCAGGATTGTCCAGCAAGGCCTTTCTTTTGGTCAGGGGGCTCAGTTCATATGTGCTTCAAGAGCTACACATGGGTGATCACTCCTTGGACACTTCTGCTTTGTTTTGCAAGATAGGGATTAAAGCATGTCCCAGGAACCCGTTTGTATATTGTAGTTCCTACCAATGCCAGCAGAGGTTGTATTTAAATGTAAGATAAACACGTATGCAAATAATACATTGACTCTGATTCAGTCATGATGACTTTGCCAATAAATATACAATCACTTTATAATATATTACATTTGTATATTTTAAATCACCTAATTGATAGGACCATGAAAGCATTAAATTACCGTATAGCAAGACAACTATACCACACTAGACATCTATTAGCGTACTATACGTCTGTGTTTTACCAATTAATGGCTACCTAATTATCTTGCAATAATGAGCTTGTTAAATACTAATTAAATGGCAAGATGTTTGAATGCATTAATAAGAATGTAATTATACAGTTATTGGTGACATAATTTTCACATCATTAACTAGTAACTTATCCTTACTAAGTTTACTAAGTATATTCTTTTAACTTTCTATTGATGCTAAATTAAGATGCAATCGCCAGTTAGTTAAGACTGAGAGAGATGGCTATAATTATCAGGATCATTATTGGAAAAGTTTAATGTCTCTGATGTTATAAATAAGCAATAACTGAAGACTGCATTGGAGGAAAAGCCAACAGAAGGTGTAGCTACACTGCACACAGATTCGAACTTGGGATAGTCTTCCTCCAGACAAGAAATTTACCTCTCCTAACAGACCAGCTTTCAAACATGGAAATTGTAGTTGGTTTGCACAGCAGGTGAAATTTCCCTTATCAAACTTTTCTACCAGAGTGCTCTAAATGAAAGGAACTGATGACAAAGGCTGAGTCCTTACCTGGCTGTGTCCTTCCCTGGGGCACTCCAGGAGCTGGTAGTCTGGGGTGATGCTCACCTTGTTTGCTCAGTACTCGTCCTGGGGAAATAATTTCTGATGCTTTTTTGTTTAGCTGAGAAGGAAGAGGTGCAATGTTGACAAGTCCATAATGTGCTCTTGCCTGGAGAAGGACAGTAGAGCCTGGTGGGACCAGCACTCTGCTGGGACTATGGAGACTCTGAAGTCATTCTGAGTTACATCTCACACTTACCCTGAAGTTTGGACAGGTAACTTAATCCAATTTATCTTTCCATTTCTGGGACTTGTGAGAGAAAAATAATCACCATTGATGCTGAGGTAGCAAAAAAACCTTCAAGTCACGGGCTGCATAAACACTGATGTCAACAGCAGCTCCCCACAGGGCAGGTATCAGAGCAAGTAAGAGCAGTCCACAAGAAGCTAAACTCAGATCTCCGCTTCAGCTGTTAGGATGTCATAGTTTGTATAAAAGAAAATAGCCAATCTTCCATCCCAAATCTTTTATTTATGAAAGGGAAATAAATCACCCTGTGCATTTCCACACCAGGAAAAGCTATTTAACCAAGCGAGCATGTGCGAGCCATGGCAGATGCACAAATAGTTCTGCATTAATCTGTTCTTGCACCCTCTCATCCCATTTTTGCAAAAGATTGGGTTCATACCATGTCTACAGTATTTAAAATGAAGAAAGTGATTGAGAGCCATTTACTGAATTAGGCACTGTACTGAGATATGGGTGTAACAAAATCTGCCCTCAGCCTCAGTGCCTTAATTAGCCACTCCACCTTGATGAGTGCCACAGATCCCAGCGCAGCCCGGTGTATGTCCTGCATCCCCAGCTATAGGTGCACTGCACATCTCCAGTGGAGCTTGGCCAGTGTTTCCCAAACACCAGGAGACAAGAGGATGCTCAGTGGTCCATCACAGCTCAGCAGAAGGACTGCAGCCTATATGTTAAAGGGCTTTTCTGAACTGTGGACACTGGAAGTGCCTCATCTTTCCCAAGGACGTAACCTAGCCCTCTTCTAACATTTTTTTATTTCTCTTTTAATCTATTTTTCTGAGTCCTTCAGGATTTCATCAAGAGAACTGGGGAGGTCTGTTGAATTCCTCTGTCTCCTGAGATGTATTTAACAGGAACGTGTTCCTATCTTGGACACGTAAGGTGGGAAAATGTGTACACAGACATCACAGTAACATCATCTTCTATTGATCTCTACTGATACAGGTGCATTGCGGATGTGTTTTGCTTCTTTAAAGAATTGTTTTCAGTGGATACTTGTCAGGTTCTTTCCATACGTCAATTTAATCTTCTTATAAGAGGGACAATTTTGTGTGAAAACAGAGAGGTGCCCTCCTTATCCTCAACAAAAAAAAAAATAAAGAAAAGGGAGAGGGGGGTGGGGAGAGAAACCCTTCCACCTCTTCACAGCATTTTTTTTCTCTCCCCAAAAGCAATATGAAATTGCACTGAGCAGGTATGGTAATAATCAGCACTGAGCAGAGTAATGGCGTGTCTCCCGCACTGAAGCTCCTGACAGGAAAATCATGACCTGCTCCCCACAGGTATCAAAGTCACTAATTACCCATCACGCGCTTCAGATCGGCACTCATTAGAGGAATCGACACTGTGTTACTCAGTCACGGGGAGTCTCTTTCAAGTACAGGCACTTTTCCCTTTGATAGAAAGAGGCTGCATCAGCACAGGCAGCACGTTTGCTTCTGTCACTTGCTGGCTGCTGTGCTGCACATGAGACTCGTAGCTGAGGAGGCAACGAGTTCAGCTGAAGGAGCAGCTCTGTGCTGCTTGGAAAGTGTTTAATAACCGATCATGGAGGAGCACATTTCTAAGATCTGCTGCTGCTGCTGCCGCTCACGTGGCCTAAATATCTTCTTGGCAATGTCCCCAGTGCTGCCATCTAGTTCCAGGTGTTTCCTGTGCCTCTCAGATAAAAACATGATCTAAAGAAAATGGGTTGTTCCTGCGTTTTTTTTCAGGAATATGCTAATCAAGATAGTTCTGCTATAATTGTTTTCATAGGCTAATGAGTTGATAGGTAGAGTCCACCTCCCTAAATCCAAATCTAAATATCCTTGCCATCTCCACAGACCAGATATGCCTGGAGCCCTGTTTTCAGACCCATCTGTAACAGGATTTATATTTCTTCCTCATAACTCTTTCCTTGTTGCAGCCTTTCTCCTTATCTTCCAATTCTTTTTTCCAAAGTTGCTACTTGATTTTACTCCATGTCTTTGAATCTGAAAATGGTACTTAACAATTAAGAATTATTGTTTTTTTGGCACATTATCTCTACAGTGGCACTCACCAGAAGAAAATAATGAGGCAGCACCGGAAATGTTACACAATTTATAGGTTACCTAGTTCAGAGAGACACTGGAGCCTTTCTCTGCGCTGAAACATCCAGCACTGATCACTGTTATGGCCACAGTACCTTGCTTGGGTGAGCCATTAGTGTATTGTAGCATAGAAATCCCTATAGTGGCTATAAAACATATTTATAGATATATAAAACCAGGATGCTCTGGTCTACTGAAAGCACTTAGATACTTGGATAAAGAACAATGTGTGGAAGCTGGATGTACAGGGGAAAGAAAGAAGCCATGCTCCGGTTTTGAGATCAGAGTTTATTTTCAGGCATCTGCGAGGAAAGCCCATCAGTTCGATGATTATCTGAACATATGTGGAACATTTGTAAAAAGCTGGGAGAATTCCATTATGTATAAGCTGCTTAAAAAATGGCTCACTTAAGGTTATTACACTGCTGCATTGGGTTATTTTTGTTTAATTCAAACTCTGCAGTGAGTGAGACTCAATTTCAGTTTAAACAATCACTTCAGTGCCTTATCTTTCTCATCATCTACCTAAAAAAATTGCAGTGTGGGATTCATATGGATAAATAGATGATTACACACACACTTGTTCATAATTTTCTCCATGACATTCTGTTTTCTGAGAATAAAGAAAATGGCTTACAGGGTGCTTTTTTCCCCTCTCCTTCTAAGTGAATGATTTCCAAAGGCCTGTCTGTCCAGAAGAGATTAACGCTTTTGCCTTAGAATGAGGGCAAAGAAGAGTTTTAGTGTGACAAAATCAGTTTTGAATCCACAAAAATTTCAATTCAGAAGTCTATTAAAGAATATACTTATAAATTGTCCTCTCTAACCTGCTGCATCTGAGGAAAGAATTAAAATATTTATCCAGTGACCCAAGAAGATGCTTCAAATCAACTGCCCTGTTGATAAAATGAGTACGATAATGTTGACTATGATTTTGCCCTATAAGAAAATGCATATTGGACAGCTTTTGAATTAGCTGTGCTTCAGTCGGGGTCCCCAGTGAAAAGGCTGCATGATGTTTCTGAATGCAAACTTCGAGCATCCAAAGCAAACACTGCAGCAACATCCTCTCTGGAAAGATCTTCCCACCACGAAAGGACTCCCAGCCACGTAACACCAAACCAATAGCAATCAAAGAGGTGAACAAAAAAAAAAACTCACAAGCAATACTCTTTTTAAAGTACTGAAAACAGAGCATTAAAAGACATGAAACCCCCTCCTGTCTTCCCCTCAGGAGAGCCTTCATAAAGGAACCTACTTTGGGGAATATGCTTCTTTCACCATCCTACTTCCATATTCATATTCTTAAGATTTCCTAAGTCTATATGAGAAGAAAGATTTTCTGTAGATTTTCTGTAGATCTCTTTCAATCAGCAGCTCTGCTATCAGTCCTGTGAACTCTCCCTTTCCATAGGGCAAAGCAGGCACCTGGTGATTAAAATTCAGCCCAATACACCCAGATTCAGATATTCTGCAATGTCTTGGCAAAAGTTTCCGGCCACTGTCATGTGCACCTTTTCTCTCTCCGTGGTACATCCTTCCATACAGGGGTGGCAAATGGCTGAGGTCTGTGAAACAACAAAAATTTGTTCTCTCAGGCCTGTTCTTTGTTCCCCAAATTAAAGGGAAGTGCAAAACTTTAATTGTGCTTCCCTCTGCGTCCCTCCTCGCGGAGTGGTAAATCGGGGTAAATTGTGGTAAATTGTGAATGCACTTTAATTCTGCTTATCACAAGTCTGGTAGCTCATTACACCCTCTGTTTTTTCTCCTCAGATGCTATAGAAATACAACAGTGTAACTAACACTTCTCCTCATTTAGAACAACAGGCGGCGGGAGTACATGTGATTTCATTGTCTTTACTTGGTAATTAGAGGTCTGTTCCTATTCCCACTGTCTCAGTGGGGTGCTTGTATAGTACACGTATTTAAGTCCTTTCAGGTGTTCTCAAGGTGGATTTGTATGAAATATTGCATCAGTGCAGAATGGTGCCTGCTCTGGTGTGCCTGTGACCGCTGTGTGTAGAAGGGGAACTGGCACACAGGCTTGTCTAACTGCTTGTATTGCCACGAGTGTGGTGTAAAGACTTGCTCAGACAAAAGTCATTCCAGGAGGGAGAGGAGAGCTGGGATGTGGGTGGTCCTCCTGGCAGACTGAGTCTCTACATCCATGAACAGGGTGCCACTGAAGAGGGTTCAAAGTGCAGTGAGCCGCACCTACTGCTGAGCCCCCAGGCTTCACACACACTGGGTCGTCCCAGGAGCGTTCCTGTGGGATGTATCTTCCCCCCTTTCCCTCCTTCAAGGTGTCTGAGAAGGTGAGATGTGAGGGGCCATAGGGCAGCAGCAGCGAGATTGACACAGCCTCTTATTTAATGCATGTGACAGGTCCATTTAAAAATGTAAGTATTATTATACTTTGATTTCAGCTTCTGATTCCTCCAGATCTTTGTGGTTGATAAATCAGACTCCCTCCAGGTTTTGCCACCTTCCATCAGTGCACATTATGCTTATCGCAGACAGAAATCCATGACTAATACGAAGGCACATTGCATATACATCCAATGAATGTGCCTGTATGTTAACAATGTTTTAATATACCATATTCATGGTATACTTTGAAAAACACAGTAGCTGGAGCCAACGCTGCTGACAGAGCACATCCTTTCTGAACTTCTCTTTGAATTCCCTTTTACTCTTTGAATTGGGATAGTTGCATTAAGGCTGGAAGCGCTATCTTTCTTCTACTAAAGCACTGGTGATTTTTGCCTTTTCTCCCTTGAAATAGGCTTGTGGGTTCAAGGACTGAATTCACCAGAGTTCATAAGCATATGCTTAAACTGATAGGATTAAACATTGGGTAAGGCAGTGAAGCTTGGAGCATGCGTTTATCCCTAAGCACAGGCTTATATGCTGTGCTGAGTAAGGACTGCTGGACATTTGAAGCAACCCAAAGCCCTTCTTCCCCAGAAGTTCCTCTGCTGCTGCTTCACTCTTGGTTAAATGAAGCCAAAGTTTCCCATGCAACACACAAAGGAATGTCAGGATGCAGAGGTCCAGATGCCCAGGTCTCTCCAAGGAACTGCTGTAAGTGCACAAAACTATTCTGAGCCATCTGGACATTATGAGAACTTTGCCTTCCATTCTTGAATGGAAAGAGAGAGAAAACCCAGAGCTGCATAGACCAAAACAGGATCCCCAAAATTATATGTTTCCAACAATTTGCTTACTGAAAAGGCTGGACATGTGGGGTGTCAAGGGGCTGCAATATTTTATCAGGACATTGACAGATGGTCAGAAGTAAGAATCCAAAAAGCAGATACTTCTGTTCTTTGAGAGCACTTGAAATCTGAACCCTTCCACATGCTTTGGACAACGTTGGTCCCATAGACCATTTAAACTTCAGGAACCAAGTAAAAAAGAAGCAACAGTTATGTTTTTTACCTGCTGTTCCCTAAATACCTAAAAAGCAATCAAAGCCAGAGGTAACTCATGGGAAGCTGCCACATTAGCAATGGTGGAAGTTTGTCTTTAGCAAAAGCTTACATTTTTCTCTATAAATCAAACTGCCTCAACCATCTTTGACATCAGTCTGTATTAGCTCAGTTGTACTTCAGTGGAGATCTCAAAAACCTTCTGCTCCCAAACAGTGGCTTAAAATCCAGTGACAATTGCCCTGCCTCTTTCCTTCTGAAAGACAGCTAGCTAGGAAGATGCCCGGATGGCAGTCTCACCACAACAAATCCCCAACAGATCAGAGACCAGGAGACTCAGCTCTGCTTTTGCTGCTGGATTTCTTGGCCCCTGACAGGACACGTGTACAGTGCTGGTGAGAGCTGCAGCCAGCTAGAGCATGACTCTCTGCAGAGTTCCCCATTCCCTCCTCATGTTAAAGGTGGCTGAATACCTGAAGAGGAGCTTTGGCTCGCCACCTCTCTTCCGTTTGCAGTGCAGGAGCCAAATGGAAAGACCCATTTTTTTTCCCAGGGAAATATAGGAAATGCTGTATATAATTAAAACTGCACTCCACAGTCTTCTCTTCATCAACAACAAGGAGCAGCAAATTCCAGCACACTTCTTAGTCCCCTCCTGGGTTTTCATTTTTCTTCAATATTTTCTATTTTTTTGCCATATATTTGCTTAAAAATATTACCATTAAAGAAGGGAACACTTGATGGATGTTCACCTGAGGTCTGGAATTATATTTTTTTATTATGAATATTGGAAAAGGATGCACAAGGCATCAGCAGAATGTTGCAGCATGGGTTATAGATTGCTGCTCAGCGGTTGGTGGGTTGGCTATTTCTTTTAATTGCTGATACTGTATTTTCAGACAGTGCTGATTTTATGACAAATCTTTTTGCCTACTTTTCTGCAATTAAAAAATTTAGCTGATAGTTGAAAAAGTTTTTCCATAAAATAAATACTCCATTTTACAAATACACATATGCCTGTATATGTATTGATATGCACAAACACACACATGCAGAGAGTCATGTAACTCTATTTCACAGCACTTCTTACATGGAGATTTCCACTCCCATAATTCTAAATCTTTTCTTGTGCTTACTGAGGAACCCAGAATTTTTCTTTCCCAGACAATTCTTGTTCCCAATGAGGTCTTTTACAGTATTTTCTTTTAGTTAAAAATCCCAAATAGCCAGAGAAAAGCTGTTTCACTGACAACTCTGTGTGTGGTTGTGTTACTTTCAACCTCAATGTGCATGTCCCCTTTTCAGCTCCTGAACTTTGAATAAACTGGGCTCACCTCCAAGAGTTACGGCTTTAAGAAATATAGGTAATTGCACCATTACCCTTTTTATTTGTTTAATTTTTCCCTTCAGCCTGCTCTGTTAGTTTATCATACATTTGGTCTAATTAAAGTTTCCTGCAGGACATTTCATCCAAAATAAATAATGGCATTGCTCAGAAGGGCTTTGGTTACATTTTTTTTTCTTCCAACTGTGCTGAAAGGGAGGTTGCTGCCTAAAAAATCTGTGCCTGGGTGGAAGAGACAGTTTTATAATTGCATTTCCAGTCTTCTTTGTATTCTTTTGTGCTATATGCTTTTACAAGAAGAAACTGGACAGGCCTGTTGGATAACAGCCAGGCAGAATTGTCAGAGAGAGAGAGACCAAATTGAAAATGAAATAGAAAAGGGGAAGGGAAATAAAAAATATCAGGATGATCTCTCAGAACAATGACTTAAGAAAGTGAAACTGGAGGAGAAAAATAACAATTTTGTTTTGTGTCAGTTTCTGACGTTTTAAAATTGTCTTTTGCTTTCTGTTTGGTGCTTTTTTTTTCTCCACTTGTGACAGAGAAAACTCAAAGAATGGGCACGTGTTTCAGAAATGGAACTGGGACAAAACATTTTTTTCCTGTCTAAAATCGAGCAGTGAGAAATCCGAGTGCACTCTGAAGGAAAAGAGGGACGAGACGGCTGTGTCTTGAAAGTTGAGGCTCTGGCAGTCTCAAGGTCATATCCCTACTCTGGGTTAGCTCAGCACTTATTGGTATGGCATTCATTTAATTAATTAATTAATCATTCAGTAAATACATATTCTCTATCACTGTGAAGCAAGAAGAGACAGGATCAGCATACCCAAATCTACAGCCTGTGCCATGACCTTCATGCATCTGAGTGTGAAGGGCTCTTCTGATTTTCCTTCCACTTCTCATCTTTCCTAAGTCCCTGCAGGTTTCAATTTCTCAGGCTGATGTACTCAAAAGTTGGTAGCAAAGAGGTTAGCTCTGCTTTGAGGAAAGGTGGTAAAGGAAACCTCCAGAAATCCCATCTAACCTGACTTTTTCTGCGATTCTGTTTACGTCAGTCACAAAAACATCCATCTACAAGCACCAGCAGCTGTACTCTTTGTTCCAGAAAGCCCACAAGTCATGGTCAGACAGACTCTGTGACTGGTAAACAAAGACAAAAAAGAATAAAAGGGAGGTAAAAAAAGTCTTTGAGCCTTGGGATGTGATGATTTGTGCAGGGGCAGATTGAGAACAACTGAAATGAAAGGAGAAAAGCAAATGCTGGGCTGTGAGAAGCTGAATGGTGAGCACGTCTCTTCCACACTTTCCTTGAAGGCACAGCGTGTGGATGTACTTTCTTCATAATGACAATATGATGTGATTCATAGTAATTGCTTCTTCACAGTAAATTTTTCTAAGTTGCGTTGTTGTGCCACGTTGCAATGGCAAAAATGAATGATGTTAAAATACTGAGCAGACAAAATGATAACACCTGTTACAGAGCCACTTATAAACCGGAGTGCAGGGAGGCATTTGTACTTGTCTTTATCACACATTGTGAGCTACACATCTTACGATGGTTTATGAAGGAGAAGGCAATTTCTGCTATTCTGTATTAAAACATTTCTCAGAATTCCCTTAATTTACAGACATCCTCTCTCTGTTTACTTGACATCAGCTCCTGCTCTCTGCCAGGCAGTGTAGGAGAGAATTCACAACTGGCTCAGCACTCAGATTTCCTACCCAGACCAGGTCTGGAAGGAACAGAGTAACAGTATCTCCACATGTACTTTTAATCCTGCCCCGTGGTAACACACAACTACCCAGACTGAAGAGGAGCAAGGAGCTGTACCCCCTCTTAATGCACCCTGGAGCAACCGAGGCCATGAACTGGCACAAGCAGTCAGGGCAGTGCCTTGTGAGGGAGATGATGTACAGAATTTCCACTGATTTTTGTAGGTTCTCAGCACCTACATGGGAGTCAGGCAGGTCAATGCCTTTGTGCATTTGCCCCTAAAAACTTAATGCAATGACTCCTTGAGCCAGTGGAGGAGTGCGGATGGCTTTTTCCATCCCTGGGTAGAGCACTCTACTTTCTGCCAGCTTTCACCAACTGTTTCAAAAACCTGACGTAATTCAGAGCAGAGCAGCCAGGAGCCAGTCCGTGATGCCACATGGATTTCCTTGAGGGGTTGACATAGCTCCCAGGCCCCTGATAGCCACCAAGAGCTGCGGGCAGGTTCTCTCTGAACACTGAATTCACATTAGTGGGCACAGCAGAGAGCTGCCACCACACAGAGGACATGCAGGATGATCCCCTTATACTCTACTGAGAACATCTACCTCCAACAACAAAGCCAAGAGCACAGTCAGATTTTTATCTTTTTTTCAAGGGTAAGGGAGAGGTAGAACAGCTTTCCTCTGATTTCTAAGGAAACTGGTTTCATTGCTGGCCAGACATCTTCTGTCAGCTGTCTCCCATGGAAATGGAGCCCTAGTGAAGCCACCTCTGCTGGGGTTTTTGGTCTAGGTTCCAGCCTTGCAAGTGAGTTACTAAGCTTAATTCCTTCTTTTAATTTTCTTCTCGTTGTTCTTTTTCCTTGGTGCAGTGTATTGGCTTCATTAAGATGCTACATACAGGATTCTCTACTAATGCTCACAAGTGCCTCTTCCATCCAGAGGCACCTGGAGAAATTGTTCCTCTAAGCACCAGACACTTAATGAACAATGAGATGTACTCTCCAGTCTGCTTGCTTTCTCACTCATTTGTCCTCTTTCACACTGTCTGGTGCAGTGAAAAAGCGTCTACCATGGTCTTGACCAAACACTTTAATCTGCAATCATCTTGGGATATCCAAGTGAGCTAATTACCAGTTTTGTTTCTCTCTCCCCTGCCCCTTCTTCCCTCTGATGACAGGAGGATGAAGTGGATACTCAGCTCAGACAGAAATTCCCACATTTCCCTCTCTCTTTCCCTGCTAAGGAGTCCCCTGTGAGATACTCTGTGCCTTTTGATGACAGTGCTGGCGTCTTGCCTCTCAACTAATCTAGTCCCTCTGGGAAGCGCTGGGGAAATAATTTGGCTCCCACCAATCTTTGAAGTTCAGGTTGTTTCAGGAAGGTTTGTCAGCACAGAGACAGATTGCAGGGACTCTGGGTCAGGTACTTGACTTCGCCACAGAAAAAGACAAGGCAAGAAGCTTTAAAAAGCCCAGAATTGCCGTCCTGTGTTCCAGCACTCTCTGCTCCCCACAGCTGGGGCTACAGCATCTGTATGGAGCCATGCCATGGGGGTGTAGTGAGCCAGTGCACAAGGGCAAGGGAAATGCATGTACCAAAGCCAGAAGGGAATGATGCCTTAGGTTTTAACTTCCGTATTTTTCAAATCCTGTACTGCCTAGTGTGTATCTCTGAAGTTTCTTGTAGCCTGTTAACTTCAGCTCTCTCATGATAGGTAGACATAACAAAGCCCCTCCAGGCCTGCTCTCCAAGGACACTCAGACCATCCTAGGCCCAGAAGTATAAACTAAAAGCTTCTGAATGGGGGGCAAACTTGGGGAAATTACATCATTAACTGTAGCTTTAGTAGGAGAATTTATACTGATATGCAAATGAACCAAACTTATAAAAGTGTGAAGAACTCGTGGCCTGTTTTCTGTCTTGGGGTCCATCTTGGCAGTAGCCTCTGGCTCCCCAGGGGGTACCTTTGAAGGCTTTTCAAATAAATACCTACATTTATTCCCTCATTCTTGTCTAGTCTCTGTTTTTAGGTGGCCTCTCAAGGCATCAATCTTGAAACAAAACCACTGCTTCTTTTATTGTGATAATTTCTGTTTCAAGATACAGACATTGCTGTTTATCATTGAACTCATCTCACTTTCCCACTTACCAGTGGACAGCAAGGGGTTCTTCATTTTCATGGAAGGTGAAGGGTTATTAATTCCCTAACATTAGCCGGGACAATTGCTGCCTGAGGGATTCCTATCCTGTTCAGCGTGATCCATTGTTGGTTTGATCATGGTGGAGTAAGAGGGTGAGGTGTAATTTAGACCTGTGCAGGTAACAGCTGAATTAAGTCCCCAGGGAAGGTAGACTGCTGGGGTGGATGGGCAGGCAATGAGTCCCTCACGGGCACTCCTGTGGGGCTGAGCAAAGTCTTGAGAGAGCTTTTTGCCTCAGGAAGAAAGCAGTGAGGTGGGGATGTCCTTGGATCAGTGCTGAATGAGGCTGTGGAAGCAGGGAACAAAAAAAGCAGGAGAAACCAGGCTTTCAGTGAGAGCTGAGGTCCAGTCTGGCCAGTACAGGGGTGGTGAGCAGCCCTGGAACTTTCTTATGGCTCTTTCTACTTATCTTCTTAAATACCATATAACCATGAGCAATTACAGCTCCTTCACACCCATGTGTGCTTGGGACACTGACGGGTACTAGCTTGCAACAGCTTGTGTGGGGTTGACGTTCACTTTACGGAGACCAGAAAGTATTGGTACAGCTCTTCCAACATCACTTCTGAACCAGACTCACAGCATCCAAGTTCTGCAGCCCCCAAAAAGCTTTGGCTGTTCCCAAAGGTGTAGCAAATCTGCTTTGTGACCTGGAGAGTGAGGTCTTTAGAACACATTTCAGCTTAATTGTAAACACTTCCTATGCAGCTGGATAAGAGGACAGGTCCAGCTCTGTAATCCAGCCAGCTAAGTTCCTGTTTGACAACATGTTCTGAGTCTTCCTTTTTTTGTCTTCACGTCCCCGTACGGCAGTGTAAAGCCTAGTTAAACCAAGCCCTTGACATATTTAAAGCTCTGTGCAAATATTTGTTAGTCCTCAAAAATCCCTGGTCTGTATTAACGGGTAAATGTTGCTGGGCCTGATTCAGTCATAGAATATATGACAGCCTCACTGGTCTCAGGTGAGGGCATGTCAAACAGTAGCAAGCACACAAAAGCAGCAGCTCAGAGAAGAAAGACTTTCCAAAATCCACCCAACCATTTCCACCACCTAAAATAGCTGTTGGCACAATGTTGCTTTTGATTTATATGCCTAAGACTGTTTTGCCCCAGGCACTGTTTTACCCTGGAATACATCATCCAAGGTCTGCCTTTTCCAGTCTTCTTTGGGACCTGACCTTTTCCTCTCAACTTTGCCACAGCCGCCACCTGACTTTACAAGCTGGTTCCTTGGAGTCCATCTCCCTTACTTCTCTGGATTTTGACTGTGCCCTTACCTTGCCCTTTAGATTGGAATTTTGGATCTCTGTCTTTCCTTGGTTTCTACCAAAAGGAGCTGATTCCTGTCTTAGTCTGCCTCACTTCACTCCTCGTGTCTAAAATTCAGTTCAGTTTAGCCAAGGAGTTTCCCAGCATTTCTTCAGCACCCCAGCCACGCCATGAAGCTGAAGAATTTGGGCAGAGTCCTGGGACCCCAGTGGTCTATTCCCTGGGGATATCTGATGGCAGTGGTAGAGCCCTGGGCTCAGCTGGGGAGGAATTGACTTGCAGCCCCCCTCCTCAGACACTGCATTCATTTTCTCAAACATTCATGAACATGTTTGCCATGTGTTTTCTGACAAAGCTCAAACCCCATTTTTTTTTTTTTACCTTTTGCATTGAATATTCACATATCCTTAAGTTAGTGCCCTGGATCTTCTCCTGCCTTCCTGCCTGTGGTAGGTCTGCTTTTACCATCATTGCCTCTTCCCCCGTGTGGCTGTTACTTCCATGTGGCTGCAATCCCACAGCGTTGTCCCTGCTGGAGGGAATCTTGTGTGTTAACAAGTGTGCATTTGCAGAGTCTTCAGTCGCAGTAGTCTAGGCTGTGTGTACTGTGAGGAGGACTGAGGGAGATTTCAGTTCCAAACTTAGATAAAGAGCACAGCCCTTGACTTCTGCATGATCTCTCTGCAGCAGTGCACTTTATACACACATCTTTTTGGACTCTGCTTTAGAAATGCTTATTGATGCCAGCTGTATCAACAGCTGGGTTCCTCATCTGCAGTGTTTTGTATAGCCTGAATTCTTTAGGTTTGCCTTAATGGACTAGAGATCATTAGCAGTGAGAATCCTTCAAATGTTGACTTGGCTAATTTGTCTGTCAATGGTGTCTGTGTTGCAATTTAGTATGAAGCTGAGAATATAAAAGTGAGTAAGTTGCATTATCCCACAGGGATGGCCATGTAGCTGGTTCTGCAAGGAGTTTTTCTGTTTAGAACCACTGAGCCTCACCAGGCCACCAAGCTCTAGGACAGTGCCCCACGCTCTCCTGAGAGGCTGGCTGTATTCAAAGTTTAGAAAAATCACTTTTTGGTTGGCTGCTCCCGTGATACACATAAGCTGGGCTGGGAGAAATTATCAGGCTCTGAAGGAAACTCACGGGGTTTCTTGTGTCTGAACACCAGACACTCCTTTCTCTGCAGAAAATTAATGTGGCCATGAGAACTGGCCAAGAACAATTTGCATTAGTGGGTGTTGCAGCTTTGGTTCAGCATTTTATCTCACTTACTCAGCCTCCAGCAGAGCTAGGCAGGGACTGCAAAAAAAGGAAAAGAAAACAAATCCTTCCTTCAGCGTCTGCTCATATACAGAAGTAAATTCACTTTATACTTCTCTGTTGCTGAAAGCTCAGAGTGAAAAACAGTGCTGCTGCTGGCTTGGCCATCTGTCTGGGGCTGGGAACTGAGGGTGCACCCCAGTCCTCCCACAGGTTTCTTGCTTTGCCTCAAATTAAACAAATAAACTATTTTTTATCACAGCTTTTAACTTGTAAAATGGGGATAGCACTTCTCTGTCCCCCAGGGATACTTTCCTCAGCCAGCATGGGAGCTTGTTTCCTGATACCCTCAAATAAATGCTCCTAAATGTGCCCAGCCATCCCGGCATGAAGAGAGGCAGTGCAGCCAAAGTCACCTCACTCAGTGTCTGCTGAGACAAGTGCTAGGATGTGGCTTTGTTGTTTGCAAACTGCTTTTCCATGCAGTCCACAGACCCGCTGAAACTGAAGCAATCAAGATGTCCAGCAAAAGCATGACAAATAATTTACCACCCTGGCTACTTGCATGTTGAAAAAAACCGAGTTTTATTCCTTGGCATTTATTTTAAGGCTTCTTGAAGGATAACAAATTTTTCTGGCCTGTCTTTATGTATTATTTTCTTCTGCTTCTCCTGATATCATGTGTATTATAATGTAAAATAAATAAGTGCATTAAATGGAGTAAAGAAATTATGGAAAAGGGTTTGTTGCAGGAGTTCGCCCTTGAAGCCTCCATCTCCTCCTACAGATTCCACATAAAAGCCTCTTGAGGAAGATAATAGAATAACAAGCCAGGCTACTGAAGTGGCGAACAATCAGGAATCAAGTAAGATGGAAAGTGGAAAAATAGTAATAATGAAAACAAGAATGAAAATTATATTTCAGCAGTATTGGTGCTGAACAGATCAGAGTTTTTAAGCCAGAAGTGTGGTTTGCAATTTATAATAAAAATAATTATCTTTAAGACTCTTCCTTATTCTTCCACCCTTTGCTCCCACCTACAGAATCTCACAGGATTCTTTGACACAAAAGCAAATTTTATCATGTTATTTTTATTCTCAGCAGTTTAGAACAGCGGTTTCAAGGCCTGGGCTATGGATTTCATGAATGGGTGGTTAGTTTGGCTGAGGACAAAGCTCTACAGGGATATTTCATTCCCTCCATTCTCTTCACAAAGGCTTGTTGGAAAAAATCTATATTTGAAATCTGACCCTTTGGCTCATGCAATGCAGCATAGTAATTCCCAGGCCTCTACCTCTTGTTCTCTGATACCAGGGAAGAGGATGGGTTTGGTCCAGCTTTGCTCCTGACTAGGAGAAGTGCTTTTTTTAAAAAGGATTATTCATTTCAAGTAGATCAGCCTGTTTAATCCTCCCCTTTGTGTCTGCCACAAGTGCTATCCACCAGGGCCAACAGAGAAACCTATTTCACAGGAACTGGCTATCACCATCTCTCTCATGAGGTGCTGGGGGCCTTGCACCAAGCCAGGAATGGTCACGGCAGATGTGAAGAGTCAAGGCTCTCAAACAGAGTGCAGGAGTATGAGTTTGGGGGAAAAGCTTTAAAGGAGGGTTTTCAGAAGTAGCATAGTCCCCTCTTCTCTGCTGTTGGAATGTGTGTCCAAAGCAGGAAGGCTGCAGTCTAAATCTTTCAATGAATCATTGTTCGGGCTCGAAATCGGTGAATTCGGGGGACAGGCAATAGCTGGCATGGCTTGGTTATATTATTGCTGTGCTTTGGTCCTAGAAGTGAGCCAATAATCCATCTCATGGAAACTGTTTCTTTTGGGGATTTTGACAATGGAGCCAGGTGTTTCTTTGACAAATGGTTTTATTTCCTTGCAAAGCATGGTTCCCAGAATGTGGCCAGCATTGATCAGCTTCCTCGCTTACAGCTCCTCAAACTGCCTTTTCGAGAAAGCCCATTGCCCAAACAACACTTGCTCTTTCACACCCCACATGGGATGCACTCACTTTTTGGCGTTCTCCCCAACAGGCCCCACTGCCAAGTCCAGGCCAGCCCAGTCTCCCAAGAAATGGCTCAGTCAGCTGTGACTTGTACCAGGCCATACCTTTAGTCAGTGTCTTCTACAGTTTCAGGTCTCTTGCTCCTCCTGATTGCTCATACCCTTGTTAGAATTCTAAGCAAGATCACTGGTGACACATCTACTGGCATTCACCTCTGAACACGACATGCAATGAGTCAGCTAATGTTGCAGCAGAGAGCCAACATGCTGATTTGAAAAAAAAAAATTATGAATAGGTTGGTTTTCTTAAAATATTTCATCTGCTTTTGTGGTTATCCTTAATGCATCACAGCACTAGCAAACAGCAGCACTACTGACATGTGAGCAGGAGTCTGTGTCTTGCACGTAGCCTTTGCAGTCTGAGGGATCGATTCCCTACTTGGGAGGAAAATGCCTCATTATAAAAGCCAAGCTCTGAGTGGGACGGGGAGGGGAGGGAGAGGTGGGTGGAAGGGGGAGTTATCCGCTTCCTTCCTCCTGACTTCATTCGGCAGAGCACGACCAGGGAGTGGAGCTTGGATTTCACAGCTCAGTGGAAAACACTGCGTCAGTCTGGCAGCGTTCCTGCTCCTGCTGCACTCAGGTGGAGCTCACAATGCACACTGCTCTTTAGGGCTGCTGATTTTTGAATTCCTCTACCTCAAGTGCTCCCCAGACACCTTTTTCCATCAGTGACGTTCTTTGTGCAAAACCTCCAGCCCCATGCAACTGAGGCAATGTACCTAAGCACGGAACACAGCAGAGGACTCCTCCTCTTGGCTATCTCTGTGGATTAAACATGGTGAGTCCTAGAAGGACGGGAAATCTATGTGACCCAGGCACAGGGCTATTTACCTATCCATATTTCTCAGGGCTCCCTTTCACTGCAAAAACTGAAAACAGAACAGTAAAATTTGATAATGCGTTCTCTTTTCTCACTCAGCTGAGCTCACAATCAGCATAGGCTGCCAGTTCCTTGTTACAGAAAAATACCCAAGTGGCTTGGCCCTGTGTAAACCATCTTTGGTAGTTTGGCACAGCCGGAGGATGGTTGTGTCACCCTCAAAACAAATTTTTTTTGGCATTACCCGTGAATGATTTTGCTTGGTATTTTGCATTTAAAACAGAGAGAGAATTAAAAAAAAGTACCTTTCCCTGGGGCGCCATCAGATGCTAATAAAATCTTTAATTAATTCAGATTCGGATGGGCTCACATTTCTCTCGCTAGCTCACTACTTCAATCAAGTTTTTTTCTTTTTGTGATGCTGCTTTCTTGCCACTTTTCACTGCACTTCTGATTTATCTGGAATTGTGCTATACAGGCATACTGGCAGGAAAGTCTGGGATAAAAGAAGAATAGGATGAGAGAAATCATTAGCACAGGATGTATTTTCTAGGGTTTTTTGGAATAAACCATTTTTGGAAGAAAACCCAAAAGGTCCTATTGCTGTTATGAATCCCTCAGGAACCCTTTAATACAGACAATTTGCCAGATTGGACTGCACTGCTCTTAAGCACTAGAGACAGACAAATCACTCTTAAAAACATTAAATCAAATAAGATAGAGTGAAAACTTGATAATGTGAAATGAATTCTGTAGAATTAAAACATCTGCTGAGTGTTCACTTTATAATAAAATGATAATCTCTCTGAAATGGAGCCTGTCTCATTACCAGTTTAACGACTGGTGTGGATGATCTGATCTAATTCTGGTTAACTGAAAAGAAGTAAGTGATACGTATTCTTTACTGGCCCCAGTAAGAAAAGCCTCTCCCTGCCATGCTGTCAGTCCTTCCAGGGTCAATCTCCCCATTCACGTGCCATCCTGTGGATAAAAGATTTACTCTACAGGTTGTAGAAATTGTTCCAAGACTGCCAGAGGGAAGCTTTTCAGACACCTTCCTCTAAAGACAAGTAGAGGAGTTTCCCTGGGAGCTAATAGTCTGAAGATGAAGGCAGGGAATAGATGTATTCCAGCCCAGGGAGAGGCTGCGCAACCAAAGACCACATTTCCAGTGCTCCCAGCCCCAGCTCTGCTGGCCAGAGGCTCCCTGGGTGCCAGTGAGCAGAACAGGCTGCTGGTCAGGGTGGACACTGCATGCAAGGTGAAAGAGGGCACCTAGGAAGGCCTGATTTCATTTATAGACTTTCACATCACTTTCTATCTCAGCACCTTGCTGCAACAATCTTGGAGGATAAACTGACCTGGCGTCCCTTCTCCTACTCTTAAATGGTTGATCAATAAGTCCAGGAAGGAAGAAAAAACGATGCGGTTCGATTTCCTTAAAATATACATGTAGCCATGCCCGTCAGCCAAGGATTGAATTCAGTGCTCAGGAGACTGAGCAGCGTTTCCAGTTGCTTCCCTCCCACAGCGCTGCCTCTGCCCCTGAGCTGCCCTGCCTCTGGCATGCTGCACTTCTCCAGGGAATTACAGTCTTTCTTCCAGGCTCTTGACACAACTTCTGCATGGAACAGAGGGATTCAATTGCAGGAGAATTGCCATTCTCCCCTGATGCTTTTGGGATCATGCCTCTGAATGTGCCTTTACCTGATTTGCTGTGGATGACCACGAGATGGTCTACCCTGCTCGTGTCTTGCAATCCTGGTGCAGACGACAGAGCATTGCCTGCTGCATAAACAAAGTGCCATGGCCTGGGGCAATATTATAATCGAATAGATATAACAGATTATTATCCTTTTGATGTGCAGCATGGAGCTGCAGCACTCCCTATCCTATTCAAGCAGAGCGAGGCCAGGGACTCTTTCTAAAGCATCCATACAACCAGCAAATATAAGCAAAAGACTCTCGAAATAGTAATAATAACACAACATATCTCTAGGGATGACAAGTATGTTGATTGCTGCAGTTTCATCCGTAATCTGCCATAAAGTCAGACAGTTCTATCAATGGGGAAATAAACAGTCAGGATAATAGAAGGTGAGTGCTGAATAGCAACCCTTCAGATCCCTCCAGGCTTTTTTAGGATAATTGTTTTTGGAACATTTATAAAGATATTGATTAGTTTTAAGGAAATGAAACTCAGTGTGAAGGAGGGAGCTGAGGAGGAGGGAGCTGTTGCTCCTGGCTACAGACCCGTGGTGGATCAGGAGCCCTGGTATGAAGAGTTGATCAGCTCAACTCTGTGCCGAGGGATTAACTTTTATCTTCAACATGAATTTGCGAATTTGCTATCTACATCATGAAGACCTCAGAAATTACAGAAAAAGAGTGCTTCGAGTGCCATGAGGCTTGTCTTATCAGTGGGACCCTCACAGGCAGTTTCCATCTCGTGATTCAGCACTTTGGCAGAGTGATGGTTCAGCCACAACAGGACTGGGGGAAGGAAAGTCAAGAGGGAGGTCTGTGTGGAGGAGGCTTCCATGCAACAAGGAGCTGATTAGATCAGGATTGTAATCAGCTCCCTGAACCTGCAAAGTGAGGTTTCACTGATCTGTGAATTTCCAGGCTGAAAGAGAACTCTCATAAAAATGGAATTTCACTTTCTTTCTTTTCAAGATCAAGTGGTTTGCATGATTATTTTTTTCCCTGCAAATTTAAAGCTCTGACTTTCTGATACATTATAGAAGAAGAAGATTGTTTCTAGCCATTGAGTGAACAAAGTCATGGGCATCATGTTCACTCTCCCAGTAAAATAAAAACCTTAAGTACAACCTTTGCTACAGCATGTGGCAAAATAAGAGCGAGCTTGAATTTTACATACTGTTGTGACTTAACAGAAGTGTCAGGTGGCTTCTCAGGCTCTTGTTTTGATTGATTTAAGATGAACCTGGACCTGAACATGGCTGCTAGCCAAGTTGCCTGTATCATATCTTGAACTTGCAAGTTGTTACATTAAATACCCTACAAAAGCATATGTACATGTTTAAAGCAGTTTCATGCCACTGAAGACAATTTGGAATGAAATAAATTCAGAGGTAGACGCTGCCAGGACCAGCTTTGTGTCTCAAAATCTTCTAAACCTGTGTGCACACCAGAATTTGAACATCTTCTTTGATGGTTCTCCTCAGATTGCAAGATACTAATTTTTGAGTGTGAACCTTTCAGTAGTTTCTTATTAATGCACAGATAATTTACAAGGTCCCATTGGAGCAACCAATGACCCTAACAGAATCCTAATAGAAAAAAAAGATTGCCTATTAACCTCCGGTATATCTGGGCCCAAGGGCTTTTTAGGAAATGTCTAACAAATTAGGAAATGCAAAGACAGCAAACAGCTGCAGCCAAAGGTGCCTGTTTCCAAATTAAGATATTGTGTTTTCATCTTTTAGCCAATCTTCACACCACCCAGGATGAACAGAACGAAGTTAATGGGAGATATGCTCCAACTTCATTCTTTTGGGGAGTTATTTAAGGACTTTCAGCATTTCCTCCCAGAGCTCCACCTTCAATACCCAGCACAGCTGTGGGTGACCCTTGTGCTCTCTGACCATTCACAAGGTGTGAGATCTAAGGGCTTTCCTTGCTCCAGCATTCCCTTTATGCCCCAGGGATGAGAGCGATGATTTTGTTCTGCTGCTGCATATGGGCACAGAGAGCATCACTAGGGCAGGAGAGGCTCATGGCTTGTGGCTTGGTTGCTTTTTCTCTGCTTCTGAACGGCAGTCACGTCCAGGCAGCACACAAAGAGTAACTGATGTCCACATCTCTTTTCTTCCCTCAGCTTGTCCTGTAACTTGGTGCCCAAAAGTAGATAGAGAGTAGAATATTTGGAAGAATGAGGCCATGGATAAAGATTATAATAGACAGGTAATTATAATAAAGAAAGAATTATTAGATAACTGGATAGGTAACTGGATGGATAGATGTAGATAGATATCTGATATGGTTTTTTCTCTTTCACAAAAGCCCTAAAATAAAGGAACTCTTGCACATACATAAATCAGCTAGCTCTGGGATAGGAGCAAAGACAAGTTCCCATAGCAACAAGATCTATGCTGTAAAGCTGCGCTGCCCTTTGTTATGTATCATTGTGCTATTTCTCTCAGACATGTCATTGGAAATTGCCCACAGAAGGAGAGCTCAAATTGTGCAGGAGCCCAGCAGATCCACCTTATATTATTTTTCTGTAATTAATGAGATTATTGAATTTCCACACAAATCAAGCATGGCAAGGACTCTGAAAACAACTCCTCTCTGAGCCAGTTTCGGGTGATTCCTTGGTGCAGCACCCCCACCCTGCACACACACACCTCTGCACAGACCTCGGTGCGGAAGAAAAAGGAGAGCGGGAGCCTTCTGTAGAGCTCTCTTGCACTGCTATGAGTCAGCCAGAGCAGCATTGACGTTTCTGTGTTGCCAGGAGGTGAAACCCTGTGTAAATGTTCCTAAAAGCAGTTTTCAAGCTATTCATCTTTGATAACATTGTTTCTTTATGAATGCTTGAGCTTCACTTAGCTGCCTATGTATCACTTTCTGTCAGGTCTCCATCTATCCTGCTGCTGCCTGCATGCAGAAAGCCCCCTTTCACAAGAAGAAGAGGCACTTGCTTAAGTTGATCCCTCCGGAAGAATATTTTCCTCAAGTTTCCTTTCCAGAGGGCCCTGTACTGCCCTGGATGTCAGCAGACATGCCCTCGTGCAGTGGGGCAGGGAAGGAGCAAGACGTGACACACTGCCTAGCTGTGCTGCACTGGGAGAGCCAGATCAGGTCGTGCACAAATCAGGATGTCATCTGTGCATCGAGCCACAATAATTCTGTACATGCTGTTCAGCTCTTGAGGGACAGGGCTTCCCCGTCATCTCTCCTCCTCTCCCAGCCTTTCTCTGCTCTTGTTTTTTGATTTAATTATTTTTAATACCTGAGGAAAAAGAAATATGTAGCAGGAGACAATTTTAGAGTAAGTACCCAAGAGGGGACTCTCAGGGAAAAAAACACAGTGGGGTCTGGTTCCCTTGTAATTGAGTGCACAGAGAAGGATGACCTTTGCCTTGTCATGCCTCCTCTGGAAAGAGGGGTCAGCATCTCCACGGGGCCAGCAGACCAAACCTGCATCCACTTGTAAACACTTTAAGGTCTTCTAAGACTACATTGATAGATAGCAAGATGAAACGCAGAGGACTTGTGCCAGCATATTGGAGAGTACTGAAGAGTCATTACCTCATTTTGCAGCTGGTTTTTCTGCAGTAATGCCATTGTGGGTCTTTTAGATATGCTTCTTGCTAGTCATCTCCTTCAAAGGTTTCCACTGTGCATCTGCTTTCTCGACTCCTGGAAGCATTTTGAAATTCTCCCACGACATGTGCTTTTTGGAGGCAGAATGTTGCTAGGACCACCAAAAAGTCTTTTCCCTGCCTGTTCCCTCTCTTGCAATAGCAATAATTTATTGGGAAGGTGCTTGCCAGGCCCTCAATCTCATGTGGGAGATGCAGGGAGATGAGGCCCCCAGGACTTGACATTCTCCATAGATGGCAGCAGTTCAGGCAGAAAGTGCAATGGACAGCTGGGGGATGATCCGTCTTTGAGCACAACAACTTATCTTCCCACAGTGAGCCTGCCGTGGCAGTTCCCCACTGCTGCCTCCAGATGAGTCACTGTGCTGGGCTCTCAGAGAGCAGTTTCACAAAGAAATATTTTGCCTGTTTGCCTGTGGAGTGCTCCCTTCCCCTAAATGTGCTCCACATCATCCTCACAGAGCACTGTGGGGCTGAGCAACATAGCTAGCACATCCTGATCCTGCTCCTCATTTCAGCCCAGCCCTTTTGGGCAAACATTTTTCTCCTCCTGCCTTTGCAGCTCTTCTTGTAGAGAAAACCCTGATTTATTTTTAAAGTGCTCTGAGTTCTACCAGAGGAAAGCCCAGAAATGGCATTTACACCCACCTTTTATTTCACTAGCCTAATTTCTCTCTTGCTTCTGTTCAGGTTTCTTTCTATTCCTTTCTCTCTGCCTACTCACCTACCCACTTATTGAGACTGTCTAATCTCTCCATGGCAATTCTCTCCGTGTTTCCAAGACCAAAGTGGTTGTGTTCTCACGTTCAAATGTGTTCTCTGTTCAAACTCAATTGCAAGCCTGTCATTATTTCTCACAAGTTTTCCAGCTACCCGCACTCCTGATAATGATCAGATAACTATCTATGCTCAACATCTCACCATTCCTTTTGATGCAGTTTGCCAACTAATTGAAGAGCACCCTGTTTCCATGTGAATATATATTGAAAAGCTTGGCAAGTAACATAGCCAGGAGCAAACTGCTGTTTGGTGAAGCCTGCTTGTCCTTATTTATTGGCAAGTATCAGGATCAGAAGAACCAATGCTACTTTCTTTAAAGCTGAAAGGAAATGCCAAACTGTGCTGCTTAAGAGCTGCATAATGTTTAATTTCTGCTGATATGACACAATGTCCTGGAAAATTGCTTAAAACATCTTAGAAACAGAGAGTACAACTTCCATTCACAGGGCACACCATCATGATGAATTGGCAAGTCATATCCTTAAGTTCACTGAAAGCAGATTTTCTTCAGGCTTCTCTCTAATTTTTAAGATTAATTATTATCTTGCCCCATGCACATGCCTTTGTCAAACATGAGAACAAGCACCCCTGCTTGCAGACACTCAGGAAATGCTACTTACCTGAAGAAAACATTTTCTTGAGCATCGCACTGCAATTCCAGGCTAAAGACACTTGTATTAGGAAGAAACTGTGTACAGGAAGAAGAGTTTAGAGCTTGACTATAGACTTAAGGCAGGTTAAGTAACAAACACATCCCAAGGAGAAAAAGTATCACTAGCTTCCCCAGCCCACAATGAAAGCTGCTCCTCAAACCCTGAGAAAGAGATGTAGTCCAGCACAGAGGACAAACTAAATTCTGTTACTTCAGAAATAGTTTTTGTTGTTATGTTCTTTGCATTTGAGGCCTGGGAGGGGAGCACTATCTGCTGGACTTGGAAATGACAGCAGCCTTGTGGGCTGTGACACAGCCTCCCTGCCCTCCCCTGTCTCGGCCCCAGTAAGGGAAGGGATGCTGCTGCAGCTTACTATTGCTCCTGCCTTCATGTTCATCCTAGGGGGTCTGGTGTCAGTCTTTGGAATGCTCTGCACACACAGCAGCAGCGTGCTCACACTGCCCAAACTGCTCCTCCTCTTTAGCACAGAAATCCTCGGAGCCCAGCAGAATGTCTACATTAGCTAATTAGTCTACATTTCCATTACATCCCAATTTTTTAAAAATGTGCCAAAAAATGAAACAGGAATCAGAGAATCAGACAAACATAAAATGGTTTGGTTTGGAAGATACCTTAAAAACCATCTCGCTCCAATCCCCCTGCCTTGGGCAAGGACCCCTTCCACCAGACCAGGTTGCTCGGAACCCTGTCCAGCCTGGCCTTGGAATTCCTAAAGGGCTCATTGCCAGGCTGAGTTGACATGATAGGAAAAATCATTCTATCCAGAAACTGGTTTTTATCTCCCTTCCCTGAAAAAATCCATTCTATTAGCCACTGCTGGGACTGCATGCTGTGTTAGGAGGACCCCAGGTCTGATCAGTACAGCAGACTTTATGTTAAACAAAACATAAACCAAAATTAAAACAAGCCCTTTAACATGAGAGTCATTTGCTCTTGAGACCAGTCTGGAGGGGAGCTCAGACCCAGCAGCTACCTCCTTCTGCCTTGCTCCACACAGAGACCATCACTGGACAAATGATGGAAATTGTGCTTTGCCCAGCATCATCTCTTTTTAGCTTTCTTTCCAGTCTGGCTTAAAACCAAGCATGGAAAACTACACCACTCTTTGCAAAAGAAAACATTCCCCAGGGATTCCTTTATGATTAATTTAGACTTTAGAGACCTGCAATGTTTGTTTTGAAATTCATTGTTATTTTATGGACAACCTATTAGGTCACCTCAATTAGGAAAATTGATCTAATTGAAAATTCATTTGCAGAAGAAAAATAAAAATTTGTTATTCCCAGTGTTAGCACTCATCCCTTTCTCTTTTCTTTACTCCAAGACAAAAACCAATTTTCAATGTTAGCATTCATCCCTTCCTGATTTCTTTGCTCCACAACTAAATTTGGGCAAAAATTGGCTTAATTCATGACTGCATTTCAGTTTTGACATAATTTCAGTCTTGACAAAGCTGCATTCTGTTTTAAGTTGTTTTGTCAATGTTCTTCCAAACTGTTCCAACTTCAATTTACCTCTGGCCTTTACTGTTTTACCTCCTCCCTTGGCTCCTGCAAACTATTACTTCAAAAAGAAAACACAAACAAATGACAATTTCCTATTAACCTTTCTGTTCAGACCTTCTATTAACCTTTCCCTTTGTACATAAAAACACCAATAAAATATAATTTCCCCCTGGGATCCTGCAGAGATTTTTTCCTTTTTGACCTAATACACAGGTTTTAGCCCAAATGTGTTTAACTTACTGTTTACCTTTGCTTTCTTTTCTCTCTTCTCATCAGGCTGGCCAGAAAACCCCTGAAAATTCATCCAAATAATAAACACTTTTTGGCACATTTTGCCAATTGTCTTGTGAGTGTGTTTAGGCTGTTGTGTGACGAGAAAGGAGTAAGAGCCTGTGAAAGAAAGAGCGTGGTGAAATATTAGGCTGATAAGTCATAATGTTCCCTCCAGGTACTGCAAGTGTGGAGATTCTGACACACGGTGCTTCCTGCTCCTTGTTAATAAACTTGGCTTCCTGCTGAGCCTGGCTGAGTGTCTCTGACACAGCCTCCCCTCAGCCAGGAGCTTAATGGGGCCGTTTTCATGGGTAATTGGGCAGGCTGAGGTTGAGGACTCCAAAGGCAGGTGGGCTCCCAGCTGGCCAAGCAGGATTTGAAGTGGGAAGGGGACAGAAGCTGTGCTAATGCAGTGGCAGGGATGGACACGGCTGAGCAGGGGTCTCACAGGTTGGTGTGGGGTTGTTTCAGTGGGGATGGGATGGGTAAACCACCCTGTGATCAGAAATCAGCATTCAGGTAAAAGTGAGAAACCAAACGTACGAAGCCCAACCCTCCCTCCTGTGCTGCTCCCAGGGGCCCCTGCCCAAAGGGTCAGTCCAGCACTGCTGGGCCAGAGCTGGGCACACACTAAAGAGACCTTATTCCAAAACCTGCCATGTGAAGGTGCTTGTATAGTTTACAAGTATTTCAGGAAAAATCTTTCTGGATGCGCCATCCAAAAACAGCTCCAACCCTGAATGCCAAGAAGCACTAACATTTGTTTATTTTTTACTGCTTGACACAATGCTGAACAATGAATTGAACAAAGTCCTGCTGCCAAGTCTAAGGGCTCTCTAATCTCTGGGTTTGAAAATTTTGCCATATAGTGACGACGCAATCCAAATATTTTTACAGCAATCTGCCCTGGTTTTGTGCTAATGAAGAAAATCAAGGTGTGCCACCAAGTGTGGCATCATTCATCATTGTCCTTATCACATCAATTTTCTCTCCATGATGACATTGGAATAACACAAAACTTCCCAAACTTTTTGTGTTGCTTTGCAACCCAGAGTACAGGAGGGTGAGAATCTGTTCTTAGATGTGCATTGGAAAATGTTCATTGATTTGCAGACGTTATTCAACAAAGAACCCACTAATTGCATGTTTCTTCATTTATTCTACTTGTAATTTATCTCTTGCAGCAGACAATTCATGGCTTGTTGTTTCTGCTGTCTGGTGGCCTGGTTAGACAAAGGTGTATTGGGAGAGCAGCCAACACAGCCCTGCTCTGTATACCACCTAAACCTGACTGTGAAATGAATGTATGAGTTGGGCTAAAATACATGAAGCTTTGGGGAGGATTTGCAAGTAAAATCTAGATATTTGCAAATGGCAAATAATCTGATCCTGAAAATTGAAATAAGCCATCTCAGACCTTTCTTTTTGAAACAGAATCATGCTCCACAGTACAGGAGCAGGAGACTATTAATTTGATGATAAAATTTTTCCTAATACAACTGGCTATAATCTTTTGCATCCCACAGGTTTTTTTCCCCCCTTCTCATTCTCTTTTCTGATCCAGCATGGGTCAGAACCGTTTTTTAAAATGTAAAATGCTTTTTAGCTGTAATTTTTTCCATACAATTTCATATTTTAGAGATTAAGCCAGCATGTCCAATATGATTTCATCCCCAAGTCTGATTGCCACATTTCTATTCCCAGTATGTTGAGAGACAGGCCACATGGTAACTGAGCTTTTTATTCTGGACACCTCAGCTTTGATCTGCACAGCACAAAGCATGAGGAGCTGCTCAGATAAATTAATGGGAAAACTGCTGAGCAGGACAAGGTATGTGGGGAAACATGAGCCGTGGTGGTGCCAGCTCTGCTGTGGGACCACCAGCTGTCCCCTGCTCAAAAGTGACTGGGAGAAGGAACTGGACCACTACAAGGCCAGGCAAGGCACACACTGTGTCACTGTTACCTACGGAATCCTTGATTTTCCTAGTTTGGAGTCTTGGAGGTGGAAAGAGAACAGATTTTGAAGCCACTGCTTCCAGCAGAAAACTGGCTGGTGAGAATCATCTTTTTGGCTCTTTCACAGTCCCTGTTTACACCCTTCTCCTTCTGGCTGTGCAAGATCTCTGTAGGATCACAACCTTTTAAAAAGAGCCCTGAAAGAAGATAATACTCAAGTATTTTGAATACCGGCCTTCAGACAGCAGTCAGATTTCTGCCTGACCCTGGGGAAGGAGATAAATCTGTGCCTATATGCCCAGTGCATGCAATGGCTTAGTATTGCCCCACCGCCCTTCAGGGGCATTGCAGTGACAGTGTCTATTAATGACCATTGAGTTCCCAGATTCCATGGTAAGAGAAAGCCTGACCACTACAAGGCAAAGATAAGGGAGCAGAGTGAATACTGAGAGTTTTATTACAGTTCAAACACACCATGTTAAACAGAAGGATGGTTGGAGGCAGGTGGGCAACACAGTCAGGAACAGAAGTTTCAAGTAGGGTGTTTATATTGGTGAGGTGAGACCTCTGATGAAATTACACATCTAGTACTGTCCTTCTACAGTATCAGCACAGGGTTAAGGAGGCAGTGGCCTCAGATGACAAAGCATTGGGAGAAGGAGCTGTGCACAGGGGGCACTTTATGCCCTGAAGTAATGACATCTTTTTACATGAATTTTCTAGGGGACCACAAAAAAAAAAAAAGAGTGAAGTCCTTCAGGGCATCTGCAGTTTTCCTACATGCAAGTCTTCATTCACAACATCTATAAGGATAAATTTGACCTTGAGAGAGAGTTTTTCTAGGCAAAGCTTGGAAGATGACAGAGAGGTGTATTACAGCTGCATGCGCTTGATTGTGAGTAAACATACCACATGGATTTACATCCCTTGTTCTGCTTAACCGCAGCTCAAGACCCTTCAGTGGTGATGTTGGATTACTTAAAGTATTTCGTATCATCTTAAATCTCTCCTGCCTCCTCTTTGCTATGTCTTTGTCCATGTTCAGTCCTAAGAGCAGACAGCACAACTGTAAACACTTTTATTGCACCCTTGAATCCCACATTTTCCCTCCTCATATCTCCTTTTACTGCATGGCACCTGTGTTTTGTTTTCATTTCCCCAGCAATAAAGCCTTAATTTCATTCAAGAGACGGGAGCTTATGACACCGAGCTCCGTTTTCTGGCAGAAGCCACAGAGGGAACAGAGGCAGCCTGGGTGGGTGCAATGCCTTCACCCCATGCAGGCGGGGGAAGAATCCATATGAAGTTTTATCTGCTGATGTATGTATCCAGTGTGTTTTCCACCCTCAGAAAGGCTGTCATCAGTTTTGGGTGGGTTTTATTGAGTGATCCTTTAGTTATGGGGTGTTGAGCTGCAGTTTATGTATCTTGGGGTGGGGAGGAAGAATCCGAAGACCTCTGCTTGAAAAGTAGTCAGGATCCTCAAAGTAAGAACAGCTGAAATATCACTGTCTAATTAAATCACAAATTATGGTATTGGCACTGGAGAGAAATCCTTGGTCATGCCAGTCCCAATAATAAAGCAACTGAATCTCTAAAACAGTGTTATTGGTTAACAATCTGACGCACTGTAACTAGTCTGAAAAAATGCTGATCTTCCATGTGGAAACTGTGGACTTTTATTCTCAGTTGTACTTCCCTCTCAGCAAAGAAAGGAGCAGCACTTCCGAGCCACCTAACAGCTTCTGTGAATAGAAAGTCCTGGAGAGCTTGAGGTGCTAAAGAAAGGAAAGAAGAAATAGCCACAACCTAAATTCCAGGCAAGGAAGGTTTCCACAGACATGGAGAAGTTGCAATGAAAAGTCCCTTTGCTCACTTTGCAGGGAAGCAACCTGGTGTTAGAGGACAAAAGGTGCTCTCACACAAAACCCTGACCAATATCTGATGGTTCAGATGGTGTCAAGGGCTTTGCCTCGTCTGCTGCTTGAGCTCCTATCCCGAGGGCTCCGCTGGGGTCAAGGGTGTGGAATCCATGCTGTACACATCCTCCAGGCTGTCCTGAGGACTCATGGCTGGGGATGCTGCTTGCTGTGCTCCCAGTCTCCTTCAATGCCCTCTCAAGGCACATGGAAGTTTTTGTCCCCGTGTTCTCATACACTCCCAGTGCCACACCAGAACGTGTCTCTTGACAACTGGGATTACTCTGGGGATTTATGGTGCTTAACAGGACATACAGTAAGAAGATGAAGGTACATATGCATCCTATAGAGAAGGACCTGGAGATGCATAAATGAGGAATACAGTGAATCCAGGTGAGGAGAGCTGCCAAAATAACTTTCCAGGCTCCAACTAGGAACCAAATCCAAACGGGATGTGACAATGAGGGATTGTGCCATCATTGCAGAAGTGCATGAGAGATTTCTACCACCCTGCTGCAAACTCACACCTTGATCAGCCTTGACTTTTAATGAGCCAGGCCAGCAACACATATAACATATTTTGTCTTAAACATTCTTCCAGTGCCTTTTAAATGATGGTATTTACTGGGCTCCTGAGCTCCAAACATGCAAACATGGGCCACTTAATTAATTGCATATCCTCCCAACACCTCATACTAATGTGATGGCATCGGGCTACGTTTCAGTATTTTTTAAGGCTGCAGGCTATCACCGAGGGCAAGTGACACTGATTGCCAGCAATACACTCCACCACATTCAAGCAGCTTTCCAGTAGATTTTCCAGTTTCCTAGCAATGAGGCCAGACCTAGAAGTCTTTCTTAACAAGCTGTTTGTCCAGAATATGCACTTATCTCTGCATTGCAAACAGGTAATTATCTCCCAGGCCATCTGATTATTAATAGAGGGAAATGCGATGGAAAAGCCTATTGCAGGTTGGACTACCCCTGCAAATTAGTTAGGTAATCAAATATTTGTCAGTGTAGAGAGGGACATGTGGATTAGAGAGGGACACAGATACCCTAATTTGAAAGCTTCGTGTTTCTCTCTTCTGCTGGGCTTTTCTAACAAGATTCAGGGTAGTTCCTGTTGAGTTTTCTGGGGCCATTTCACGGTCTCAGGTGAGATGCTGAGTCCTCTGACACCCCCAGAGTTTGGGGTGTAACACAATAACACAGCAAGTGAGGAACTTGTGCATTATTGAACATATACGTGTAAGAGCAAGGAATCAGCCTTGGGATTCAAAGTGTATCCGAGCTTTATCTGCTTTATTTCTCTATTTACTTTTTCAGAGCTGACTTACACAGCTAATTAGCTCCTTTTCCTTCTCCTCCTTTTTTTCAGAAGCCCAACTGCCATATTTTTTTTTCCTGGCAAATGGATGTGTTGAAAGACAACCCTCCTCCACACAGATACTTTTTTTCCACTACATCCACCTAACCATGATACACTCTGGATGATATATGTAGCTCTGCCCCTCAAGCAATCATTTCCTTTTATGGCTCTGAAGGGACAAAACCAGGAGACAGGCTGAGAAAGTTAAATGCTGAAAGTTTCCAAGACATGTTCTGGAGAAGTTGTGCCAACAATCAGAAACATACAGAAGTAGATAAGAGAGGGCTAGAGAGTGACGCTTGACCATCTGCTGGTATTGGGAAAGAATTAACACTGAGTAGATATAAGAGGAACCTTTTCAGATGCTCTGAGAGGGCACAAGTGGCAGCAGTATGCCAGAATAAACCGAGGTGCACACTGGCTGAGGAGCGGGACATCCTTCTGGCTGGCAGCGCAAATCCTGCATTCCCTGTACCCCACTCCCCCACTGCTAAAAAGTGCAGTGCTGCAAGTCAGAAAGGATTAAAGCCATTAGGAGTCACCCGTAAAAGAAGATATAATGCCTGGAGAGCAGGCAGAGATGAATTAGAACGTGTTGGTTTGCACTGCTTTTGCACTGCTTAGCATTGGAATAACTCTTTTCATTTTAATGCGCTTACTGCCATTGATTTATTCAGGCCTGAGAGGAGTTGAGCCTACCAAGCTCAAGTAGACTGTATGGTTCTGCCAGGAAGAGAGGTAAAATCTCTCATATCTACAGGAATATATATATTTATGTGTATCTGTGAATGTGCATTTAATTTTTTTGTTTAAGGATATTCATAATGTCCTTTTTGGTACCCTCTTAGAAAGGAGTAGCACTTTGAGGTGCTCTCTATTGACTGAAGGAGTGTGATTATGTCAAGATTAGGTACAGACAGATACCTTTTAGATGAATCATGTAGAACTAGGCAAAGTCCTCCTGTGTTTAAATGCTTAAGTTTTGTTTCCTGAAAAACTTACCCAGCTGTCTAGCAATGGGAAAACAGCCAACAGATAAGAACAAGAGTATTCTAAGTGAAGGTGATACAATGCAGAGCCCTTTGTTACCGACTAAAGCAAGCAGAAGATAATTCCCCCTGCTTTCTGGCTTTTCCACTGGTTTTCTGTTGTTCTAGGTGTTGACTCTACAGTGCAGGTGCTCATTTCTCTCCCCTGGTAATAAAGGCAGCCAGGCTGAGGAGGCATTTCTAGGCTGCTTGCACCCAATTTGGGGGATTATGACTTTTAAAATTAAAACAAGAGGCAGAAAAGCACTTAATGAGATTTAATCAGAACAAGCAGGGAGGAGAAAGACAAAATCTTCTTTACCTCAGATGTGAATTTCTTTGAAATAAAAGAGCAGGATGTTCTGAGGAAGTTGACATCCTAGAAGTGAAGTCTGGACAGTCTTTGAACAGCAAGCAACGGCAGAGTCAAGATCCAAAGGCAGCTGTGTTTTGAGCTTGTCTCAGTACTTCGGAAACATCTGCATTCTTTATCAACATCCATAACCAGTAAAAAGATGAAGCAGTATTTCTGCAGCTGCAGTAGAGTGATGTAACTAGCATACATTAAATTTTATTTCAAGTTTTGGCTACCTCTCATGCAAGGGCAGTGAGGGATGTTGTGGATGGCTAACACACATAAGATACTCGGGGTTTGTGGAATGGTGACAACTGAGTTTTTCATGTTACACATGTCAGACGCAGTAAAGAGACTGAGAAAAAGAAAGCCCCTCACGTAGGTACCCATCTGCAGTGGGAACCTACCCCTGGAGTTGAGTGGTAATGAGTAAAGAATGAGGCTGTTGGTGTATGTGTAGAACAGAGGAACTCTTGAGCATCTTCTCCAGACAAAATTAGATAAAACCCAAATACTGTGTCTAAACTTGATCAGTGACTGATTGCTGTGATCAAAAAATACATGATTGAGCATTAAGAGTCTGCTTGATTTTCACACAGTCAGGTGTGGGTTGTCTATGCTGAAGTACTAATAGGAGGGTTTGATCCTACACTATTTCCTGCCTCGAGGCCAGGGAGATAGCCAGACCACACGCTATGCTCTTCTAAACCATTAACCTTTTGAAGTTTGCCCATGTTGATTTATCCCTGTCACACAAAAAAAAAAATATCTAGAAACACCCTAGTGCCTGGCACTCCAGTGATCCCCTTGATAAAGATAATTTCTCATTTCATGAAGGCATTTATTTAGGTGTGTGCTAATACAAAGATGGGACAATCATCTCTATATTGTGGATTGCTTTGATGAGACTTTAAAGAATTCCTCCAAGCTCTCGAAAGACCATTTGTAATGAATATTACAGTCCAATTCGGTATGAAATTTCTCCACAAGCCAGAAAAATAAGCTTTGCCCAGTTTATCAGACAGACAGAAGGCTCATTTAATTAGTTATTACCCTGCACTTGTCCTCTACTTTTCAGGGCAGTATGGCTTAAACTATTAAGGGCACGTCCTTGAAGAGGGAGAAATGTAGCACAGGACCAAACACACACGTGGTTCCTGTGCCGAAGTGTGAGAGTCTGATCAGTGGTTCTGCACATTGCTAACGAGACACCCCATTAGCTGCACGCAGGAATATTTACCCAGCAGCCAGGCGCCGTTGTGGTCATGGTGTGCCAAAGCCCAGCAGGGGCTGGTGAGCTCTGGACCGTCCTGACGTCCACATTTCCCCTTACTGCCAAAGCCTTTTACACGTCTGAGCAGTGACCATGGAGGGATATTAACCTGCAGCACTGCCTCCTGCACTGCCCGCCTCAGACACTGCTGCAAGTGGAAGAACAGCCCCGTGCAGCTCCTCACCCCGAGGCTGCAGCTCTCCCTCTCCTCACCCCGAGGGTGCCGCTCTCCCTCTCCTCACCCGGAGGCTGCCGCTCTCCTCACCCCTGAGGCTGCCGCTCGGCCTCTCCTCACCCCGAGGCTGCCGCTTTCCCTCTCCTCACCCCGAGGGTGCCGCTCTCCCTCTGCTCCCAGCCCTTGCTGCAGCGCTGGAGCTTTCGGTCCGGGGAACACGATTGTGTAGGTAGTGAGAGGGTTCCACAGCCTAACTGATGTTCTGGGAAGATGGATGTGTGCTTATTTTCAAAGGTTCACTACTTGAATGGTGAATCAGGTCTGGTCTAGACTCTGGTGCACTACAGCTCCTGATCAGACTTGGCAAAGTAATACAGAAGAGCCCACGCTGCCCATTGATTGAATTGCAGTCTGACCTCTCCTGCCTCTTCCCTGGCGAGATTTTTGTTCATCTTTTTGTGTTCAGTATTAGCCTCCTCTGATAGCCCCCGTTCCAGTCTGCCAGCAGTATTTATTACCTTTTCCACATTATGGCTGTTTTCAGTTTTCTTACATTTCCAATTATACTGCACAGTTTCCATTGATCTGTTTTCTGTTAGCATGAAAATCAGAGCTGTGATCTATATAATTTAAGACTCTACCTTCATTAACCTTCCTTTTGTTTTTAAGGCAGACTATTTAAATTGATCATTATTAAATTAAATTACAGGAGCTATCAATCCTCATGCTTCACGGTGTAAGTTGATCAGCGGCTAACTCAGGAAGTAATTGCCAGAGCACCTCTTTTTTAAGATACTGGAGAATTAGATGTGTTTCATCAGTTTTATTCTTTCCTAGGAGTCTATACCCTCCATAAGGGACAGTGTTCTGCACTCACAGAATTGCTGGTAAATTTTGATGTAGAATAAGAGAACAACTAGACGGGATGGACTCTTGTCATAGAAGCTCATCTCTCAGCTGCCACAGTGGTTAACACCTCTCTGCTGATGCATTTCCAGGGCCAGTTCCTTTGTTGATATGCAACAGTACAGATCCACTGACCTTACATGATACAAAGAGCCTCAGCTCGTGTAATTCAGCATGACTTGGTGGGTCACTACCTGTTATTTTGCCCTCTCCTGTGTCAAAAAGAGATGGGAATGTGAATGACGAGCTTATTTATGAAAAATGCCATTCTCATCCCATTTCTCCAATTGCAAGCTGCAGCTTCTGACTGTTGCGGTGATACTTCAGTTTTGCACCGAATCAGAATCCTGTACCATCCACAGAAACTAGAAAGTTTAAAGCATGGGATGTCTGCACTCTCTCAAATGTCTCCTCCTTTGCTGTGGTTCTATGTATCCTAGCTTCCTAAATTGGCTTTTCACTTTATCTAAACATATTTAGACACAAGATTTTACAATTACAGGAAAGTTGCTTTCAACATCCTCCTACTCTCACTCAGATCCTTTCTCTTTCGCTCTCATGTTCTTATCATATTTAAGAATTCTGCGCAAATGAGCATTAATGAACCAATTTAAAATTATTTTTCTATGAGCAATTTCTGCTGCAAGACGCTTGATTATATGAATCCAAATGATATGGGTGGGGGGAGGGAGAGCACAGAACGTGTCTTCTCTGCAGCAACCCTTGACCAGTTACAGAGCATGAGCAGGTAGGTGCAGGGGTTCTGAGCTGCCACCTGAATGCTGTGTGCACAGCAGAGCATGGAGAGGATGGTGCAGGGCTGTCAGGCAAACACACAATCACAGCCAGGGCAAAAAAAAAATCTTTTCCTTCCTCCCTGTGTCTCTCTCCTGAAGCCCTACCCTGCACTGCCTCTGCAGGACCCTGGTATCTGCAAGCCCACCTCCCTCCTTTGGCAGGGAAAGCAGTGAGCACAGTGACTTGCTGGCAAGGAAACCAGCACTAGGGGTTTGCAGGGTGGGGTCCCGGTGGAGGAAAAGGTGGAGGCACAGGAAGGGTTGGTAGATTTGTGTCACTACACTCAAGGTGGAAACTCCAGGGTGGAAAAGGATTTAATAGTTACATCTGTAAGGCACAGTAGCATGTAGGGGCTGGTGATATTTTAAAACCTTGTGTGCAGCAGCTGTGCACACTTATATACCATTTTTCAATCCCAGGTACATTCTTGTACTTTAGCTCTAAAAATTATAAAGTTAATTCAGAAAGGAGTTATTCAGTATTGCAATAAAATGGGACAGCTTTGTTCTTTTCCTTCTTCATGAAGTATGAGCAGGGAGGAGAAGCTGGTCTAGTGCAGAAACCAACAACCACAAATCAAACCACAAGAGTTCCAAGGGCTCAGTCCACCTCCTGTGGAGGCTGGGCACCAAATGTGATCCAACCCACAGCAGCTGATCCATGGCTCCAAACACCTGTGAGAAGGAAGGTCTCAGGTTCTTTCCTAGTCTGGGGTGGTTTCCAATTTGCCTTCCAGCTTGAGGATAGGCTTTAGTAGAGCAGGCATTGCTGACTTTGGGCTTTGATCACTCTGCAAATGAGGGCTGTCTGGTGGGTGCAGAAAAGGCGCTGGTTTCAAAACTCCAGGTTTTTTTCCTCTAGCTCTGCTATTGACTTTCACTCTGACCTTGGGCACATCAATTCTTCCACTGAAGTAAGTGGGAACTCAATTGCATTTTACATTTCTTTATGAGTCAGATTCTCTTTCTGCAAAATGAGGATCATAACACTTAACTACCTCTCAGAAGTGCTCTGATGCCAAACAACAAATTAATGTTTAAGATCCTTGATCTTTTTAAAGAAAATTCCAGTGAAAAATGTCAATTTGTTGAAACTGAAAAGTTCTGCAGATGAGGATTGTTTTCAATGCTTTTCTTAGCTTGGGGAAAAAAAGAGACTTAAAGCATAGTTTTGAAATGGATGAAATGCCCTGTTTCAGCATTTTGAAAGTGAAATATTTTTGGTTTTCATTTCAAATTATTTCCCATTTATTTTTTTCATTATATTATGTGTTATAAATACAGCACAAAATCAAGGAAAATTGAGGCATGACATCTCTGATTGTTAAAAGTGAACTGCTTTGAACTACCTGAAAGGTTATTTCTTTTTTAATTTCCACTGCAGAGAACTCTGACATCTCCTGGATTTTCTCTATGTGGCACAATTTCAAAATCTACAAGGAAATGGGATTTTTGTCCTCAGAACCCAGGAGGGCATGATGTCTGTGACGCTGCCCCCACTGTCACATGGGGCTGCTGTCCTGAGGAACTGTTCTGCTAAAGTGAAAATGTCAAATCAGAGAGATGCAAGGCCTGGGGAGGAAGATGAAAGACACAGTCCAAAGATGCCCAGTCATATGTAGCTGTGCCCACTGGACACCATTTCCATAAACCTGGAGGTGTTGAAATATTGGAGCAAGTGACCTTCAATTCCTGCTGAGTCTCTGTTGTGAGAAAATTTTAAATTCTGTCAGATGTTTGTAGGAAAGGCGTAAGTAAAGCTGACCCTGCGTTAACAGTGTGAGCACAGATGAACAACACAAGTTCTCCTTCAGCCCTGCAGGTTGATGCCATTACTTGCTTGGGCAATGTGATACTGGTACCAGAAGGTCCCTGGGAAGGCAGAGGGACCACGGTAAGGAGAAAGGCAGGAAGAAAGATGGGAAACTGAGTTTCAAAATGACACATACAAAAATGAAAGATAAGCAGAAGGGAGCTGGCTGGACTCACAAGGCACATCAGCCAAGTGAGAAAGGATATGTGTTTGGACTCCTGAGGGGTCTGAACACAACAAATACTAAAAGCAAAACTAAATTCAGCTGAAACATTAGTCCATAATGGCCATTGAACACTGCACGTATAATAAACTCTAAAAGAAATCAACTACTAGGAGTTTTGCTTTTCACAATGAAAGTTTGTTTTCAAGTCCTTTGCTTTCTACCCAAGCACAAACATCCCAATTCTTACTCATTCATATCCCAAGCATAGTTGAAATGTGGTCCCCCATCTGTGTTCTTTTGCTTCCCTTCCTGTTCCAGCAGCAGAGGCGCCCTGAGCGTTCACCAGGCAGGATCAAACCAAGGCTGTGGGTGTGTCCCTCAGATGGGAGCTGTGCCAGGCAGGACACGGGGACGTTCACCATTGATCCAGCAGAGTTTAGGGGAGTTGGACAAGGACGAAGCTGCAAATTAGGCCTCATCTTTTGTGATGCCAGCTACCAAACGTCTTAATAGCAAGCATTCCACTTTATTCTCCATTGCAAGGGATGCAAAACTTTGCCTGAGAGATGTGGCATGACGTGGAAAAGGTGCAGCTCCAGCACTCCTGTCCCAGCCCTTCTCTAAGTGTTCAAACACCTCAGTAATTTTGTACCAAACGTTGCACACAACTGCTGTGGCCACAGGCATGTGACAAGCATCTCCTTTTAGTGTAAAGGTCACTGGTCACTTGCAAACTGATTTCAGCTAAGTGAAATATATCCTGTGTTTGCACTGTGGTGTTTTCCGATGCCCACACAGAGCCAGCACTGTAGTCAGCAGAACAGAATGCCTGTGTCACCACTGCCCTCTCACCCCAGAGACAGCATGTCTCTGTGCCCTGTGACCTTCCTTACTATGACTCTCCTGGTGATCAGATTAAAGGGAACAAGGTGATCTGAGCCCTATCTCTTCTGACACTCTGAATTCCCGCTATTTATCAGCTTCCCTGTAAAAGGATTTCAGATTGCATTTCTGTATCTAGCATATGGAGACTTTCATTTATGTGACAGGTGATTCTTTTATCAGGTGTTTATAAGGATTTACAATACCAGTGCACTCCTCATGCAGCACAGGATTTCTCACAGAACAAACACTGGCAGAGGGACGGGATGTCCTCAGAGCAGATTTTCCTTCTCTTTCCTGTCCCACCTTTCCTAGGTTTGCAAAGGCAGGTCAGTACAACAAAGGCTGTGAAAACACTAATGCTCTTCCCGAGCATTTTCTGCAGGGATGAGTGATGATGGATGCAGGCCCATTAAAACAGCCGAGTACATAAGGCTCTTCTGTCCTTGTGAGATGGGGATACAGGCAGCCAGAAATCCCCTGCCAGCAGGTGAACAGCGATAGGCAAAGGAAGAGGAGAGAGGCGCTGAACCCTGCAGGAGATCTGCAGAGAGGAGACAGATACTGGATTTGCAAAATAAAATCCTCCAGGACAGAGCCTGCAGAGCAGGGATTTCTCCTTTTTGACAGCCTACAGTGAATGAAGCACAAAATAGCCTGCTGTCTCTGCAGACAACAAGGATATTTGGAGATGTCAAACTGTAGTACAGAGGATGCACAAGAGGAATGGAGACACAGCTAACTACCTCCCAGGCCTCTCATTTCTTGTTCCAAGTGGGAGATCCTGAAATCATGCAAGCTTTTCTTGCATTCCTGCTGGACTCAAAAATACAGCTTTCTTTCTGCTTTAGGATAGCAGATGGAAATAAAGCTTATTTGGTCTTTGTTTTCTTTCCTTGGTTCAGATTCAAAATTGCCTGGATTTAAAGCCCATGTATTTTCAGTCCTAGCAAGGGACAGGGGAATATCAGTGGACACAACCAGGCATGAAGTCCGGTTTCCCCTTTCTAAACTCCATGTAGAAGCAGTTTCTCAGATCCTTTCAGGGGTTTATAAGGACAGGTTATTTCTGCTGCATAGTTGATGATTTGCCTAATATAGCTCCAGTCTCATACTGAGATTTGCTTTCTGATTTGACTTTGATTTGACAGTTGCATTTGGTAGCCTACAATGATCAATAACACGTTAGCTTTAGTAATACAGTTTCTTGATTTTTAGTTCAAGTTGGTTAAGTGCCTTGATAGAATCTGTAAAGTGCCCAGAGGCCCATTAGGCTCAGTTAGGACCCCGGGAAAGAGCTCTTCAAGCAGAGGCTGATCTAAAACTGCCCTGCCCCCTGCCCAGCTGACCACCTGGGGAGAACAGGGTGCAGTAAACCCTGTCATAGTCCCTTTCCATGTTCACGAGCCTGTCCTTGTGCAGACACTCAGTGAACTGGTTAAGAAAAGCAAGTCACCAGAAACGAAAATCAAAAGAAATGCTTTTGTGCTAGTTTATGTCACCAAACTGGCTGAGAGCATCAGACATGCTGGTTCCAGGGGCAGAGCAGCATCAAAGCTGGGCAGATTTAGAAAACCAGCTACAGTACTGTACCAGCACAGAAAGTTCCTCCAGGAAAATTACAATGCTGCACTATCTATTCGGCTTTTCTCATTAAACATTAAAAGTGTCTTCAGCTGCTTTACCATCACCTCATATTGCCAATTGAATTGTGAATGGCCACATCTACTTGGGGCTTAATGAGGTTTAATTAATTTATTGCCACACCTTGCTTCCGTGGTATTAATTTGCATATGCATGTGTTGTCCTTAGTGTCTCATTCAGCTTGAAGGGGCAAAAGGTACTTTGAAGTGATAAATAAGAGTCTGAGTGAAGCTGGGGTTGGGATGAGGGGGAGAGATTATACAGTGAGGGCTTGGTAACAGCACCCACTAGAACTAGCACTAAGTTGAGAGAGCAAGCAGTAAATGGATTGCAAAGAAGGGTCTCATCCTTGGTCTGCACAGGGCAGAGCAATACAGAGAGGGGAGCTGATGCTGCCTGCACAAGGCCCCTTCTGACACTGCAAACTGAGGAGACCTGTGTTCTTGAAAGCGAATGGTCTGAGCCTCCTGCTCTGTCCATATACTGCCAAACAGACAGGAAAAGAAAGGGGGAATAGGGGAGTGCTTCAGGGTGTTCGAGAAGGAGCAGCACAGAAAAGACTCTGAAGAATTTGGTTTAAACCCACTAGCATTGAAAAAACTTGCAGCTGAGTGCCAGCCATCCAATATGCAAGCACAGTTGGATAATGTTAAGGGTGATGGCTAGCTGCAAACAGATTCTGGGTGCCTGTTATTTTGCTGAGAATTGCCATGCTTTTTGGAGAGTTTAAATCAGAACTTTAATGGGCTTTTGATGTTGTTTTAGTTTGGTGAATAGTTTCCCGTTGTATCTGCTTATTCAGTGAAATAGTGAGGAAGCGCTGTTACAGTGGAAGATGACAAGAGACTATAGAAGCTTATCTCAGCTGCATTTGCACAGCAGAAGCCTTTAAAAAAATCACAGTGCTATGAACAAGACATTTCCATATTTCACGGCTATTTTTGCTGGATGCCTAAAGTTGATGATAAAGCAAAAAACATTTGAATGAAGTGAGAAGGAAAGAAGTCCTTCTGCTGTTCCTTTCTTTCCCACAATTTGCATCTCAGCCATGCTGCTTGGCAAAGCCAACAAAGCAAAGTATGTTGTGGCTGTAAAATGGTAAGCACATGGGCTATGCTGAGGATGATTTCTCCCTGGTATTTTGTTAGGAAAATGGGGATTCATTTTGAAGTTGAACATTAAACTCTTTTTTTGCTTTGCTGCCCGTTTTTTTTCCCCAAAAAAACTTATAAGGGCGGCTGTGTCTTTTGGGAATAAAAGGTCAGAGGCATTCAGGGACATTGATTTTCAATGTGTGCTCCCACGTAAACTTACGGCAACAGAGAAATGAACTCTCTGTATGCCTGGATAGCCATCGCTGCCTATACTCTGCTTACTTATCTAAGCCTGCAGAGATCTACCAGGCTCTATGGTTTTCATGGTGTAAGAAAACGTGCACAGAAAAAGTCAATAATAGGCAGGGGCAATCCTGATAAATTCTGCTTGGTGAGTCTGTAGGACATGGCACTAGACTAAGGAAGCTAAAAATAAGAAAAGGAAAACAGAAATGGAACATCAAGGAAAGTTTCCTGCTGTATTATTCTGTTGTGTTTCCAGAGAGGCCGCTCAGGACGCTGGGATATTATGCCCTTGTGTGATGCTGTGCCCAAAATTATTGGTTGCTTTTCAAAGATCCTAGAGTGGGTTTTTTGGTTCTGTATCATTTGTGCTAATTATCATCTGTGAACATTTCTTGGACCCCTTCCATGTGTTTGACAGTCTCTGTACCACTGTGAAAGACACAGTGTACACTGAAATGCTCTAATAAAATTGCATGTTCCTCTGCAATTAGCTCAGTTCTTGTGGCATCGCTGAACAAGACAGGCTTGGCTTCCTTTTTTTTTTTTCAAAGAATGATTTGAAAAGACCTTGTGGACTGCAAATAGGAGACCAGCTTGTGAATGATGAGAAAAGAAACCATCTGTGCCCAGGACCAGTGGAGACTCCTAATGTGCTGGGTGTTTTGAGCCTGCCCTGTGACTAGCTGGTCATTTGGCACGTAGCCCAGTACCCCAAAGGCCTTCCTTGTGCACCACAAAGTGCAAATGCCACTAAAAGGTCTTTTTAACCCAGATGTAGTGAAGCATCTTGTCCTTGAGCTACCTTCAGCAGCCATGAAGGGGATGAGGTTTTTCCTTTAGATCTGCAGAACAAATAAAAGCAGAGACCTGCAGTTTTCTTTCACTAAAGGATTGATGTTTCTCTAGTCTGACATTATTACAGTGACCACAGGCAGCCCTGGGCTGGATAAGGGGCTGCCAGTGGAAACATAGGTTTAAATGGCAGGTTGAAATGTCAGAATAAGGAAAGCTGTTTCATCCAAAACTTCAGGCTCTGGGGCTCAGGCATGTCTCACACACCCCACGGAGGAACTGAGGTGGAGACCACAGCTCAGGGCTGGCAGTCAGAAAGTCAGCCAGATTGTCCCAAGTTACTGACCATCTCTATTGCTCACTTTCTCCATCCATAAAACAGGATTATAACACTTGTCTCAGATGGGTATGTGAGGATCTGTGGCTACAGTAAACCTTGCGGCTGTTGGCTGGAGCACACCATACCAACACTCACTGTTGTTACTAGGGAATAATTCTTTGCATATGACCCAATCAAACTGAAAGGGATTTTTGAAGGTGGCTCTGTGCCATAGAAATTACGGTGATGCTGGCTCCGGATAAGCCATTGGTTTCAACAAGTCTACTGAAGGCTAAAACACAGAAAAAGCCCATTTGATTGGTTTTTAATGGTGGGAAGATTACACAATTTTTTTCTTCATATGCTTTTGGCTCTGGGGGCAGTGAAAAAGCATTAGAAGTACTCAAAACACTGGAAAAGCAAAGAGAACAGCTAACATTTATCTGACCCTCAGCAGAACAGTGCAAACGAAGGCTGGTTTCATCAGATTTCTATCATGTTCATAGGAGAACTGGGACCAATTCTAGAAATAAAATCCAAAATATGCGATCTGTTGCAGATTGCATCTACTGAAATACCTGCAGGAGTCAGCAACTCCTCCCACAGACTGGAGTTTGTGGAAACAACTAAAACTTTCCAACAAGTAAAACTTTCCTGGCTTTGGCTCTGTTTAGGTCAAAATTGGTGGAATTACTGGAGTTTCCCCAGGCAAATAGCAAAAATCAAGGGATGTAAAACCCATATGAAACACAACTGCAGATAGGGTAATACTCTAACACAGATGTGTCTAGCACTAGAAGAGAATCCAAACCCAGTGAAACCACTGAATCTTTCCCTTCCCTTCACAACTCCTGTTTCGATTCAAGTCTCTCATGAGGCTAAAAGAGGAGAAGTTTAAAATTAAGTCAGAGCTCTGAACTCTCGTTAGAGACACTAAGGTTGCTGTGGTTGTTACCAGAATAAAGTCCTGAGCTGCAATTGTTGCTTACTCCGGCAGGAGCTGGGCTCCTGTGCTCCAGCAAGGATTCACTGCCCCAGGATGGCCGTGGTATAAGGTTTAATCAGGTTAGCTAGGTTTTCTCTCTTGATTTCACAGCTTCCATTCAGCCCACCAGATTATAAACTTTCAACATGTAATTGAACCTGACTCAAGGAGCCAGTTGTGTTACAGTGAGCTCTAAAAGGGGGAATGGCAAGGGCTAAAGTTTTCATTCAACGAATGCAATTTCTATGCCCAGAAATCAATTCAATTGACATCAGTTGAGCTTTAATGCTGAATTAAAGAGCTGCCAGGTTTCCCCCATGGGGCTTTTACAGTCCGGGTTTTATGAATTCATTAAAATGCACACACAAACTTTTAGGGAAATAGTATTACACTGTAATAAGAGCTACAAATCGACCATATTCCTCTGAGAGAGAAGTCTAATTTGAGTTGCTTAGTTGGCAAAATTGTTTTCCATCGCTTTGCATTTATTAACAGAGGGTGTCATATTTTCCCTTGTTTCCATTTTGGTTTCTAGCTGTTTGCTTAGCAGGTCAAAGCATCATGTTTAGAAATACCAAGGGGAGATAAAGTCTTTCAAAAGCAGGTGCCCATTTGGGAGGCTGTAGTGCAGCTGAGGCAAACCATGCTTCAGGACAGCCAGGATGGTTGGGCTGGCAGTCTGAACAACCCAGTGGACACTTCTAGATTGATGGTCTCTGCCAACGGGAAGTTGGAGCCCCTCAGTCTAGGATGGAGGAGATCAGCAGGATGTCCGCAAAGACATCTGTGCTGAAGGAGAAACCAGCTTCAGTGAGATCTGAAACTTGATCTCAGGCCAGTGGAGAAGTGAGAGAGCCAGACATTTTAGAAGAATGTCTGGAGTTTCAGTGACCAGGTGAAGGTAACTGAAATTAATCTCACCGAAAGAAGTAGCCTTAGAGCAGCCCACAGCTTCCATTTTCTCTGCATTAACTGCAGGCACAATTAAACTCACAAATTTCACTTTCCTCTGATTTACTGACAATAGCTGGGAAGCTGCAGGGGCAGCCACAGAAACCATGCCTATGGAAAAGTACTTTGAATGGGTCAGCATCACTGGGCTGCCTCTGAGTCTGTGTTGTTGCCCTTCTTCTGTGGCACACATTGCAGCACTTGCTGATAATGAGCGTTCACAGGGTTTCGTTAAGTACTCTCTCTAATTGGATTGATGACCCTGGTGATTGGAGGTCTTGACCTACCGATAAAACAAGTGGGACTTAGAAAGCACAATTTCCTCGTCCTGCTGTTTTCCTAGCATGACTTGGCTCCAGCTTTTGACGGATGAGAGAGTCTCTAGGGCTAATTCAGCTCCTGCAGAGAAGGCACAGTTGATGTCATTTGGGATGGTGAAATTTGCAATAGGGACACACATGCCTGTGGAAGAAGACTCTAGAGACAAATCTGACAGGGAGCCAACCCTCTGTCGAGTGGTAATAGATAACAGCCACTGCCAACTCTCATTTCCAGGCTAACTTAGTGATGTGGAATGACTCCATATGCTCCAAACAGATCTGATCTCCCACTCTGAGGGGTCAGGAGGACCTAGAAATGCAAGGGAAAGGGGCACAGAGTCACCAAGGACAGGACTCTTTGCTTCCGAGGCTGAAGATATCTCAGCGCTGGATGCACATGTAGAACTCCCTCTAAGCAAACAAAACTAAATGGCACCTCTATCCCTAGTGGCAAATCATCCAGAGTAGCTGAAGGAAGCATGGCACAGAACAGACTCATACAAAGGCAATGCATCTGTTGGCTTCCAGTGCTCCATTCCCAAGGTGCCAAAATAGCCAGCAGATCACAGTGTTACAGCAGTGGGGTGTGCAGAGCACTAAGGAATTATTTGTGTCACTTCTTCAGTGTTTTGCACAGACTGAGCTTCTTGTGGCCATTCACAAATGGTTGTGCAGAGGAAGCTACAAGAAGATTAATTCAAAAATTGTATCTTTGAATAACTTTGAATTGCTGGACAGCTATTACTTTTAAAGAGCAGATATTTTCATTTTCTTCAAATCTATGGGTTTTTGTCCCCAAAAGGGGTTTGCATAAGACCAGGAGAAGAAATTCACTGCAAACTTGGTGATGAGCCAGCTAAGATATTAGAGGGGGAGGAGTCCTCTCCGCCTCCTTTTTTCTTTTCAGAGAATCATGCTGAGTCTTTCCAGACAAAAATAAGGCTCTTTACACTTAGAGAAGTCACAGGAGAAAAGGGGGAACAAGAGGTAACTAGGACAAGCACTCTTACTACGAACCCTTGTGATCTGCATACCGAGAAGAAAATGTCCTTTACCCATATCCCCAAACACTGTGAATATCCAGGTGGAAAGTTCCACCCAAGCTGTCTGGAGACCCATCAGCAGCAGGACTGGGACCCTTCTTTTTAACCTCTAAATTGACACAAATGGGCAAATTACAGACCCAGCAGGAGGGATTATGCCTGAGGCAGACAAGATGTGATTCATGCAGCAAAAGCATCAAGAAGGGGAAAACTCAGTGCCTCCATTCCTTGCGCAATCCCTTTTCCCAGGTCAAGAATCAAATCTCGTTGGAAATCGTTGTAGCCTCAGCAGGACACAAATCCTGCTGCTGGCCAAGTCCTGCAGGCAGTGGCAGAAGCCACATGCTGAATTGGCTTTCCTGAGGCCACCTGGCTCATATGCCCAAGGCTGCCAACTCCAAATGGAAGGCTTTCGAGCCTGGAAAATCTTAGACACTTGTCAGTGCCATTGTATATGCAGAAAATGTCTGTGACAGATAGATTGCTAGATAGATCTTAATAAAAATTGTTCTTAAAACCAAATGTTCCAAGTGGTCCAAAAAAGAAAAATCCTATGAGTCTAAGAAAAATAAATCCCATTAAAAGAATTTTGGAAGCAAGCCCTAAAGACAGTTTGAAATGTGCTAACATTAATAGTACAGGTTATTGCAGACCTCTATTTATTTGATCCCCCCCCACTCCTTCATACTCCCACACATCACTCTCTAGACCCGCTTGTGTCTGCACTGGACCATGATAATTCATTCCCTGGGAGACTTTCTCTGGAAAGAGAAGGAACGGGTAGATAGGAAACTTCGGCTGCATCCTGGCTATCAAAAGAGATGTGCAAATAGATGGCGATTCCCGACGAGCAGCACCAAGGTTTTTGTTTTCTTGTTCCGGAGTGTAACTCAGAGCCTTTCGCACCCCTTTCCCCCACCATGCCCCGGGAGGGGCACGGGGAGCGCCGGGGATGCTTCACTCGCGGGGTGCGAGTGACACCCTGTGGTCACCTCTCCCCGGGCTCCTCCTGGACCGCCAGGGCTCGCAAAGAGCAAGGAATGGCAGTGGGATGGTTTCAGATCCCCGCCAAGGCATTCCTCTCCGCTCGGCATCTACAGGGCGGCTGTTCTTCGAGCCGGGGAGAGAAAGAGGGGCCACCGTTTGATTCAAAAGGCAAATGGCTCTCCGAGCTTCCCGAAGCTTCAGCCAAATCTGAGGCTTGGAGTGGAATTAGAGGTTGATTCCTTTTAACCTGCTGCTCTCCCGCCCATGTGTTTGCCTGGCACTGCAGAGCTCCAGCACTGATGTGATCCCGGGGACATCCCATAGCTCTGGCTGGTGGACTCGAGAGTGCAGGGGTAATAGTTGGACATGATGATCTTAGAGGTCTTTTGCAACCTAAATGATCCCATGATTCTAAGGATATCTGTGCTTGTGAGATTGCCAGTTGTACTCAGAAAACTGTGGAGAGTTGAATAGTTTGGGCAAAGTCTGGAGAATCACTGAAGCAAATGCAAAATGCAGCAGAGAATCACTTATCTTTAATCCAGGTCCAGACTCTCAGAGTGGTTCAGGCACACACAGTGAAAGCAGCATGATGGAGATGCAGGACCATAAATACAAAATGCTCCCAGTCTCACCAATAGCCAGACCTGGATGCATTCAAGGTTTCAGGAGAAGTTTGCTCAGCTCAGACCCAAGCACTACCTCTGCAAATGTTTCTTTTCATGGATGAATGTGTATTTAGATTGTTAGGGTTTTAATTTTTTTACATGGCAAGAAGAAATGAAGATATCCCCAACACATAGATGGAATCACCCAATCCACCAGTGTGTAATTATAAGGGTGCAGAACATTCTGGTTTGCTGTTGAGAGCAGAGGGGAAAAATATCTCTTAGAGGAGGAAGAAGAACCCAACACTGCAATCACATAGTTGCTGTATTACTTGTCTGCATCAAGTATTGTTTTGTTCAAAATGTCGGATTCTGGATGTCTGTGTTTCAGCAATCCAGATAGTAGTTAGCTTGAAAATCATCCTTCTGTCACTGAATTTCCAAATTATAGGGGAAAAAAAAAAGCAAGTGAAAGGAACTCTGCCTTTAGGTTTGGCAATCCCTTCCAATTCAGAAGCAGACCAACATGTGAATTCACTGCCCCCAGCACAATTAGGTGTTTATGATTTTAGGTTTTCCTGCAGTAGGAGGGAGAAATGATTAATCTCTTTATTAGGGATGGGTGGGAGGAGAGAGTTCAGTGTACATCCATATCTACTGAATCTCCAAATTTTGGGGTACCTGCCCCTCCTGACTCTTTTACAGCATTCCTCTCAATTGGATAATTTTAGATCTTTGCATACCTGCTAATATTCTCTGCAAAAGAAGGTGGGGGGAAGTATATTGCAAATGTGCATACATTTGCTTATATTTGCATACATTTCAGCACATTCCATCAGAGGTACGTGCCCTCCCACTAGGAAGCGATTGTCCACCAAACTCTAATGTGAAAGTGCTACATTACATCCATGAACACACGCAGGATGGGAGAGCCACAAATACTTACGGCTAAACTCTCCCATTTCCACAGCTCAACATCTCAGTGATGGAGCAGGTCAACCTGGAACACAGGTTATGAAATAATTTCATATCTCTTTGCTCTTATCTGTCCTACAACACATACCAAAGGCAAAGCCCTACTGTGGGTTGTCCCACACAAGCACTCGCAATTCTGCCTCTGCAGGATGTCTGTCCACAAACCCATCTGAAATTTACGGGGTGTTCACCAAACTACCACAACTCTACTCCTCCTTCCACAGGTGTGAAAACATGGAGAGAAAAGCTGCCAGGCTTGTCGGCGCCACCAACCACATATAAGCACAACAGGTCAAGAAATCCCAGAGGCTTCTGTTCTGCCAGGTATTTTCCAATACAATAGCCCAATTCAATCATTCTCCATCTTGAGACTGATTGTGATGAACCATTTCCATGGTTCAATCTGTAGTTCAGTGGTGGTCCTGGAGGTCAGTGCATCAGGTTCCCAGGAATCAGAAGACTTGGTTTTCACTGGGAATCAAAATGCAACAAAAACACAGCCCACCCGCATCACCATCTTCTAACCCTTCAGGTTGTGCAAATCATCTTCCTAATGTAAATAGCTTCAGTAATTAGGATTGTTGAGTGTACAGTACTAAGGAATGTGCAGTTCATTATTTTTTCAATGAGAACATATTAAATTATGCCTTTTGATATCTCTTTTTGAAATATGGATTATCAAATTTTTATGTGCTTGGATGTGTGTGCTGACTCTGTCCATACATAGCAAATGCACTTAAAATACCAACATTTCTTCATAATAGCTTGATTGATGAGATTTTGCTTTAAAAAGAAGAGGAGAGGGAAATCAGATAAAAGAAGCTGGCTTGGGGGATTTTGATAGGAATATTCGTAAATCACAGTTTACCCAAATATTAAATGATCCAGGAAAGGACTGAGCCCCTTCTGAGCAATCAAGGAATTAAATTGGTTGCTGTGGACCCTCACCTCCTGCAAAGTGCCTTAGTTGCTGCTGCTTGAATGAAACCACTGCTTTATAGCAGGTGACCTTTCATCCCCAAAATGCAGCAATACAGGAAAACCACTCTGCTTTGTCACGGGTGCAGCCTGTTTGGTATGGTCACTCCTCCAGCAGCTCTATCTCTGAGGCCACCATGTCTCAGGTTGAGACTATACTGAATTTTAGCAAGTAATGAGCAGAGGAGATGGGACATCCACACAGGATGTTATTCTTCATAGAGAATCACTGTGCTTAGATAAAAACATACCACATCTGTTTGGTTTCCCTCCATTTGTAGGAAGGACCAGATACAAGGGTTCAGCCTTGGAAATGAGAGGTCTCCTGTTTTAGAGTTGCCCTGGCTGCTAAACAGATGGTGCATTTTGAAGGAACTGAAGCTCCAGTAATTCCCCTGATGCTGCAGCCTCAGATCCATCATCCTTTAGCTTTTAACAGCCAGAGGGAGACAGGCATAACTGTGCTTCAAAATAGGGCTGGAACATTAGTCAAGCCAACCCAAATATAAATCCAGCACCATCAGGTCTTTGCCTGCAGCTATGTACTGTCTCCCATGTGATTTTTTAGGCAACATTTTCCAATCTACTTTCTGATAACACCATCGTCAAGTAGCACTCAGGACATTATCCCAGTATTAACACACACACAAAACCCCTCTTCCTGCAATCAAGTATTTCCTTCCACCAAGTGAGCTACCAGGTTGTGGGCACATCTGTTTTCTTGTTTATACTTTAATGTCATCCAAATAACAAGAGCATCAGGAAAAAGAAAACAAAACACAGAAAACCCTCTAGTGGGGTGGTGCTGCTGTGTGTACCTATGGTAACTACTGTGAGCATTAAGATGAAGCACTTCAAGCATGAATAATAATAAAAAAAAATCTAGAAGATAGATTAAAGCACCACAGCACTTTGTAATAGTATTTGTAATGCAGATAAAGCATTTGTACTCTAATTTCCAGCACCACCAACAAAATAAGTAAGTGTGCTTGGATTGCATTTTTCTTTCAAAAATGGTTCCAAAATTATTCATATTGAAGGAAAACAACTTAAACTGGGTTTAGAAACACAATGCAAGAGGAAAAGTTGCTCGCTGTTATCAGCATGACAAGAGCAACCTGTTCCTTTGATAAATTGTGCTTGAAGAAAGACACAAAGCTCATCTGCTTTGTGTTTTAAGTTTAATTAAGTAGTGAATTAATGTGTGCAAAGTGCTTTGAGATCCTTCATCAGACAGAGCACATACAAGTGCAAAGTGCTTTCAGCATGAAAAGCATTTCCAGGAGTTGTACTAACCCATTTGTTTCTTTCTGACAGCCTTATCTGCAGCCTGAAGTGGCCAGGGATAAGATCCCCGTTGACTTCCAGGTGTATCAGATCAAGCCTGCAGGACATGAGTCTTGATTTAGTAAGCAAGTCCCCCAGAAGAGAGCTGGAATACTTCCACACTTTGAGTCAGGTACATATTTAAGTAGCTTGCTTTAGAGAGCATATATTTATATGAGTGCTATTCACTGAGTCATAGAGCTCAGGGCCAGAAAAGGCCATTAGCACAGCTCGGACGACCTCCTGTTTATTTCAGGCCATTACATTTTACCCAATGTCCCCGTGCGAGTGTAACAACCTGTGTCTGCTGAAACAGATCTTCCAGAAAGTGCTTCCAGGCTTGCTTTAAGGCCAGGTGGGTATAAGGAATCTACCGCTGTCTTTGGACTGGTGCTTAATCAGCCTCACTGCTTAAAATGCGAACATTATTTCCTTATGTCTCCTTTGAATTTATTTGGCTTCAACTCCTGGCTATTAGTTCCCAGCTCTACCTTTCTGGCCTGGACAGAAGAGCCCTTTAGCAGACAGAAATTTGCTGCAGAAACATTTGCTAAGGTAGCATTACAAAAGCTACTTTAATTCTTGGGAGTGGATGATCACTGTTTGGGGTAAGAAAGAAATTGAAAAAATAAACGTTAGTCTTTAACGTGGTAGGTCTGGTACAGAGACATCTGTGCTCCAAAAATGCCATAGCCTAGAAGGACAAAACCAGTCAGAAGAGGGAAAAGTAAGTCCAGGAATATGACTGCCATTGGAAAAGCATCTTCTTAGCTCTGTTTTATTGCCACTCATTTGCATTGAGAAGGCTGGAGGTGTTACCAAAAATCAGTAACAATAAAAAACTCCTTTACAGAGGTATAACAAAAACCTTCTTTTCTGGACAGTTACACCCCGTGTCTTGGCAACACTTGGGTCCCAGGTGGAGCAGCAGAACAAGGACTGAGTCACTGAAGCAAACCTGGAACCCAGCAGGGCTGAAATGTCACCATAATTTCCATGCCAGCACGTAAGTTCTGGGAACCCAGCAGGCCTGAAATGTCACCATAATTTCCATGCCAGCACGTAAGTTCTGGGAGATGTGGGTAACTCTGGGGCCAGCTTCACAATATTGCCCGTGCTACAGGAACACATATTCAGAGCACACAGGAACTGCATTTGGCCCATCATTCTGGCAGGCAGATGAAGCAGAGTGATGGGGACCTGCTGGAAGTTAGAAGCTGGATACCAGCTCAAACCTTTAAACCAAACACGTTTGGAAAGCCATATGCCGCCAGCCCAGGCAGTGAGGAGAAACCGTCTGTCTGCTCAGAGCCCAGTGCAACTCCCACGCATGGCAACGGAGATGGAGCTGGATGGGGCCCCTGGAAAGTACCTCTTCTTTTTTGCTTCGTTATTATCTTTAGGGTTTTCTCATAAAACCTCTGGTGCATGCAGGTGAAGAATTTGTGAACAGACAGAGGACACTCATCTGTTGTTTCCAGGTCTGGATACCTGACTGCGCCGTGATCTCCTGCCAGCACTTTTGAACCACAGCAAGTGAATATCATTAGCAGCATCTCCCAGCCCCAGCACAAGAGCTTCATTTGTTTTACTGTTGGCTTGGTAACAGCTGCTGTTGCTGTTTGAGGTGGCAGGAGGGCAAAAAAGGTCTTATTGCTTCAGAGCTCTTCAGGAAAGCCCTGTAGCATTCTTGGCAAGGTTTAACAGAGACCAGGCACTCTCTGGAGCAATAGGCAGCAAAGATCTCAGGTAGTGCTCTTTGCTGCTGGAGCAGTGTCCCCATTTCCTCCACACAAGGCCGGGGCAGGGGCAGAGCCCAGGGCTGGGCTGAGGTACCTGGAGCAGCAAAGGAGCATCTGGGAGCAGCCACTGGAAACAGACAGTCCTGACATATTCCCTGTATGTAACAGGGCAATGATGTGCAGCTTTGCCCTATCCTGACCTGGGAACACTGAGGGTGACACAGGCGTTCAGGCAGTTCCTGAAGCAGAGACCCATGGCTTTTTCATATTCAGTGGGGCAGGTGATAGGAGACCCATCCAAAATGCCACTTGCCTCCATCTCTCAGTGCATCAGCCAAGACAGACATCTGGAAGGAAGACTGGGGTCTATGCTCAGATTTCACCAAGAGCTCTGTGTAATTCAGCATGTAATGCAATTACCACCCACCTTTAATATGCTTTAATACAGCAGGCTGCATGAAATCCAGGTCTAGATCTCATTTTTAGTATGGTTTGGGTTTCTCTTCAGTGACAAGCACATATGGATGCAAGAGCTGCTACTGAACATCACCTTTCCATCTCTGATGGCAGGAGGAGATGAAGCTGTGGCTTCATCCTCAATTTAAAGCCTTGAAATTCAGCATTGCAAAACCACATTAGGTTCAGGTTACACAAATGCTTTGCAGAGAGAGAGTGTTTTTCTGGGTGATTTTTTGTTATGCCCTCACTCTGCTGCTCCCATCTGATTAAAACCAGGACATTGTCAAGTTTTCCAGAGCACTATTTCTAATTCTCTTCTCTCTCCCCTGCAACTCTCTGACTCCCTTGACCTGCTACCATAATGGGCTTCCAAGGGAAAGCAATTGTGGGAACTCTGGGCCTTTCTGCTTTGTGAAGGACAGGACTATCTCTGGGCTGCCATTCATCCCATCAGCCAGAGCCCAGGGAAAGCACAATTTGCTGCAAGCTTATAGCAGCACGCTGACACTTAACGGGATGGGAATGTGCTCCAGCCTGACAAGGAACAATCACACATCGCATTAAAGGAAGAAAGGGGACAGGGAGGAGAGAGGGAAAGAGGTAGAGAAGGGGAGAAAAGGAAAAAAAAAAAAGATGGTTAGCTATTCAGAAAATGCCCTGTAATTTGGGTCTCAGTATTAAAGTGTTAGGTCAGATGTTTTGATTGAATGTCAGTAGGAATTGTATGCTGGAGAGTCCTGCTTCCCATTTTACTGACAGAGCAAAATAATGGGAGAATATTTCGAAGTGACTGATTTTGGTGCCAAGACTCTTTTACTGATATCTCAAAGTAGCACAGGAAATGTCACTGCATGAATAAATATATTTTTCTCATGTTATTTAAATAAATATATATATAAAAAACATTGAAAGTAAACTCAAACTCAGCTGGAAGAACAGCTGAGCCCCCGCAGCCCAGAAGCCAGAGCTGACAAGCCCATAAAATAAGTAAGTGTCTTTTTTATTCTTTTTCTTTTTTTTTTTTTTAACTCTCCCAGTGAGATCAACTTGATGATCTTCCCTCTACAGCCCATGTCTCTTTGGATGAACAGTGCTGTTAATTTGCTCTCTCACATGACTGGATGTAATACAGTTCTATAACCTTTTAACATTTTGCTGCTTGCATGGCATACCTGTGTCTTACTTATTGCTCATCAAATTATGCAGGGAACTCAGAGCCCTGCTAAGATGTCTTAAATACATCCGCATCAAAAATATGATTCTGTAATCCAGGCAGCACAAAATCATTATCACAGCCTCATCTGCATATTAGGATTCATTCTCCCAGCCCCAGAATGCAGCACTGAAATAGCCAAGCATAAAAGAGATGGAGAATTTTCCTCAGGTGGTGCCTCATAAATCATCACTTACCAATTTACAGATTTTTTTTCTCCTCTGGATTTCCATCTATTTATTTATCACTTTTCAGAATACAGAGTAATTAATATTATCTTCTCTGCAGACAGAAAAAAAATAAGAAAGGAAAAAAGAAGATGTGTTGCCTGAGCACATTTACCAAGTCCTCTCCATTTGAGCTTGCGTGGATAGGGATATTGTGGAGCAGGAAGAGAGTGGTTTAAGTTTTGGCCAAGAAGTTCTGAGTTCTGGACACATCTCCTACCTCTACTCCATATGCCCTGGGTGACCTCGAGCAAATTCACCAAACCATCAGGACAGCTCGAGTGTCTCTGATTTTCAGTGAGACACACTTCTCTGTTCAGGCACTGGCCTCTAAACGCAGATGGCTGCCTTAGAAGTCTTTACCTTTCAACTCTCTGGGCTTTGTGCTGTTCAGGGCATAGACCTTTCCCCACTGAATGTAAGGTGCTTAGAAGGACAGGATCTCCATTGGGACCAGCCAGCTTCATTGTATTCATAAAAGCAGGAGATGTGTCATCCTCAAGTGTTTCATTGCTGGAAACAAAAATAAATATTTCCTCAACCTGCTGGTGGTTTCCAGTGGCTCTGCTTATGGGTGCCCAATCTAAGAAAAGTTAAGGTGACTTGATTTAGCAACAGTAGATTTTCAGCACTTTTGGTAAAGCTGAATGCCAAAAAAATTCCTACTGGTGATTGAAATTGTAAGCCAAAGCTTTTTACTTGCAAATCTCCAGTTCAATTCTGGCTCAGGCAAGCAGGCATTGGGAGTTGTTCCTGTCTGACAGATGCATCAGTGGCATCTGGAAAATGAGCTGCTAAGTTTCAGCTTAATTTCTAGTGAATACATTACTAAAAACCCATTCAGTGCATACATCCTGGTACCTACCAACCACAATTGCCTATGAATCATCAGGGATGCGTTTGTACAAACGATGCTACCACAAAAACAAATGGTAGTGATTGCATCATCCTTGCCTCAGCACAGAAATCAGACACTAAATCACAAAACCCATTTTGTTTCTTGAGTCCAAGAGCACAGAAGGAGAGGAAACAGGCCCAGGTTTTTGAATCCAGAGCTAGATAGGTTTATCAAGCCTATGAGCTGCTCCTGAAATATTGCTGAGAAATGCTTTGTGGACTGACAGAGGAAATGGCCTCAAGGGAAGGCAAGGAGAGCAATTTAATTATAATGTTGAAGTTAAACTGGAACAAAAGCAAGTAGAGGCAGAGCCAACTGTGAGTCCAATGAACCTCTCTAAAGGAGGAATTTTGCAGCAATTAATAGGGACTGTACCCTGATAAAGGTTACCTTGTCACTGCTAACACTATGTGATTTTCCCCCTGTATCCATATATCGTTCGTCAGGAATGAACTTTAATAAGATTATGCTGTCAGAACTCATCATCAGAGTCACCACACACGGTACAGTAGATGCAGTGCAAAGATCTGCTTTGATTTCCTCCTCTGAGGTGCCAAACTAGTTTCAAATATGCATTAGAGGCACTGGCACCAAGACAAGTCATGCAACAGCACGGCAGGACTCCCCTCAGGAGCCTTCACTCAGAACACGAAGGACAGGTGCAAAGACAGGCTGGTAAGAGGTGAGATACAAAGATTCTGGTCCCAGCTCTGCTAACAGCTTTTGATAATTGTGTCAGGCTGGCTGGGTCATGATTTTTCCAATGGTGCAGTTTCATGTGTGAAAATGCCCACACAACTGGATCCTCAACTTGGCCAAAAACTGCAGTGGTGGAGTTTAGTGTGGGGGTGGGGGATCCCTATCAAGCCTACACCTTCACTGGGGTGTGCAATCTAGCTAAAAAACTCCACCTCTGCATTTGGAGTCAAAAATGGTCATGTGAATGGATAAAACCTGTACCTTTTATCCCCCTGAGTCTTCACGCCCTTTTCCATCTTCCTCCCCCTATACATATTTAGAAAATGGACAGGATTTTTAGCTACTTCACCAGATTACCTTTGAAAATGACCTAATGCTTGTAAAGAGCTCTGTGATTCTTGGTTGGAAGGTGCCATAGACGCAAGGATTATAACTAAACTGCTAAACAGTGCATCTGGATTAACTCAGAGTGCTGCCAACAACTGTGTGCTGTGCCTTCAAGCACAGCAACACACACTTCCAACCAAAGGGACAGACATGAGCCACATTTGCGCCCTCAAGGCTGTTTAGAAAAAGAGCAACCAGCAAACTTCATCAAGTTTAGAAGGTTGCTTAAGGAAACAGAAAACTCCTTAGTAGTTCTTTGGGGTCATAAGAACACTGAAAGCCACCTCCCATGACCCATCACAATATTAGGTGGAGGTGAATATTGATTTATTCAGCACAGGAGACTGAACTGGGTCCTCACTCTGCTCTGTGAAGGAAGAGCTCAGTGAGGCCATTTCAGCTTCTATGAGACAGTGAGTAGGCTGGCTCTGTTCTACCTTCCAGACACCATTTTTCATGAGGTCTCCTCCAGCAGGTTGGGGGAGAGGTGCCACTTGCAAGTCTTCAGAATTGCATCCTATCAGCCATCCAAAGTAATTTTGGCTGCTATGGAAAGGTGCAGTCATAAATGTTTGTAGCCCTGATCTACCATAAGAATACGTATGAGGTCAAGTGGCCACCAAAACATTAAGCAAATCATCTTCCTGATGGTCTTTCTACAGTCAGTTGCCCATGATGTTGAGCACATTGTTGTGATCTGAATTAGTGTTTGCATCTATGGAGAGGTAAAGCCTGAAAATACCTTTAGTGTGACCACTTTAACTCAAGGGAAGTTCATTACAGCCCAGCATGCAACAGCCCAAGGTGAAGAGAGTAATGTGCACAGCCACAGTGATGGTCATGGCATTGGCATGACAAGCCTGCTCTGATGCTTGCTCCTTCTCCTCTACTCTAACCAGGCTCCTAAGAAGGGTTCCCAGTTTTTCCTCCAGGCATTCTTAGCTCCTACAGGGAGGGGAGGACTACTGCTGGATGCTCAGCACTTCCTGGCACTGAGGCTTTAGATGAGTCAGGGATATAGAAACAATAGGAGTCTTCAAAGCACTCATGCTTTGCAGTGGTAATACAGGGTGGAGGAAGTGGTAATATCTGTTAGATTTGGGTTTATTAACCATTTTATAATCACAATACATGCAATTACAGTTTGACAAGACACTGCCAATGTGAACAACATCTGGAAGCGTACTGGGGTCTTCACAATGAGTGCAGTTTCATTTCCATTATTTGCTTCTGCTGAGAGTGGCAGTAAACTGTAGTTAATAAAGGAAAGCCAGCTTTTATGGGCTAGGAAGACAGTAAATATATGCAAAATGGTTTGTTGAATTTAGCAGTGGGGTGCCATAAGAGGCTTCATAAAGCAGGGATAGAGTTTAGCATCAGTGTTTTAGGGCTGGGAGTGATGCAGAATAAATCTCTCTTGAGTCTACTTACTGACAACCCCAGTTCAGATGGTGTATACACAGGCAGTGCTTCTTTCTCTGCAGAGTTTCTGTTAATCACTGTTAATGCCAGTCATCAGATCACTAATCATTTGAAACAAGAAGCTGCAGATATTAAGACAGAGATTCAAAACAAGATAAATAGCACAGATCTCTCCAGGGGCATGAAGAAGGTCTGAGCCCACTGATGCTGCCTGGTACAGCATGAGGCTGTTTGCCTTCCTAATCTTTATTAGGATAGGAGGTACTCTACCCTGGCACAGTGAAGGAGGCAGGAAGCTTGAGAAACCTTCCATGGACTCATGGACCCAGGGGTAAATGTGGCCAGCCCCTGACCATGTCTGTCTGCACAGGATGGGGTAGAATAAATAGAATAAACCTCCCCCATGGCTATGCCCTACCAGACCCAAAGTCCACGTGTTTTGCAGCAGTTTGGCTATTGAGCTGCAAATGCCCATAGCCACACATGGCATCACCTCAGCATGTGTGATAGGAAACCACGATTTCTTAAGTCCCACATCACTCTTCTGGCCCAACCTGATTCTTTCTGCTGATGACACAAACCTGAGAGCTGAAGCAACGCCATTTTCTCTTGCCGCTGGGGAGGGTTTAAGAGCAGCTGCACGGGCAGAAACTGTGGTTCTGCTGATGGCCACTTGTGTCTCAGTTTATCACTTGTGGTCCTGGAATCATGTCCTGAGTTGTCTGAAACAATTCTTTTTTCTGCTCAGAACAAAGGCAGTGAAAAGGTTATGCCACCGAGGTGCAAATTTTCCATGTAAATCAGATCCAGAAGTCAATGCCTGGCAGCCACCTTCTCTGACTGTTAAAATCCTGAAGCAGGGGCATGTGCCTGCACATGTCAACATATGGATTTACATGGCAGTTTGGGATGTGGGTCTCGGGCTGGATTTGCAGGTACTACCTATGTCAGCTTCATCTCATCTGATGATGGCATTTGGTGTTCTTGGCATGAGACATTTTGTGGTACAAGATCTGCCATTTTAACACAGACTCACCTTGGAGGGGCTGGAAGTGAGGAGACAGAGCAGCACAAATGCAGGACCCAGGGCCTCTCAAAGGCAGGATATGACAAGGTAACAAGCAACAAAACTGGATGTGCAGGGGAGGAGGAGGGGAGGAGGCAGAATAGACTCGTGGCTTGATCTTGCCCAGAGCTGATTTCAACAGACTCCACGGGAGTCAGAACTATTCCATACTTAACAGTGGGAGTTCAGGTAATTGTGAGATTGTACCTAACAGGAGACCACGACTTGCCAAAGGGGAAGTCAAATAACATCAAAGCAATCAAAGGAATTCTTCAGGAATAACTGAATGAAATTCTATGGCTCAAACAGGACCTTAGGCTGGATTAATTACAATTGGTGCCTGCAGATCTAAAATCTGCTCACAAGTAATGTCCATTTCTATTTTGTTCTCACTTCCAAGATTTGGTTTTGAAATCCAGATCTGACTAAAGCAATATGGGGAACAAAACAATGAGAAGGAGCAGTGCCACATGATGTCCTTAGAAGAAAGTCTGTCTAGAGACAGGGAGTGTGAATACCTTTGGAGCAGACGGGTGAGGGCAAAGTCCTGCCTTCCTTCAGTGAACAAATGGAGACAGAGCCAAGCAGGCTGGTGAGATGGCCCCACAAAGCCTGGGTGTAAACAAGCCTAGAGATAGCTGCATAAACACATTCTGTCTTGCTAAATTCCTTAGCACAGCCCAGAGACCCAACACAACCACCAGTGGGGCTGGTTCCAGATCTGTCTCTGCTGTACACCACAGTACAGACCAACATCACAGCCATTATCTCACCAATTACAGAACAACTGTGGCCCCCCAGGTCTCCCAAGCAGAAGGCAGTTGTGAAATCCTGTAGCTCTGCAAACACTCATTTTACGAGTAATGAGGGGCAAGGTGTGCACACCAGCACTCCTTGGGCAAAAGCACAACTCAGATCTTGCCTTCAAGATACTTTTTGGCATAGCCCTGAGCTTTCCAAGTCCTATCTGAGCTGAGGAATCTCCACTGTTATTCTGAGGATCTCTTTGGGGCTGTGCTGGTAAATGCTTCATTGTATTGGCAACAATTCATTGAATTGTTTAATGTTTCTCAATCGATTCACAGAGAAAGGATGGAGAGAGTACATTTTTTTTTAATCTCCTTTTTCTCTAAGCTTCTTTAACAGTCAGTCCCCTGCTCTCTCCCCTCTTCCAGCACTCAGCTGCACTCACATGCACACACTCACCCTGGACCTCAACACCAGCTTCCCCTGGTACAGAGTGGGTGCTGCATCACTGCTGGTGGATAACATCTCTGAACAAAAATATCTGGGAAATGGTGACCCTTTCTAGAGCAAGCAAGTGATTTGCTTTCATTTTGAGTAAAGTGCAAGCCAGTGAGCTACTATGTGAACTTTTGGAGCTCAAGTTCCTCCATATCTTCCCCAACTGCCTACCAAAAAAACCTTGCAAAGCATTTGCATAATATCAAGGTTGCTTCTCCAGATGGCTAAAGCAGTCCTGCATGTTTCTTTTTAAAATTTCCCAACTGTTGCTGTCCATTTCCTAACACCATGCATGTAAACCTCAGCCCCTCTGAAGATAAAAGTTTAGCTGTGTGTTGGGTATAGTTTATGCTCCCTTGCATCGTCCTGATGAAGTTAATATCCACAGCCTGTATGTCTGCAGCTTACTGGGAACATTCTTCTCAATTAAATCCTTATACAGGCAAATAAGAAATTGTGCATTTCCCCATTTCAAAAGCAGAAGGTGAAGCAAGCCCTCAAAGCCTTGCTCAGGGGCCTCATGAAGTGGTCTGACTTCCAGGAGGAGATGAGTACCTGGCAAGTCTGACGTAATATCAAGGGCTGGAAATCACACAATTCTGATGAAGCATGGTTTGTATTAGACCTACAGAGAGGTCTCTTCAGCCTGTCAGTACAGTGGGGAATCCAAGTTTGTACTCCAAGACAGTGTATAAATCTTTCATCTGCCAAAATTCCGTAGTATTGGATCCAGAGTTTAGGTTTAACTTTATTCCAGAATACACGCACAAATGTAACAACAATAGGTAAAAAAAAACCAGCCTGATGGGAAAATACTCATCATAATTTACCCTTCTAGGAGAGCAAAGAAAGAACTTTTCTTCACTCTGAACTATTAGAAAATTGGCTTAATGGAACTACTAATTAAGCTAGTCTTCTTTCTCTGAATCATCAGCTACACTGTAATTTCTACCAAACAAAAGGGTCCCACGGCTCATCTGGCAAGGCCAGAGAAAGGATATTGCAAGTTATTGTTGTTATTCTATGACAACCTCTATCCTCCATGCTGTTTGACCCCTTCCTGCGTAGTTTCCCTGATTCCCTCCTGCATTCCTAAATTTGAAAGTTATGGCTTTATAGCGTGGGTCCTGTCTTAAAGCTGTTTTCTAAATGGGAAAGATATACAAGTAAAATAAAACATCCAAAAACTAGGAACTACTTTTACTGGAAGTACCAGATCCATCATTATAGGTGTTATTCTGGTTTACTTACACTATATATGTCCTCCTAATAGTCTCCCTCAGGTGAACTAGCAATGATTCCTTAAGTCCCCTCCTAGAGACATTTAGGATATTTATGATAAATGAGCTTCCAAAAGCTCAGATATTTAATTTGCAGCTGCCATGGTTAGTGATGATTAAGATCCTTTTGTTTCTACAGTGTCTCTTAAATAAAGTGCAAACACGTCTTGTCCAACTCCACTGAAGAGTGAGACACACGGGAATGCTAATGGAATTGCTCAGAAAGATTCTCAAACTGGCCAGGCACAGAGTAAATACACATGATCTCACATATCTACACCCATGTATGTGTTTGTGCATGTGCAAACAGTGCATCCTTACACAGATACAGATGTATAGGCAGTTATGTGTACTCCTTCTGTCTGGCCTTGACTGCAAGTTGTCTTAATGTCTGGGGATTTCCACTAAAATACCAGCTTGATTTCCCACCAGGAAACATGGGAAAATTTAATCAACCTGTCTGGGTACTCAATGAATATAATTCCCTGTTCACAATTGATGAATCAAACAGATAGGCCTAACCAAACACTACCTGCTGGGAAGGCACATGAGAGATGGAATAGGAACAGAAGAACTGGCAAGAAGAAAGCCCAGTTCGCAAACAGTCCCTTCCCAGAATAAACCCCCAATAAAAGGTCAGATGGGCTTTTTCCTCCTGTGATTGCACCACACAGAAGTTCACTGAGTTATATGGGGGTTTTTGGGGAAGATAATTGCACTGCAGCTTGAAGCCAAAGAAGATTTCACACCTATGCATGGGAACCCAGATATTCTCGCCATCAGACACTCCTTCCCCCAACTTCCACTCCTATAGGATCCTATAACAATACCTATTAGAAATCCCAGAAGTTTATTCAAAGTTCTGTTTCTCCTAATTCCTTGGCTCACCACTTCTGTTCTCTGCCTGTAAGCTGCAGATCACATGAAGATTCCCTAGGCTTTTCATAACACAATTTTATATTCTGTATTTCCTTGACTGTACAATACAGCTGACTTTAGCGAAATTGCCCCAAAATGTTGCTGATCATGAAATGTGAATTTTCCCTGTGAAGTGACTGTCTATTCAATCTCCTCACTCCTCACCAGATATCAAGACAATACTTTTATCCTTCTTGTTTTTTGCTCCTCAAGTGCTCTCCAGATGCAGCTGATCTTTTCTCCTAAGCTTCAGTCCAGCAGACAAATATCTATATACATTACACACATCCATACATCTATATACTGGTGTATGAATTAGCAAATAACTAAATAAACAAACAGAAAAAACTGTTACACACTACAACTGCTTCATGAATTTATAACATAAGGAGGCAAAGCACTATAAAAACTGTAAACTATGAACAGGGTTACACAACCACATTCATTTAACAAGTTACAATGAGTAATTTTTGCACCAGGCAGGAAAGAGAAAACCCACACAGTTGGAGTGTGCATATGTATTTCTGAGGCTCACACTAGAGAGCCTTTTATAAAACACACACATGATTTGAATTCCAAAGCAAAAGCACTGAGAGGGAGTGCATGGGCTAATATTGTTATAATGGTGTATGCAGAGCTTAGGAAGAATGGGCACTAGCTGACCTCCTTTGCTGATAAGAGTACTTCCAAACACTCCACGTTTCTGCACAGTTCAGAGTCTGTCCATTTAGAAGCTGAGCTCCAGCCTACAGCTATAAAACTTCTTGGTGTTGTTACAGAAATGGCAAGATGATGCTCAAAGAGGAAACCATGGCTGGGTGCTCCTTCTGCTGATTTCCATCAAGCTTCACTCATTTTTGCCTCCTTTCACATCTGGTGGGGGTTATGTTGAACCACATTCCCAGATGAGTCTGTGTACTCATGGTCCAAGCTGTGTTTTAGACTCAAATCCACATATTCTGTACAGACAAAACAAGACCAGTGAAAGTAAGCACTGCATTTCCCCAGAGGGCTTCTGACCACTGCAGTGTCTCACAATAAATCCCCCAGATTTTCCAGATAGCACAAAGCCCCATAATTCACATCTACCTGTTCCTGATTTGACATTTCATATTTTTCATTTCCAGCTGGCAAAGAGCTTTTATGAAACACATAACACAAGCCACATGCTCTGTCCTGGAAATGGATTCCTTTTCCCAGTGGGGCCAGCAAATGATGTAGGCTGTGTCCCAGTTGTCATGTCCCAGTGCAAATGGTTAAGATCTTCTTTTTGTCTCAGCAAATGCCCCATGGAAGCTTGAGCTGGGTTTGGGCCCTTGGGTCATTGCTAAGCAGTTTCTCTTTCATCCTTTTCAGCACCAGCAGACGCAACTTGAAACATGTATACAAGATGTGGCTTTACAGCATCCCTTATTCACTGGTACCTTGGAGACTCCAGTTCATTGAAAGTAATAAAACCAGATCATCAAAAAGAATTCTTTTGAACAGGCTTTGGGCTCTGCTGTGCTACTTGGTTACGGATATTCATCTTCCTGTAAACTGTGCTGTTTGATACAGCACCGGCATGAAAGCCTCAGCTGCCTCCCCGGTGCATTAACCCCTCGAGTGTTGAAATCACGGTCCTTGAATAGCAAAATAGTTATCACTTATAATTGCTTGAGGGGAGAAGCTGATTACATTCTCCCAGATGCACCAAGGGTGCACACCGGGGTCAAACGGTTTCCCAATCCTCATCCTGCTCCAGTGATGCAATGGGCTGTGCACAAAAGGGAAGAGGGAGCAAAAAGAAGCAGCCTCTGTTGGTTACAACTACAGGCAGGCTGTAAGGTGACTCCTGTATCAAAGGGTGCCAGAGCACTTAATCCAAACTGAAAACACAGATGTGCTGAAAACACAGGCATTCTGATACTTGGGGCTTTAACTTTCTGTTAACCTCACATATCTTGTGATCCTGGGTATCTTACAGAGCCCTGACGCCAAGGCTTTAACCCAGACCCCTTTGATTTGGCAGGGGGAGCATTGTCACTGTTGTCAGAGTTGCCAGAGTTCTGGTGCTTTTTGATTGCATCCAAACCCTCCTTTCTTTCATCTTTCTCAGCTAGAAAGAAGGTCAACACTGGCACCATGAGCATAGATGTGCAGCCCCCGAGTTTCATTTCTCTACATGTGGAGAGAGAAAGGATGGTGCAGCTGGGCTAATTCTGTCTGAGTGACTGGCAGACTTCACTGCAAATTATTTGCATTTGTGCTTGCAGTTCCAGGACGATCAAAGTCTGAACCGCTGCTCTGGCCCCTCTAGGGCTGTGTGTGCTTCTGCCCTGAGACCTTTTTGTTGAGCTCCATCTTCAACCTGGGGCAGCAAACCCAGCTTGTTTGCAAAATTCCTTCAGTAGAACATATGCTGGGTTCCAAGATTGTCCCTTGAACTGCAGCTTGCCAGCTGCTGGGGAGAAGCTACAGAAGAGGCCACTCTATCCATTTGGCCTCTTTCTTATTTTCTTTCTCCAGACTCTACCACCACCCCCGATTACTGACCAACACCAGGGATCTGGGTTAGATGGTTATTTGATGCTCCTTGTGCTCTGTCTCCCATACTGCACTGCTGAAACTCCAGTGCTGAAGGTGAGTGAAGAGAGCTTCACCTTCCTAACTCCCTCCTTATTTCATACCTCCTCCCTTGCAAGCCCAGATGTCAGGAAAACATATGGTGGCTTTTTACTCGTGGCTTCCAAATACGTGCAAAAAAGAGAATGTTTAAATGCCCGCTTTGAGCCTCTCTCTCATTTCGCTGCCTGAAGCTGAGCCACGTCTGCCCTGCTGCACTCCTGGCACCAGAGAGACTGTCTGAGGCTTCGGATCCAGATCACACACCAGAGGCTGCATTCAGAGAATCTTTCTTTTCCCAGAACAGGCTCTGCCAGGGACAATGTTGGAAGGAAAATGGCTGAAGTTTCAGATCAGCTGAGAATAAATCAGTGCAGGATCCCCAGGAGGTCTTTTTTACACAACCGCTCTGCACTAGAAGAGCAAGTGGAGGAGCAGGAGAGTAGTAGCAGGAATTGATCACACTTGATTACTTATTAAAGTTTGTAAGGAAAGATGTTGGAGGAGAAAAACAGCAGGAGCACCTTTTATGACTAGACTAGAAGGGATTGGGGGGTAAAGGGGGAGGAAAATACTTCAAAATGGACTCCTACAATGTTCTCTTACATGATGACCCCATATTTTTTCTCTAGATTTCATCATTAGTTCATTTATTCTGGGGCTAAGGTGAAAACAACACTTGTGAGGGATCTGAGCAAAGTCAGGATGCAGACAATAAAACATGCACAACTACTGCATGAACAAATATTATAAAGAGGCCTCAGTTGAACTGCATGTTTCTGCACATCTCTCTATAGATACACGCCTGTGAGGACATGCAGTTCCCTCTCTGCATGTACGAACACGTGCTTGCATATATACACAAATCTGACACTGAAAGATAAAGATCTTTTTCCATGCAGCAGTGGCAGTGCATGTCATACATGTGTCTGAACACAACCCCCCCAAAAGTGCTTGGTTTTATGCAGAGAGCCTAAAGCAAGTGGGTCCGCTGCAGAACAGCTCCTAAGCTACTGCGGTGCTAGTTAAGAAAGCAACATCTCTTCATAAAAATAAGCCCTACATCAAAACCAGTACAAAACAACTCTAAACCCTCAGGCTACTGCAGGATTATACTGTTGTGAAATACATTATCCAGCCTTTAAAGTCATCTTTGACTATCTGCCTGGGGTCATCCAGACAGCCCAGACTCTCAGCTACCTAGTACCAAAAAAAAAGTTGAGCTTGCAGATGTTCCCAGGAAGGCAGTACATCGAGGTCCAAGCTCTTCTGCAGGGGAAGGCCAATGGGATTATATTTGAATTTCTTGTTTTCCATGATAACGGCTCAGCAGAGAATTAGCTCCAACACAAACTGCTGTTGGAGGGAGATCTACTGTGTTTGGTGGCAGGAAGAGAAAAAACAAAGAGTTACTGGACCCCTGTGAATGAGTCATTGCATCAGAGGCCTGGAAGCAGATAGGCTATTCCTTAGCAATAAAGAATCAAGACACAGTAATTTCCAATAGATGGATTTGCAGGTAGAGCTTTATATTTTATCCACAGCAGGCACACCAACTCCAGCTTCCAGCTGCTGTTTCTGGTTAGCCAGTCAAGCTTCTAATTGGATCTCCTGTTGGACATTATCTGTGGGACACACCAGGGTGGGAGCAGGGGGCCAGGCTGCTGCCTTGCCAACACAGCTGGGCCCCAGCAGCACCCTGTAGTGAGATCCAGGCACAGAGGGGCTACATGCAAAAATTCAGCCAATGCACCACGGAGTCCCCAGTCCACAAGGAGCTGGTTATCCCTCCATTCCAGGGCAGCAACAGACCCAGCCAGCCTTGCACAACCCTCCCATATTGGCCAGCCCATGCTGGTTTTACACATGGGCACTCTGGACTGTCCATCCCCAGCCCAAACTCTTTTGTTCTTTTAAAGAAGCCCAGGAGAGGGCTGGGATCTCCAGGGAAGATGAAGTGGTGTGAATCAGCTTGTCAGCAGCTTAACCAAAGGACAAGCCAAACCAGTGCTATCAGCACAGCTAAATCCAGCCTCACTTCAAGAGGCAGCTGGACACTTTAAGCGCAAGAAGGTAAGTGTCCTGGGAAGCTCTGCAACAGTTATTTCCTTGACATTAGGAATTCTCAGACAGGAAGTCCATGTGTTGTGGGCCTCTAACTCAGAGAATGAAGGTGTTGAGCTGTCCCCAGCATCCAGACAGGATCTTCCAGGCAGAAAGAGGAAGTATGAGATGAAGAAAGAAGGTTTTCTATGGACAACAATGACAAGTGTAGAAGATTTTGTTGTCCGCTCCAATGACTGAGATGGCACTTTCTTTCCTGTTGATTGTAAAACACATTTGCCCACTCCTTTCCTTGCTTACCAGCTGCTGCAATGGTTGCATTTCATTTTGCAAAGCATTTTGAAATGCTTACTGGGGAAAATTGGCACAACTTCTATCTATTTTCTACATAAGAATAGTAAACACTAAAAGGAGCTCAAAATCAAATTTCCATTAAAGCAAAGGCCACCTCAGGATCAGAGAGGTGGCTCCACTCCCGTGTAACAGGCAAGTGCCAGAACACCTCATCCGGTCAGTCCTGACAGGAGTTTCCCAGCAATCTCTCCTTGGCCTGGCATCACTACTAACCTGAAGACAGATTTCTGTAGTGTGGGAACTAAGGAGTGCAACTGCTTCTTAAGAAGTGATGAAGTCCCTGGCCATGTACAACATGTCACTGCTGTTCCTTACAGGGTACAGCTGTGAAAGCGCTTGCACTCAATTTATCCTTCTGTTGCTGGAGATTTACGGGGGAAAAAAGCACAGTCTGTGCTTACCAAGGAGCAGTGGGGATTGTCCTGTGAGCTATGTGCTCCTAGAGCTGCAGACACTTGTGTCCCCATGCCTGTGTGCCTGTATGCAGCTGGCTACTACAGAGTCCCTGTGTTGTGACCCTGGGTTCAGTCTAACCAATGAGCCAGCTAATCAGTTCGTGTTAACATAAGCAGAGGCAGTGGCAGTCCGAAAATACATCAGAAATCAAACCTGAGGAAAGGAATTAGGGGAAAAGAATTCATTAATTTCCTCTTTGCAATGGCAAATGCTTTCCACTCACTCTTAAAATGACATTTTACCCACTATTAGCTTACTGTGATTATCTCTGGTGGTGCCTTCCCTCCCCACAGCTGATTCCCTCAAGAACAAAATTAAATTTAAGCTACTAAAGTTGGACCTTTCTGAAGTAAAAAGAATCTTTAAAAATGGATTTTTTTAAAGGTCATTTTGAACTTTATCTGAGCACACATGAAGATGCAGGCCATTCAGCTAAATAATGCCACCTGACCACCTCCTGTCACCATTACTAGAATAAGAACATCATTTATGTGATGGAGAGAGTGGAAGGCTTTCTGCTCATTCCTTTTATTTCTCTTCTAATTTTTGGAAATTTTAATGCTGTTCATTTTTATAGCTGCTTCTTTACTTCCCACTTTCTTTAATAACCATAGGAAAGTCATAAACTTATGCTGAAGTGAGACATTCTGAGTTTTACCCAAAACAAGACACCCTGAACTTCCTGCTCTCATGGGATCAAGCTGCATTCTCTAGAGCTCCATCTGCTCCTCACCCTTAGCACGTCCTGCTACACTGGTGGTCCCTTGACAGGATGGTGTCAGAGCAGTCCATCCTTCTCCTTGGTATGTTTCCTTCTTCCAGAAATCCAGCTTTGCAAATTAAATAAATATAACCTATTACTCTGTTTCTGAGCACATGCTTAACTTCAAGCACAAGAACAATCATGAGCTTCTTTTGTGAGTTTATGCTTCACTGTGAATTGGTGCAGTCTGTGGCCCCAAAGCCCTGCCCCAGAGGGAGCTCAGTGATGTACAGTATTTATCCCAGCAGTGTCCCTGTCTGCCAGAGAAACCCTCACCAGTGACCTGAGGATCCAGAAATAATTAACTTAACATTATCTTCAACATTATCTTGACAGCAAAAGCTGGCATGGGGAGATGGCTTTGCACTGCCAGGCTCCAGTCTGAACAAACACAGACTCTTTAAAGCATGGATTTCATTTCCAGACATGTCAGATCCACCTCCCTACTGTCAGCTGAAGGTAAGAGGGGTTACACACAGCTTGCTGTGTGATGAGCCCTGCAGCAGTGCTCTGAAAACACTGCATGTTATTTACTGTACCCAGTTCTCTCCAATCATGACTCAAACAAGGCCATGTTTATTGAAGAGACACTTAAAAATGTCCCATGACATGCTTTGTGTGAATGGGGACTTCCCTTAAATGGAATTTCAGCACTCCACCTCTTCCTACAGCGGCATCCGTGTCCCACTTCACAGCTGCCCGGTCTCTTTGAACAGGCTTCCCTTTAACAGTGTTCAAATATTTAATTTGCCAAGTGCTGTGGGAATCCCAAAGGTTTGGAAGAACTATCTATTATAAATGACAAAACATGACATTATTATAGGTAGCCTGCCTACTCGATGTCATGTGTGTTCTGTGCTGCTCCTTTAATGAGGCTGTCTTTCAAATCCTGCATGGAATGGAAAAAGATCCTGATGCCAGCACTTCCCAGGTACTCTAAAAATTAAAACAGCCAAGTCCATACAATATAAAAAAGCCTGCTTTCTAAACCCTAAAACCCTCATGTTCAGAAGAAGTGCTTTTAATATTCTGTTATTTAGTTGTACTGGCATTCAGGAGGAGGTTGCTCCCAGCCACCCAGTGCAATTCAATAAATGTTCCCCTGAAACCTAACCACACAGTGCCCTCTGCTGCAGTTTTCTCTGACATATTAAAAAGAGAAAAAAAGAATGAAACAAGGAGAAAAAAACCAACCCAGCCACATTTTACAACCTATCCTCTGGCTCAAATTGAGATAAGCAGATGGTTTGTTAGTACTTATCAATGACTCAGTAACATCCAAAGTACTACATAAAACACTTTAGCTAGAGAAAAGTCAAAATAACAAAATGAATTCCATACGAGGGACAGAAAAAGCAATTGAAAAATCAGGCAGGGAATGCAGCAGCGCTAGCAGCTCCCTGCCTTAGCCTGTCTGGCCCTACTCTCCAAGCGGAACTCCAAACCCAGTGATTTAAGCTATATAACTAGTTTCTATAACCTCATTGCTTTGTTCCTCCCACCACCCTCAACCCCATCCACTACATCCTCCAAACACTTACAAGAGCTGAGAACAAGCCAAGGACATGCAAGAGGCAAGACCAAAGCCCACTCTGCGTTCACAGTCCTGGTGCCAGGTAACCTGCACCAGATGGAGCTGGCTGCCAGCAGCACCCTCTCAGGAGAGAGGGATGGGCTGGGAAGAAGCCATTTCTGTCATCTTACTCTTGATTTTGACAGCTGTGCTAGCAGTTGATACTCCAGGGGACAGGGATCTTTGTGGATTACCACAGAAGAGAAGGACAAACACAAGGCAGCCTTGGGAAACTCATGGCCAACAAGGCACTTCAGCAGTTCTTACTTTGAGCTACTCTCACTTCAGGCTCAGTTAATTAAAATCAATAACTGCATTTGTCTTGGTTTGGAGTTTAGGCTTTCACTGAACAGTATTAAAGCTTTCGTTCACAGATTCACCAATTATAAAGTCAATAATTTAAAATTAGCTAGGCATACTGTGAATATTGTCTTGGCAATGTAAGGCACCTCTGAACACGGGGGTTCAGGGAATGCATAGGCATTAGGATTTTAAAGCAGCAACTTAATAGTGCTGCAGATGAAGAACAAAAACATTTCAGTTACTCCATAAGACTATATTCAGATCCTGTCACAGACCCAAACACCAGCGCTTGGGAACATTTCATTCTGATTTCTGGGTTAACCTGGTAGAAGAATAGGGTCAAGAGTCAACTGTATCAAGAGTCAACGGGATGACAATCTCTGAAGACCCAAGGGTTGAGTCTTGCCATCAAAGCCTACAAAAATCAACTGGCTCTGAAACTGTACCATTAAGAAATGCTGAGTTTGATGCACAGTTGGCCTAATACTCAAGATTGTCAGACCCATGTTTTCAAACTGTTGTTTGCACAAGGAGCTTAAAGAGATGGAAAAGGTTCTCTCCCCATCACTCTTTTTAGCAAAACACAATAATTGAGAGACTTTTAAAATCATGAGATTTGACAGCAGTCTGGGTTTGTGCTTGAGATGTGCTGTTGTTTAGCAAGGTCAAGAAATCGATTTGTAGTACAAACACAGCTTTATTTGAACCTTCCCTGAAATTTGAGCTTCATCCATCTCTAAACCTTTAGAAAATACCAGTCTGTTAAGTCTTCCCCTTTGCATAATACCTTCTCCTGTGCTTCCTGTATCTTCCTGGGTCCCAGCCAGGCCTGGAAGCACCAAATAACCACAAGGAAGATTGCTCCTTGAGATCACCACCCAGGAGCAGAAAAATATAGTGAGCTTCTTGGGCGGGCCTGTTTTTACAGAAGGAACCACCTTACTGAGCAAATGTGAAATGTTGAATGGAGCCAGAAATTCAGCCAACAGCTTTTTAGCACCCGTTACTATGAAAATCAACTAATTCCACTGAAGCAGCAAAAATCCTAGAAGGATGGCTTCTTTTGACACATGGAGTCAGCAACATTATTCTGTCAACAGAGAGCAGAGCATGTGTGAACCAAAATGCACAAAGGGCAGAGTTCTCCACTCCAAAGATTCAAAGATGTCCAGCCTGCTTGTCCACAGTATGGAAGACAAAACTGAGGGTGAGACTACAAACTGGGTGGGAATCTAGATACACAGAAAGATCTCTCTGACATAGCTAGCCCAAGGGTGAAAAGCTGGGAGAATCTCTGTTCAGCACAGTATTTAATTACTAAAGGAAAAAGCATGTAAATTGACTTTAAGAAACACACTTGATAATAAATCTATGACAAAAGGCAATGTAGAAATCTGTGCTTTTGAATTTATTATCTGACCTTCCTGCTGAGCATTCCCATGCAGCTGCAGGATAAAATAAATTGCTCTAGCTAAAGAAACTGTAGGAAACATTTAAATATTCCCTGTTCTGAAATATTAACCTGTGATGCTTTTGACCATCTCTTTCTCAAGTGGAGAACTGCACAGTGGACAGGTCAAGACACTAGGAATTTCATTGGAAGAGAGGATTGCAAAAGGGAGTAGACCCCAGCCAAGACCCCTGCATTGGAAGTGCAAGAGTTGCCTTGCTAAAACTGATTAGAATTTAAAAACCCCAAACTGCAAAACAACCTTCATTAAAATACTCTTCTGGGAAATGTGCAGCATATGACTACTTAAAAGAACTGGTTTTGCTTAGAAGTACAGCCAAGTTCCCGTATTTCTGAAAGATTAAGGATTTCTTTATCCTCTGCATTTCTTTTCTTTTCCTTTTTCTTTTAAAAAGCCTTCATAAGAATCCCAGAAAGGAGAGGTGACTTCAGTGCACGGCAGATTGACACCATACCGTTCATTAAAGCAGATGAATAAAGGGCTCATCCTGTAAAGCAGCTGAGCACCAGCACTTTTTCTGTTAGCTCTAGAAAAGCTTCTGGCTTGCATCAATTAACACAAGTGTACTGTGGAGGCCATTATTCCACAGGTTTAGATCCAGTCTGAGTCTCTCTCACTTCATTAATGCTTCAACTGGGCAAAGGCAGACCCTGGTCTGCATAAATCCTTGGAGCCTTCTCACTGCTTTCTCTCACACTGCAGCCACCTGAGAAAGAATTGGTGCCTGAGACTCTCTATAGTACTATTTATTGTAAAATAACATCTTGTTGATGATGGAACATCATCAGCAAGCCCTGTGCCCTATGCCTATAGGAGGACATGTTCTTTGAGCCTAAGTGTTGGCAATCTAACTACGGCACGTTCAGAAAATCTCATGCCCACCTCAGTACTTCATAATAATGATACTGTATAAAAACTAAAACACTGTTCAGGGACATTAACCATACAGTTTAGACTGAAAGTATGACAGGTGAGATTAGATGAGACACATTCAGCAGACCACCAGAGCCAAATTTTGAAACAGAGGACTACCAACATCACGTTTGCAGAAAAGCAGATACACAGTCATCTCTCACTTGCAGGCATAAACTAGCAGATGGTTTGCAAAACCACGAAAGTGAACTTGAAGCACCCACTCTGTCTTTTACAACTTCACAAGCATGAGTTTTGCATGCAAAAATTACATGTGTACATCATTAGCAGATGCAGGTCCCAACTCTACCACTTTGATTATTTCCTTTTAACTGCCTTGTTTCTGATGCCTTTTAAAAAGGAGCACAACAGCTTCTCACTATTTATTCAATATCTTGAACAAAAATTATTCCTCGTGGGTCGTGAGCTCCCCCCATTGACTTCTCACTAGCTGCTAACATCCAGGCCTTGTTCCAACACTCTGCTACTGTCCAGACAAGCTTTTCTGGGTGAGACGTTGAATTTTTACAACAATGAAGATGTGATTGCCCTCTGCTGTGTGTATGCTCACTGTATTTTAGTTGTATCACTGCTAACATAAGTTATTGCTCTGCATGGCCTTTCCTGGAGAGTGCTCCTACTCCGCTGAACAGCTTATTTTCTCCTTTCTTTAGATTTCTCCCTAAGCTCTTCCCCCTTGCTCCCTGGCCAAAGTCTTGTGTGATTTGAGAGACTCTCATTATCTCAGCCTGGAGCCCAGGGTTATTACACGCTCTGGATTATGTGCACCATCAGCACTCCAACGAGCTGACTTAATGTACTTAATGGTGCCAGAATTTGTGAATGTGCCAGAAGACTTCTGATATCATTTGCCATGAACACTAATCCATAAAGTCTGAGCTGCAGGCCATCCACATGTCACCCAAAAGGCTTGCAAACAAATCAGGTTGTCAACAGCCTCCAGCATGGCTCAGGCTCCACTGACTCTCCATTGCTGGTGTTGACAAAGGGCGTAGCCATGCTCGTGGCTAAGGACTTTGGCTGTCTCCTGGCTTATGACCAATTTCTACAATAATCCAGTGAGAGACACTTGTTATTTTTTTCTGACTAAATAACCAACATTTCTGTTCTTCCTTCTACCCATGAAATACTTATGGTTTTGGGGAGATCTAGAGCTCCTTCTCCAACACAGGAAATACAGTTCTAAAATACAGCACCCTTATTCCTCTGCTGATGCAGACAGGCTAAGTTCCCAGAAGACCAGTGAAGGCACTGAAATAATGTGAGAAAGACTGAGGCCACAGTTAAGGCCTTTTGTCACCTTCTTGGTCTTCAAGGTACATTCTTTTCTCTTTCTTATGTGTTACGCATTCTGGATGTATAAAAAGTGGAGGGAGAAACCTAAGAGGATACCACTTCTTAGACAGATTCTCAATGGAATATAGAGATGGAGATAGGTTATGCTCTTTCTTTTCCTGTACTGTGACATGAGGCTGTGTCAGGGAACAAAGGGATATGGCTGGAGGGAGCTCTCTGGTTATTCTTCACTGTTAAATTGACTGCCTTCAGCAGCATCAAAGCTCATGGCTATTTGACTGCACCCAAGTAATGGGAGCAAGCCCAGGTGACAAATTAATTTGGTTTTAGACAAAAGAGTGGCTAAAGATTTTCACAGTTATGTTTAACACACTTCCCTGGTTCTTTTCTACGAGCCATTTGCTCTTTCCTCCAAATACCTTTCTTGCAAACAACTTCATTTAGAAGCGCTTCCAACATCTTCTGTCTGCATGGACTTGTCTTTTGGAGCATTTATTTTATGGCAGAGATTGTCTTACTCCTTGTTTTTCAGAATGGTGTGTAGCTTTACTCTTTCAAATATGAGACCAGACCTTTATAATGCCAAGAGCCCCCTAGCCCTGTGCAAGTACTGAGGAAATTACGCATATTCTATTCTATTCTATTCTATTCTATTCTATTCTATTCTATTCTATTCTATTCTATTCTATTCATAAACCTCCCCTACCAGTTTCTCCCTCAATGCCTTCCCATAGCACACAATGCTACATTATTAAAAATCATTTTATGTGGTTGGTTTATTACTAATCCTCAGACTAAGCTGAGTAATGCCTAGGAGAGCACTGTCTTAATGAGACAGTTTATATTAGAGAAAGCAGAGCAAGGCCTTTCATGTGGAAGGTGGGGAAGCTTACCATCATCCTGTAAGCACTTTGTACAGCTGCTCACTGGCCTGCAGGGAGCCACAGTTCAAGCAAGCATGTTTAAACTTTTATTAAACAAGTCTCTTGTACTCCTATCCTTAAAACAATTTCCTGATCCTTTCCAGAAGCCACTTGTCCCTTCTTCAAAATCTCTTCTTGCAAACTACTTCATTTATAAATGTTACACTTCTGCTGTTTCAAATGTTTTGACATAATCTTTTAGTGAGTGGAATAGTTGCCCCAAAAGCTGTAGAACCTCTTTCATCTATCCCCAGCATACCTGAAGAGTAAGATCCTGAGAGTTGAGTATGATCTGGTATTCTGTGGGAGAAAAAAACTCTCAGAACAGAAGACAGATTCAGGGCCTTGTCTGTTAACAATAATCAGAGCCATTACTGGGGTACACAGACAAGACACTAATGTGGCAGTCCCTTCATCTCTAGAACTGAACGATCATTTACCTCCTTTTCTCCAGAGTTCAAACCTTTCCTTTTCTGTCAACCATCTACAGTGACTGAAAGCAAAGCTAAGCTAGATACTGCCATCACAGTGCTTCCAGACCACCCCTTTGTGTTGTAAATCAGCATTGTCCCCCTTGTCCATTCTCCATAGAATCATATAATTACAGAATGGTTTAGGTTCGAAGGGACCTTTAAAGTCATCTACTCCAACCCCCTGCAATGAGCAGGGACATCTTTAACTAGGTCAGGTTGATCAGAGGCCTGTCCAACTTGGACTGGAATGTTTTCAGGGATGGGGCATCTACCACTTGTCTGGGCAACCTGGTCCAGTGTTTCACCACCCTCACTGTAAAAAAATTCTTCCTTATATCTAATTTGAGTCTATCCTCCTTTAATTTAAAACCATTACCCCATTCTTGCTCTAGGGCAACAGTGGTAATAACAACCAACAGCAGAGTGCGCAGAGGGGAAAATAAACCCTCAACTGACTTAATTTGCCCTGGACATTTATTCCTCACAGGACTTGGCACATTGCCATCAGAGCTGAGCATGCCAACAGAAAAAGATCTTTTGAATATTTATTCCTTTCTCTGACCTTTCTGGAGCTGATGGATGTTTATATTGGAGAAAACAGATCAAGTTTAATATGAAAACCTACCAACCTTCCGACAGTGGTACAAACCTTTGAGCCTGTGATATTAATTCCTGTAACAGTACTAAAGGCAGAGCTGCTCTTCACTAGGTGAAAGGAGTCTGAGAAGGAGAGAGAACAATTAGCCAAAGCTAGGAACCAAACAAGCAGTTTTGGCTGGACTATGAGCAAAGTACAGTGGGTAGTTCTGACCCATGCATGTTATGCCAAAGCTCAGTAGCTGCAGGTTTGTATCCACTTTGCTACACACTGATACTGACATAAAAGGCTGCAAAACTTAGGTTTGTTTTTTCTCTGTGGGGGATGTAGAAAGTCTTAGTCTAGAACTCCTTCACTGCCAACATTTAAATATACAATACATTTTGTATTGTATATTTAATATACAATCACTGGGCAGTGAACACCATATATTCACGTGATTCAAAAAGGAATTAAGCAAGTTAATTCAGTTGTCTCCCACCAGGGCCATTTTCATCACTGGTGGCATTACAGCTGGTACATGTGGCTATTTTTAGCATCAGTAAATAGCAGTAGGACTGGTCTCTGGCAGGTGTGGGAGGCAGCAATGGACTTCATCACCTGCATTGTTAAAAACTTTTTACTGAATCTTATGAAATCCCTTTGTGCTTTCCTCACCTACAGAAAATAACTCCTGTCACTCAGAAGCTCGCAGGGTTTGATTTCGTGAAGTTCTTCGATGTTAAACCAGGACAACCCCTTACGACTGCTCACAGAAAGCTGTTGCTGCAAACGGCGAACACCGGGTTGCTCTGCGGGGAGATGACCGAGTTCTCGGGGCCTTGGCACGCCACCTCCAGTGCCCAGCCAAAGCCCTCGGACACAGGGCAGTGACCAGGCAGGGCTGCTCCTGCTCCGTGCCCTCACACGGGCTCTTCCCGCGGCTCTGCCCAGGCCAGCGGCTCCTTCCCCCCTTCAGCCCTGGCACTTACTACGGTTCTTGGGAAGAGAGCAGTCCATCTCATCAGAGATGTATGTAATAGGCACTATCATACGCTTCACCGTGCCCTTCCTTTAACTCGCAATGTGTAAGTAAATGAAACTTTTTCTGCTCTCTTGGCTAACAATCCACTTGATTGTAAGAGACGCTCCACCCGTGCCCGTTCTCCTCCCTGTGCAGGAGACCCAAGGGGCAGGTGAAGGCAGATGGGGGGAGCAGCTTTCCCCCCATACTTCGCCCTAACTTAAGAGGGCAGCGAGGCAGGTCAAACCCGGCCGCCCCGGGACGTGTGGATCGCCGATTGCTCCCGGCCGCGGCATGGGGCAATCGCCGCCGGCTCTGGGCCGGGCCGTCCGTGAAGAGGCAAAGAACGACCCCCACACCACCCCCAGCCGCCGCTCCAGCTGCCCAACCCAGCACTATTCCCTCCTCCAGCCTCGGCCGAGCGGGCGCTGAGGCGGCACCCCCCGGCACCGCCCCGCGCCCCGCCCGGCACCGCCCTCCCGCCGCTCATGCGCGCTCCCGCCGCCCTCCTCTTGGTTCGCTGCACGCCCCCTCGCAGAGGGGACAGGGGCTCAAACAACGCAAGTTTATGCTTTTCTTCGTAGCCTTTAGACGAATAGTAACACTTTATCCTGTGGCATACGACAGTTTTGTTATTTTACAGCCATTCATAGTGCTTGTGGCTGAAATGCAGGGTGGAGAGCCCTTCTTGGCATGTTGTTCCCCCCCGCTCCGTACGAATAGGTCGGCCCGGCTCGTCACGCTGCCCGCTGCGGAAGGGGCGGGCGCGGCTGAGGGTCAGCGCGGCCGCCGCGGGGAAGGCGCCGGTCCAGCCATGGCGCCGCCGCCGGGACAGACTCGGCTCCCGGACTGGGACGGGCTGAAGCTCCGCGTGCGGACCCTCATCGCCTCCCACCGCGTCATGATCTTCAGCAAGAGCTACTGCCCGTACTGCAACAAAGTGAGGCAGCGGCGGTGGCGGGGGGAGCCTGCTCGGCGCGGTCCCCCGCGGGCCCTCCCCTCGAGGGTTGCAGGGACAGACCTGTGCCCCGAGGGCGCCCGCTCGGCCCGGGCAGGGCGCAGGGAAGCGGGGCTGAGGGCAGGCGGTGTGGGGATGCGGCGTCTGCTGCCAGCGGCGGCACCTGCGGGGTTTGGAGCGTGCAGAAGCGGCGCTGTATCCATCCTGCTCCAGCACCACGTGCCAGCCCCGGAAAAACACTTACCGGGCTTGAAACCAGACGAATATCCGTGGTGTTCGTGGTAGTTCTTTTCTCTTTGCTACGCTGGGAGATTGGATGGGTGGCGAGTTCTGCACAGTGTGCTTGTTCCTCAGCTCTACAGCTGCTCGAAGCTCAGGGTGCTGGCTGTGTTCCTTTCTCGCAGGAAAGTTGAGCACCACATTGGTGTTCAGCTTGGACAAAGCTGATCTCTGGGGGAGGGGTAGGTTAAGTTTTCTGTTCCTTGTAAGTTTGAGGAAGGTTGACTCTATAGCAGCTGCGTAAGTTCTAAATGCTGGTTGCAGTGTGTGTTTAAAAGAAGAGAAAAACACTCTTGGTTAATTGTCATGTTTAGAGAAAAATATCTTTTAGCCCTGATGGTTTATCAGTGTCATAGGGTGGCTGTAACTAGTAAGCCAAAGTCATTAAAAAAACTCAGGCCCTTCATTAGAGTTTTATGATACCAACACACTGGTCATAGTCCACACAGAATCTGGGGGTTTGTAGGCCTTGGGTTTCTTGGATATTTACAAAAAGTATGTTACGACATTTTATTTAAACCTCACACTACCATATTTGATATAGCCATGGTGGAAGAACATAATTGGAAGTGTTGGATCAAGTCCTGGTGTTCCTCAATAGAACCGATAACCAGGAAAACACTCAGAAGCCTCACTCCCACTTCTAGGTTAGGTTTAGTTCTCGGATCTCTGGGGAGGGAGGAGATACTATGACTTCCTTGTAGAAAACTTAACTGAATATATCCTATCTCACTTGCAGCTTAACTGAGGTTTTGAGAAAGGAAGCTTCTGTGACTGGGGGGATAGACCAAACCAATGCCTTCTGTCTAAGAAGTTTTTGGCAGACAATAGTGCATAGCAGGTAGCTCAGATCCTTCTAAAACTTATTTAACAACTTACAGGAAGTTTCAGTAAATGAAGAGTTGGAGTCTTGCTCCAGTCTAGTCTCGTTGACAGAAGTGTTATCGTGTGCTGAGGAGAAATAATTTCTTGAGGACTTCAGTGTTGCCCACTGAGAAATACTTAGTTGTGTTTGCCCTGTGTGCTTCTAGTGATTGTGATTGCAAATGTTGATGCTCATGGCACTCAGTTCAGTGGGTTTGGGATCACCCAATGGCACGGTAACTTTTTAAACCTTGTGCCTTTTTCCTTCATCTGTTTGTGGTGTTGCAGAGGCTCTAGACTAAGACAAGAAGCTTGGGGGGGGGGGAAAAGACTTGATTGTAGTCCCATAATTAAATTCTAGATTATTCTTTCCTGCATTTGCTCATAGCTTCTCTATTAGGCAGCATTGCTTGCTTCTGGGAAGCAATCAGATATGAGAAATATTTTCCTTATTGTCCTGCAAAGGGGAAGAATGAATACACGGAGTAGGAGGGCTCTCTCTCATGGCCCCTTCTAGGAGGAGGAGGAGTTGAAAAACCCTGCATGAATTTTTGTGAAGGAACAGGAGATAAATAGGGCTGGGGGAAGAAGAGCTGACTGCCCTGGTAGGCAGATTTCCTTTGCTTTTTTTCCTGCTTGGAACAGAACAGAAAGATAATCTAACAAAGTAAATGTGTAGAAAGGGGTATAGATTGCAGACAGAGAATTAGAAGAAGAAAGTTTATGGAAGAAGGAAGCTTCACATGAGACATCAAGTGATAAAGCAGAGAAATATCTGTAACACTAAGGGTATTAACAACCCCTCTTACCAAAGACTTAGAAATTATTGAAAGGAATGGGAAAACAATCGGTAATGCAGGATTCTTGCTAGCTGATCTAGTCTATAGAATTAATGAAGTGGATATAATTTGAAAGTGTAGTTACCGCTTGGGTACTTAGCCTATAATCACATAGTTCTGAGTTCTTAGACAGATATGAATAGTGTGCATTGTGTTGTCTTTTAGTGTGGATGGTTGTTAGCAATGTGCTTTTGGTAGGATTAATTGAAAAACTAAAGATGTTTAGTGCTCGTGCTCTGAAAGGACCTAATTTGGGGGTGGAAAGAATTCTTTATTTCAAGTGGAGGTGGCCATGCTAGAAGAAAATTAAAATAGCACTTTTCTTCAGAATCAGAACTGCAAATAAATTCCCTAAGTAAATTAAGTAGGTGATTGTATTCAGGTTAGCTAATAGCATGACTTGGCAATTGTGCTGTTGTTCTTCTGCAAATGCAATTTGTTGTTCAGCTGATGGAGAGGGGGTGGTGGTAGAATTACTTCCTTGTCGTAACTTAACTTGGCTGTTCCTTCAATTTCTTAGCACCCGGAAAAGATAATAAGATAGAAATGCATTAAAAAACCGTAGTTTTTTAGCATGAAAAAAATGGTAAGGCTGAACACTGTGATACGTTGAACTTTTAAGAACAGCTGTGATTGCATAGAAGTTACTGGTTATTTTGGTTATATTTTATGCTATTACAGATTACATTCTCTATCCTTAGGGGATTCTGGCCAATTCAGCTGTAGTTGTTATGGAATATTAGCTGATACTTGAAAAAGCAGACCTAGGAGGTATCATTATCATTTTATGGCTTGAAGCTTATTTCAAACCTGCTTAGCTACCCTAGTAACAGAAAGCATCTCTGGGAAGAGTTTTCTAAAGTTAGACCAATTTCTTGGTTTCAGAGGAATTATCTATTGTTTAATAATATTTGGAAGTGTTTCTAGTCTATCACTTTTTGTGCAAACTGAAAGGGTTTAGTAGGTAACTGAGGCCATTGCATTGGTGAGAAGGGAAGTAAATGGTTATATCAGTGACCTTGCAACCTTGTATCCCATCCCAGACATTCAGAGAAATAACAGTTTTGTCTTTGGGCTACAGGGAAGAAAATCTGCCAGTACGCTGCTGAAATTTCCAGTGCTGTGTGTGTGACACAGGAATTTCTTTACCTGAGTTTGTATTAGCTATGTTGAGTGAAAAGTTTCCAGTGGATCTTCTTTTTCGTTAGTTGGTCTAATAAATCCTTTGATCTCATTTTCATTTTGGCTTTTACGATGCCAAGTAGCAGTAAGTTCTCTGGTTGTGTTCCCTATGGAGGTTTACTTCCTTTTCATTTCAAAATTGTTTTCTGGTAAATGCAGTTATTGCTGCGTGCTCCAGTGAGTATTTCTGAGAAATCATTTCCTGTTCACCTTATCTAGATATTACTCATGATTAGTGTATTATCTTTCTACTCCTCCTAATCATTTCCTTTTCCAAACCGAAGTAATCTATTATCTCAGGCCTGTATTTAAGATTTTGTAACTGCTCATGTGCTTGCTATGTTCCTTCTTTCAGTTTCATTAGCACAACACAAGTATGATTTGTTCATAAGTATAAACTGCAATAGTTACTCCTAATTAGGATGCTGACATTTGTCTGATATTTTTTTTTCTCTCTTCTCCGTATCTTCAGTAGAGAATAAATGTGGCTGAAATGCCTTAAGTCTGTCCTTTCTTGACTGTAATCTTTCTGGGTTTAGTTATTTTCTGTCCTGTCCTCCCTCCTGCCAGCTGCTGTTGCAATGGTTTGGCAGAGTTTTTTAAAAAAGAAAACAAACTATTGAACACTTGCCTGTTACTCTGCTGCTTTGCTGCAAACGAAACCAGCAGCCAAGCAGCTAATTTTGTGACTTTCCTCCACATTCTTAACACTTCCTAGCAGCAATCACTTTAAACTTTGCTTTTTAGATCTTGCATGGCATTTAGCTTGGGATTTGTAACCGCAGATGCAGAGCAGGAGATCTGGAGCAGATCAACTGCTGTTTCCTTTTCATTCTGCCTGTAGCCATAATCATTCCAGGAAGCAAGCCTGAATGTAATGGTGAGCTTAGGACAAAAATTTTCAAGGATCATCTAGGTGGCTAGAAGACTGGAGTGTCACACACACTGGATGTTTGAAGGAGGAGCTCAGTTTGTTGAACCTTGATAAGGCTAAGCAGGGGTTTTAGTTCCTGCCTTCAGCTGACAAGCAGGAAGACAACCAGACTGTTCTTTGAGCTGCAGAGTGAAAGGTCAAGAATCAACAAACATAAGGTGTAATGACAGGCTCTCCAGTGGGATAAAATGGAAGTTCTTTACTGTAAGGATGGTCAAACGTTGAGCCAGCCCAGGGAAGTTGTGGCATCTCTGTCCTTGTGGATGTTCAGAATGAGAGGACAGTGCTTGAGCAATGTGATTTGCCTTCACATTTGGCTGTGCTTTGAGCAGCAAGTTTATGTAGGTGGCCTGAAAAGGTCCCTTAGAACTTCCATTATTTTACAACTGTAGAACCAGGATAATCAGTTACAGAAGCAGAGCTTTTTTTGTATGTTGTGGTTGATATATTACGTGGTAAGAAACTTAATTTGTAGTTGGTACAGAATACAAAATCTTCCTGTTTGTCTGCATGAAGCTGAAACTATCAGAAAACACTGGAATACTCGGTCTTCAGCATAGTAACAGTGTGAATCACAGCAATATTAAAAACATTTTATTCCTCATATGTTAGACATCTTTAGACTTACTAGATGTGACTCAACATACTCTTAGTGAAGCTCTTGCAATAGATTTGACATTCATCAGAAACCTGGTTGAAAAATGTTCAGACTCCATGATGGCAAGTGGGTCCATTCCACAGGCATTCAGTGGTTCTTGATAGAGCTGTTTTCACATGCCAGTTTAACAAAAAATGTTACTCTAAAAATCTTGTTTCTAAAAGGCTGCCTGATTTGAATCAGGTAATGGTACATTCTGTCCATCCAGAATTGAGGTTAGGAAAACACACAGCTGGGTGCTGCGCACATTTGGAAAGTGTTATTTCCTTCTGCAGCTTTTTATAATGTCCTTTTTTTTCATTTCCTTGACAGTGTTTTGGTTTGCATGTTATCCTCTACTCCCTTTTTTCCTTTTGTTTTTTTTTTTCTTAGTATTACCAAGGAATCTTGCTGCTGTTTTCTCTCTCTTTGCTTTTTTATATGGCAGTCACTTCCACGGCTTTTGGTGTGTCAGGTGTGGAGAAGTCAGCAGCTCAGAAAATTGTATCTAGAAACTTTTTTTTAAGGTGGTGGAACTTGTATTGGAAAGCTAAATGCCCTGGCTTTAAGTGAGGAATGTGCAAAACGTGGAAGTGCCAACCTACCAAATATGTAGAGCCTGTGCCTCAGAGCACAGTAACTGAGCCTTAGAGCTCCCGTGTGTGTCCAGCAGCGAAGTTTTACCCTGAGCTGAGAAACTTTTGCACTGCCATGGTGTCCGTTCCTTTGCAGGTGAAGGAACTCTTCCGCTCCATGCGTGTGGAGTACTATGCTCTGGAACTGGATGTAACTGGTGAGTAGGAGAAAAAAAATGTGTCACGTGCTGCTGCTTAATGTTACTAAAACTGTGTGACTCTGCATGAGTCCTTAAGCCGTCTTGAACTAATTGGGGGATATGGGAAACAAGTAAAATACATTTTTATATATGCAGAGATAAAAGCAATTAGGGTTCAATGTGGGTTTTAATACAGGATATGTTTTTAGTGTAACTGAAGTCTTTGACTCTGTAAACATCATCAGCTTGATAGAGAATGTGAGATCTGATTTCTCTCCGAGGAGCTATGACTTCTGGGGAAAAAGCCTGTGATATTTTTTCCTACTCCTGGTTCTCTTGTGGCTTCAGATGAATTGTTAATGTTTGACTTGGTATATGGGTGACCTTCTTTGGGAAAAGTGCTGAGTCACTGGAAGGAAGGGTAAATTCCAGTAACTTGGCTGCTGCTAGTTTCAAGCTGGTTTTTTTCCTTGAAGTCCAAGCTGCCTTAGTTTTAGGACATGTGCAGTGCTTTATCTGTATATGGATGTAATGCATGTAGCTTTTAATGTAGTTTTAGGAACAAATAGTTTCTTACATGGTTCTTAGTAAACTCTTAAATGCACTTTTGGTAAGCTGTTGAGTGTCTGTTACTAATTTTTTTCTGTACAAAACATAAGTTTCCAATGCTTTTTTAAAGTTCTAGTGCCTTATTGAAGTTTTTTTTTGCCTAAGCAATGTTTGGGAGAAATGTAGATATTTATTTGTCTCTTCTTAGTTACTTTTACTTTTTATTCAAATTGTCATACTGTGAATTAATTATAGCCCAAGATATGTAAAGTACAATGTACAGCCTTATTTTTTCTGGAGTTACTTCTAATTAATAACGTATTTCCCTTGCAGTTGCTCCTTTTACTGATGCTAAATAGATACAGTCTTGGAATAAAAAGATCTTAGTCAAAGTGATTATTGTAAATTCCCATTCCCACATTCACTGCTGAGAGATCCAAATTGAGCTTGTGTGTAGGTGCTGATGATTCAGATGACAGGTCAGGTCAAGTAGTGATTATTTTAAAACTAGAAAGTTTCTGACAGTGTGGTGGGTAGAAAAAGTAGGAAGGTAGCTTCAGGGTAAGTAGAAAAGCATGTTCATACTTCCCTTACCCGTAGTCTCATAATACAAAACTGCTGGGCAAAATTACGTGCCTGTGCACAGAACATACTCCAAAATAAAGTAGTTCTCATGAAAGAAAAGGTGTCTGTGTGATCTTCTGTAATAGCTGGAAAAGAATTTTTGTGTAGTACCAAGTGTGACACTGTCAGAGACAGATAAAAATCCACAAAATACAAGAACTAAACTCTTATACTTCAGCTTTATTCCATTCTGTAGAATTGAGTCTTGAAACAACAATTTAACTCCTGTATTTAAGCCTGCTCCTTTGAGAAGTACTTTCTAAAGACTTGCTTATGTCCAGGAAGCTTGCACATGGAATGTTTATAATAGAATTGTTGTCTTGACAGGCCTACAGTGTACAGTCCAAACCTTTAATACTTCAAGTTGTTTTAGAAGCTCTCTTCCAAAATCTGTTTATAATGTACACATTTCTTTTATTCTTAGATGACGGAGCCAGTATTCAACAAGTATTGGCAGAACTGACTAATCAGAGGACAGTGCCTAATGTATTTGTGAATGGAACTCACATTGGGGGCTGTGATGCAACGTATCAGGTAACTTGACTTTTAAATCAGCTGGAAGTAGACATGGCTGAGTGAATTTCCTATTTGATCATAGTTAAATTTTGCGTGACACAGTAGACTGGGTGATGTAGGTCAGAGGAGGCAATGTTATCAGTTGTTTGCTCAGAAACATGTGTGCTAATTTGATTATTTTTTTCTTTTTCTCTCCCAGGCTTATCAGGATGGATCATTGCAGAAACTCCTTGGGGACAACCAAATTGCAGAACCCTATGAATATGATCTCATTATTATTGGTGGTGGCTCAGGTGGACTTGCCTGTTCTAAGGTATGATGTGAAAATGGCATTAAAGAACATGTTGTATGTAAAACTTCTTCAAAAGTTAATCTCCCTGTTAATTATGTTGGTATAAAACAGTCTATATTTTGATGAGTGTTACTGTTCAACTTGTTAATTAATGAACCAGTAGTGGTCTAGTAATGTTCTCACTCAGGAGATAATGGTTTAAGGGACCAGTTTCTAGCCAATGTCTGTTCAGGTCTTGATCCTAATAACAGGTTTTAGTTTTCTGGCTGAAGGTGGAGCCAAATGTTTTTTAACTATCTCTTTTGCGTGTGTAATACACAGGCACTTCCAAACAGCAATCTAGAAAATTTAAGGGCTACTCTTGTAGCATTTTGACAGTTGAGGATTCAGGATCACCAGTCATCTAAAATTAAATGCTTCCAGCAGTTCCCCTCAAGGAGCTGGTTCACTCTTTAGTTCCCTTTTTAGCTTCTTTCTCAGAAAGGGTGACTGAGGTTGTGTAGCCCTTACACAATTAGCTGTTGTTCAGAGTGCCTTGGGACCTAAGGTCTGGATTCTGTTTTCTCTGCTATCCAAGGGATTTGGACACATGCTTCCCAGCTCTCAGATGGGATGTCAGGATACCAGACAGGTATCCTAAACTGTCAATTTATATTTTTGGCAGGGTGACGTTGTTCTTGACAGCCTTGACAATTGCTGAACAATACAGCCAAGCATGCAACCTTCGTTAGAAAAGATAAAGCAGGCAGGAGAAGCTGACAGTGGAATTCTTCAGTTGACCAATTGTGTATTTTCAGGATGTTCAGATCTTTCCTCACAGTACCTTCTGGGACATCAGTTGTAAACTTGGTGCTAATTGGCAAATTGTTCAGAGTGGTATTCGCAAAATACAAGACAGCCAGATAAACCTTGTTTGAGCCAGGATTGCAGTTGTTGTGCAGGAGTTCCTCAACAGATATGAGGCGCCTGAAGATTTAACTGAAGTCCTTGAAAGTTCAAACAATGTGTACCTGGTAATGCCTTGGATAGAGGAATAGGCTTTTTTGGGCTGGAATGGACATTAGAAGAATATCTAATGTAAGCTCCTGCTCCAAGCAAGGTCAGCTGTGAGGTCACACAAGATTATGCAGGAGCTCATTCATTTGGCTCTCGAAATGAGCCAGGGGTGGAGATGGCACAGCCTTTCTGGGAAACCTGTTGGATTGTCCTCATAGTGTAAAAGTTCCTTACATGCAGTCTGAGTGCCTTGTTCCAACCTACAGCCACTGTCTTTTGTCCCTTTGCTACTTGGCCAGTGTGAAGAGCCTGGCACAGTCATCTTAATGTACTTCTCATAGGTATTGGAAAATTGCTCTTGGGTCCCCTCCAAATTCAGTTTTTCTCCAGGCTGAACGTGTCAAATTCCCTTGGCCTTCTCATAGGGACTGTGCTCCAGCCCCCTGAACATCACAGTGGTGCCCCAGTGAACTGTCTCCAGTTTGTCACCTTTCTGTCCATTTGTGAATGTGCCGAGTCAGTTCTGTCCTTCTGAAAGAAAAGGAGAGCTAACAGCATAAATATTTCTTTAGGTGAGGTAGAAGAGAATCATAGGCTGCTGAGCCTATCTCATACCTTTTTCAGATCATGGCTTTTGACAGCATAGGATGATCTGGATGCAGCATTGAACATGAAAGCAGCCATTCAAAGTTTGAAAGAAAGGCAGGGATTCTTGAGGGATTTCAATTTTTGTCAAGTGAAGGAGGTAGAAGAGCCGTGCATGATAATGACTAACTAATGAAGGTAGTAAAGAAGCCTTCTATTAGGGCTAAGTGTATCATGACTATAAATGAGTGGACAGGCTTGCCTTGTTCGGTAATGCTGACTGGTCTTCTCCATCTTTTATAGGAAGCTGCTGCCTTGGGAAAGAAAGTAATGGTATTAGATTATGTTGTTCCAACACCTCTTGGAACCTCATGGGGTAAGCTTTTGTTGTCTTGGATTTGATGATTGAGTACCAGTAGTACATACTGAGATGTTACATATTATGGGTTTGTGTTCTTAGGAATTGAGGCCAAATTCCTTTAATTCTGGTACACAGATAACAACAAAGTTGTGTTCCTGGCTTGCCTGTTGTTTTTCTAGATGGTTATTTCTGGTTTGGGCATTGCTAACACTGTTCTTTGTCAAATGCTTTTCTAGCTTTGATCACTTTCAAATCATGTCTGGGTAGTGTGTGTGTGCATGTTCACATTCTAATGTTTGTGGGGTTATTTTGCCTTTTAGTTCTATTTTGTAGGCAACTGATAGGCTCCCTTTAGAACAGTGACCGCATGGTTGTGTCTGTCTCACCTTTCCCTAATTAAGGACAGCTGCTGGCTGACCTCATTAGTGATGTTGGCAGCTGAGAATGAGTAAGAAACTTCAGTAAAATTTCTGTTGAGTTGAGGAATGAATGTGCTCTTTTAGGTAGTCTTTCAAAAACAGGCATATTTCAAATTCCACATAATAGGTGATACTAAATTGTAGAAACTCTGGGCTTTTTGCCTTGCTTACTTGACAACCTGACTAAAATCTGAAGCCTTGTTAAGTAAGTAACCTGGGTCTATGTTTGATATGCTGTACCTGTCTTGGGTCAGTGAGTCTAATAACCTCTTAGACCGAATACAAGCTTAGTGTGTTCATTGTACTTTTAAATGTCATTTGCAACAGAAAGTTCATGTTTGTTGTGTGACTATAGCAAACCTCACCAAGTGATATGGGTGATTATACAAAGTACGTGATAGGAAAAGCATAAATCCCATTCATGGAAGCAATAATGTGGTTCTTTCCATCTTAGGACTTGGTGGCACGTGTGTAAATGTAGGTTGCATCCCTAAGAAGCTGATGCATCAAGCAGCACTTCTGGGTCAGGCACTCCAAGATTCAAGGAAGTATGGGTGGCAGTATGAAGAACAAGGTCAGTAAGACAACACAGAGGACAGACCAAGACTGTACAGATGAGATGCTGAGCTCAAGACTGTTCTTGTACTTTGGACTTAAAAAATTAGAGGCAGAGTTCAGTACTTTTCGTAGGTGAATCAGAAGGTGTCCTCCTTCTCAAGTCACAGCAACCTTTGGGATTGAAAGTTAATTGTGTTTTGTTCCCTGTATTATCTGAAATAAATGACAGAACTTCTAGAATGGGCTTAGTTCAGATAGCAACAAGTCACATAAATATTAACATAGTAGAACAAGACCTTAATATTTTTCCCCATTACTGATAATGTTTTCTTAGCATGATGTGCAATGAATAAGTCAAGTTTTTCTTGAGAGGTACATTGCACTTTTATTTTCTTAAATATGAAATTGTCTTGTTTCAGTGAAACACAACTGGGAGATCATGGTAGAAGCAATTCAGAACTACATTGGTTCTTTAAACTGGGGCTATCGAGTGTCCTTGAGAGAGAAGTCTGTAACATACCTCAACTCTTACGGAGAATTCGTGGAACCACACAAAATTAAGGTATACTCTGCATTTAAAATACTTAGTTGGGAGGGAAAACTTGTGTTCTAGAACTGCCTGATAAAATTCAACACCAAAAAGGCTTTATGTTAACATTGCCTAGTTAGGTCAACTGAAGTTAAAAAATCATTTGTGAAGTTACTGATTTAAAGAATTATTGTACTTAGTACCTGCCACGGTGTTTGCAAACCTAGTTATGTAAGAGTGATGTGGATATGTGTAAACCTGTGTCTTGCAAGAATAGAGGAAGATGGTCTCTGTTTCTACCTTCATGACTGACTTCAGCAGCCTGAGTGAGGAAGGGGGGAAAGAAAGGAAACCAGCTGTATGATTTTGCAACTTGGAAGATGTTCCTACTAAAGCATAAAAACGATAGAAATTAAATTTAGATTAAGCACTTGCGTAAGGCTAAAACCTTGTGCTGTATCAGCATACAAATGAAAGTGTCAGTTTTGCAAGACAAAGCTTGTTCTGGCAATCTTGCTGTAAGTGATCGTACTGTAGCAAAGTTAACCTAGAAGTGCGTATTGAAGGCAGCTGTTGCATTCAGTGGGTGTAACTGTCTGTTTTCAACATCAAGGCTGAATTACTTGTGTTTTAAACCAAGAGACCAGCACTGAAAGATAGTAGTAAATTCAATTTACCTCGTGTACCACCTGTTCAAGTGTCCAGGCATGCAGGGAATCCACTTAAGTGTCCTTAGTCAGTAAATGAAGTAGAACAGAGAGACTTCCAGCAGGAGGCTGGACTAGATGACCTCCTGAGATCCCTTCCAATCTGAATTACCTGTTGACTTGATTGGAAGGAAGTTTCCCTTCATTTGTGTTGGAAAATTAATAAAGAGCAAGAATGAAGGTCAGATTTTGGGAGAGATGCATTGGCAAGATGAAATTTCCAAAGACCAAGGGTCTCTAGAGGTCAAATTAGTTAGAATTCACTTAGGGTTGGGTCTCAGGCCCTCTGAAGTGTCTGAAATTATGTAACTGGTTACCTTTTTTAAATTTTTACATGAGCCTAAAAACTAATTGACGTTATTTTGTCCCTAGCATTGTGTTGGCCTTTTACTGGAGGGATAAGGGGGTTGTCTTAATTTGTTGTGGCTTTTTGGAACTCGTAAGTCAAGTCATTACGAATAATCCAATCTAAATTAGTAGTTAAAATGGGCAGGATCCAAAGAGTAAGTGATTTTAAGTGCTTTAATGTGAGAAAAGCCTTATAATCTATTGTTTAAACCTGTTGTTCTTCAGTGACCTGTGTGGCATCTCAAAATGCATTAGTTCTCATTTAAAAATGCTTATTCTCAATTCTTAAACATATCTACAATAATTAAGGAGAGGATTACATAATTTTATCTTAAAGCATATGAAAATGTCTCTCATAACTGTGTCTTCATCAACAGGCAACTAACAGAAAAGGACAAGTAACCTATCACACAGCAGAGACTTTTGTCCTGGCAACAGGAGAAAGGCCAAGATATCTGGGTATCCCTGGAGATAAAGAATTCTGCATTACAAGGTGAGATGAAAAGGCACAATAGACTGAACTTGTCTGCTCTAGTGTTTACCAAGACAAACAAGCTTGTGTTAGAAGAACCTTGTAACTTACACTTCTTCTCTTTTCAGTGATGATCTCTTCTCCCTGCCTTACTGCCCTGGCAAGACTCTGGTTGTGGGTGCTTCCTACGTGGCTCTGGAGTGTGCAGGGTTCCTGGCTGGCCTGGGTCTGGATGTCACAGTGATGGTGCGTTCCATTCTTCTGCGGGGCTTCGACCAAGAAATGGCAGAAAAAGTCGGTGCCCACATGGAAACACACGGCGTGAAGTTCATCAGGAAGTTTGTACCTGTTCAGGCAAGTGCTTTCTTCAGCTTTCTTCTCTTAACACAACATTCCTTTAAACAGCACGTGTAAAATGCAGGTGTTGACTGGGAAGGCTTTGGCCCTGTGTAGAAATAAATGTTTTATGAGACTGAGCTTTTTTTTACTGTTGGATGATAGATTAGTAGGTCAAGGCTTGAATGACAGTGGAAGTGAGCTCTGCTGCTTCAGGTCATTCTAAGCTTACAAAAATTTGCACAGGTTGAGCAGCTGGAGCAAGGAATGCCAGGAAGACTGAAAGTGACAGCAAAGTCTACTGAGGGACCGGAAATCCTTGAAGGAGAATATAACACTGTAAGCATTTCTGGATTTGAAATAAATGACTAGAGATACACGTGAAAAGTACTAAAATACTTGAACAACTTGAAGGGAAATCCTGCTTAAAAAGTTATTCATGCAAATTACTGGCAGGAAAAAAAAAAAAAGTGAAAATTCAATATTTGTCTTTAGTTGAACCCTGTCAGCAATATGGGTGAAACTTTGTGCCTGGAATTTAGTTCATATAACCAGCGTTGTTACTTCTATTTTTGTTTTGGTTTTTTAGCTAGATCTGAGCTATTTTTGTTTCTGTTTGTTGCATCTCTGAAACAAATTGCACATGGAGGAGACTGAATTGTTGGTGGCTCTTTCAAATTTCGGAAAAAAAATTTGGAAGTCATTTTATTCATGTGCTTTAGTTTTTTCACTGAAAGACCAAGGGAAATCTTATGTTATACTTCTCTTGCATAAAGTTACTGCATTTAATTTTTGGGTTTTTTTTAGGTATTGTTAGCCATTGGTCGTGATGCATGTACCAGGAATATTGGTTTACAGACAATCGGTGTGAAAATCAATGAGAAGTGAGTGTTGCTGAACTCCCTTAAACCACTGAATGCAAGGATTTTTTTTTAACCTCTTTAAAAATACCTCATGATACTGATGTTTTTCTAAATTTTTTCTAATTCTCTCTCTTACATATGGCAATTATGTGAACCTTTGAAACCTTTTTTTGTCCTGGATTTGAGTGCAGTTTTCCATTAACTTAATTTCTTTAGTATGTACTTTGTAAAATAATTATTCTGAGTTAATACCTACTAGTTGGTCATTGTGCTTAAAGCACAGAGCTGTATAATAATCAGGTGAAAGATTGTGAGTCCAAAGATGCTTAGATAGCTTGACTGTCATCAGCCAGGCACTGTTGTTCATGTCAGAACTGGCCCACTGAGTACAGACTTCAGCCATGTGTCAGAGTTGGAGCTGATTGATGCTCTGAAGAATTAGCAGTTGAAGTAAAAAAGGCATAAGTATATTTCATTAAATGAGCTCAGTAGTTAGAATAGAGTTTCTCCCCTCTGTTTTTTCAGAGATCTGAGGAAAGTTGTCATGCTGAATTCTGTGGTTTTCTATTTGTTTTAAAGGAATGGGAAAGTCCCTGTAAATGATGAAGAGCAAACCAATGTGCCTTACGTTTATGCTATTGGGGATATCTTGGATGGAAAGCTTGAACTTACTCCAGTTGCCATTCAGGCAGGGAGACTGCTGGCCCAAAGGCTCTATGGGGGTAGTTCCAGAAAGGTAAAGCTATAAGCATGCAGCTTCAACTTATTTCTATGCTTTTTGCCTCAAAATTGCAGTAACGTGAGTTAATTTATTTACTTGTCTGTGGGCTCTCCAAGTGTTTTGTAAAAAAGAAAAAAAGTGCTAATATAACTTTTTCTGTTATGTACTATATAGAACTTGCATAGTCTAAATATAATTTTTTTTTTGTTGTTATTTTTAGTGTGACTATATCAATGTACCAACAACAGTGTTTACCCCTTTAGAGTATGGCAGCTGTGGGTTTCCAGAAGAAAGAGCCATAGATGAATATGGAAAGCAAAACTTGGAGGTAAGAACACCCAAGAGTCAATTAACTTGTAGCTTGAGGGTGTTTTTCTTGGGCCTTGCTGCTTTATATTCAAGGCATAGTGTTAACAAGATTAGAATTTAGATGGGTAGAGCTGTTGTAGCTGTGTTTTCATCTGGCCAGTAAGGTACTGGACTCACAGAAACCCAGGACTGGACTTAATGCCATTACAATTATGCATAACTATTTTCAGGTGACTGAGAAGCATTTGACTTGAGGAGGCCAGACTTGGGTTGCAGAACTGTTGGGGTGGTTTTTGTTGTCATCAATTAAAGGCTTCTTGCTGAAGTGTAGCAAACTCCTGGGATGAGCTGTTTCCTGCTGGTTCACTGTACTTGAATTGTGAATTGATTTTTTTGCTGACCTTACCATATGTCTATAGGAGTATTGGGCATAACTTACCCATTTTATGATAATTTCTGGCTCCTGCACATCTCTGAGGAGTTACATTAAAGCTGCTTGCAAGCCTTGTGTTTAATTCCTTACATCTTTTAAAATCACTTGACATTATTGAGCTTCTACTGTTAACTGTTTTGCGTAATAGGTTTAAACTTACAGCAACTGGATATTAATTTTGCACTTCTCTTTCTCGAAGTTTGATTTGCAACCACTGTATGTTGTAGCTGTTGCTGTTTTTATCAAGTATTTAAATCAGAGCTACGTGGTTTGAGTCAAGTCTTCCTCTGCTGATTTTTGGAGGATGGACTCTGTGCTGAGTGGAGCAAAAATTACTCGTCTAGTTTCTCATAGACAAGAATATAGTGGGTTAAATGTCAAACCACCTATTTATAAAGATACTAAAAAGTAGAATTATTCCTGGCTGAATTAATTAATGAAACTCTAATGCTCTTTTTCTTGTTTCCCTCACAGGTTTATCACAGTTTGTTTTGGCCGCTTGAATGGACAGTGCCAGGCAGAGATAACAATACCTGTTATGCGAAGATTATCTGCAATAAACAGGACAATGTAAGTAGAAAGCTGGAATGGATATGCTGAGGGTATTCTTGAAATGGAAAGAATGCAGAGCTACTTTATTTGAAGCAGTTAATTTTTTCTTAAAGACTGCTGTTGACCTGCTTGCATAACATTTTTAGTGTGGGAGTTACACACTAGAGCTTTTGTCAAACCTTTCCTGGTACTGACTTGTGTTTTTCTCTCATCTGTTCTACAGAATCGTGTGATAGGACTGCATATTCTTGGGCCTAATGCTGGTGAAGTTACCCAAGGTTTTGCTGCTGCAATCAAATGTGGTCTCACCAAAGAATTACTTGATGAAACAATTGGTATCCATCCTACTTGTGCAGAGGTAAGAAAGGGGGAAGGCACAGCCTGATTTAAAACCTGCTCTTGAAGGCAGTTTTACCAAGAGGAGATCAGTAGCCACGTGGATGATGATGCAGCCAACGGTCAATAAGCTCTTCTTTTGGTCTCTTACAGGTGTTCACTACAATGGATATTACCAAATCTTCTGGACAAGACATCACTCAGAAGGGCTGCTGAGGTTAAACCTGCTGTTTTACATGTTTCCATGTTGCGCACTCTTGGTTCTGTGGAAGCTCTAATACACCCAACTGCTTTGCAGCAAAGTAAAACATTTGCATCAGTACCGCTGTATGTGCTGCAGCTGGGAGTGGTGCCTTTGAGAGGCTTCCTCAGTGTGAGTTGTGTTGCACATGGGAACAGTAATGCAGCAGGGAAATCTCGGACTGTAAATCCTGACTTTGCTTGGAATCAGCACTGCGGTGCTTTTTTGACGTTGCAGCTCGGAACCTTCTCGTGAGGTGAGCTATGACTGATGGCTGCCAGGCAAGGCTGGGAGCTTCTTGTCTAGTCAAATGACTGAACTCCTCCTGAAGGAAATTCTTAAATTGCACAAATTAAAGCTAACGCTTCTAGTTCCAGTGTCTTGTACAAATGCTTGAAATAGAAGACAAATATATAATTGAGTGATTCTTGCCAACAGTTTACAGTTGACTGATTTATCTTTTTGATGCATTTTGTTGTACTTAATTGTATGTTCAGTTGAGGCAAGATGGCATAAATAGGATGCAGTGTTGAGCAGTGCAGTTCAAGCACTAGTCTCCCATCCCAACCTGTCTAAAACTTCAGCATAACCTAAGACACCACTGTTGTTCACATTCACAGTTGTTTGACCTCAGGTGACATCATATGTTTAAAATAAAAATTTGAGTTGTAGGCGTCTTGTGTGTCAAGGCTGAAGAGCGTAAGTGCAAGACCATGTCAGTTTGCTTAAATCTGGTTTCAGCTCTGTAATTTAAAACCTCACAGAACCCAGAATTATGTCTGTGCTGTTAGATGGAATGCTGAAGTCTTGGAGAAGTAGACTCTGTCCCACTAACATAGTAGGTGCCTGCCCATGGAGGTGGAAGGTGTTGTACAGAGCTGCTCTGAATCATGTGGCAGCCCAGAGCAATGACCTGCTGTGCTTTGTGTAGTGTTGTGTACTGTCAGTACTTTGAAGCTCCCCTCCACCCTTAGCATTCTGTCCGGGGGGAATTGTGCTTGAATCTGGCTCTTAGTTTTGTCCAAAGAGCTGTTTTGAAAGACTGTTCTGAACATTGTATGATAGTAACCAGTTTTTAACTATTTAATCTGTGACGTACCATGGAATTTGAAGTTCAATAAACAATGCATACAACACTCTCTGGTGTCTGACCTCGTGGTTTATGTTGCCTGAGATTTTATTGGGCTTCAATTACGTTGTTTACCCCATGCAGTACTTAAACCTCTGTGGACTTGTGCATGTTGTAACGTTTTTAATGGAGAAACAAGTTGTCTTGTCACCCCTGGGGGCTTGCTCAGGAAGTGAAACATGCTTCTCTTTGGGTATGCTGAATTGAATTTAGGTGAGTTCAAACTGAAAGAACAGTTTTGTACTATTTCTGTATATTCCAGAAGATTCAAATACCTTAAAGTTGTGTTGTTTAACTGCAACACGGCTCAAAGATGCTCAGTAGAATCTAGTTAGAGTGTTAGCAGCAAATCTTGTTGGTGTTCAAGTTTAATAACTCTTGGAGACTTTGGGGTATTGCTCAGTGCCCAGTAGCACTGCAAAATACTTTCACTTGGCAGTGGAGACGCTTCCTGAGCTGCAGGTGCTGCTTTGCTACAGAGCTCTGAGGAGTTACTTCTTCTGGTCCCATAGAAATGATGACAAACTGACTGGGAACAGCAAAGCTAACCTGGTGTAGCCCTGTTGGAGAGGAAGTGAAGGAGGAAGCAGAGTCCATGAGTGCTAATTCCTGAATTTGCTATTAGTAAGCACTAATTGAGTTCTATTTCAAATTGAGATTTGATTTGCAGGTTCATGTAAATTGATCAATAATTACCACTTGTGTATCTTTAACAGCATCCTAATTGCAGATGTTCCTTAAGTCAAGCTTGCCCCAGCTGTCAGCTCTAGGTGACACAGAGCTGGTGGCACCGAGAACTTTTACACAGTTCGAACTCTCCAGTTAAAATACACAGTAAGTAGCTAATAGCTGGAGGAAGTGAATGTGTCACTTGTGTTTTAGTAGGTTCACATGTAAAATAAAATGTGCTGTGACAGCAAGACATAGATCAAAGCCAAAATTTTAAGCTGGACAGTAGGTGTTAGAGAATGTGGTAAAACCTGAGAAGTGGAACCTGTAACAACCAAATACGTACCCTGAGTTTGGGTAGTAAGGACAGTCCAGCATTAAAAGCAAATTGGTGTTTACATTTCTGTTGTCATAAATGTTCAACAGATTCTGAAGAGCTGTTCTGTGTTATAAAAACACTCTGCTATTTTATTCTTGCTCTAATACCAGGAACCTTTTATGAGCTGTAGTTGAAAATGCTCAGTTGTGACTGAATCTGTGCTTAGCTACTTGTCTAGATCACTGATAATTATGGCACTCTGTATCTGGACTGGAACTCTTGAAGCATTGAATGAACAGCAAAGCTGGGTGGTTTTTTAACTTATTGGTGAAATTTATCCATTTCAGGTCCAGAAGTGGTTATGATTATAGTTATTGTAAACATGGAAGACACTTAATCATCAAATTAGTAGATGGCTTTCCACATAGCATAAGTTTTAATTATATCTTGAGCACTGTAATTTGTCTTGAGTAACACAAGCAGCTGAAGTTGGCCTGTGCAAGAGCTGTGGGGGCAAGTCAAAGACAAAAGGGGAGCTGAATATTCTGTAATAAGCCTTGAAATGCCAGAATTACACAAAAGATTTTTCCTGGGTAACTGAACTGTTTAAAGCTTCTGATTCTCACAATTCCCTTTGGAGCTGCTTTTGACAAAGACTTGAAGTGTTTACCTTTTTACAGCACATCTCATACTGGAAGAAAATTGAAAAATAGGGTTGGTTTCTTTCCTTAGCTCTAAACTGGAGTTAAAAGTACATGTTTAAATCCTGTGCTTGTCAAGCCTTCCCTGAATATTGGCAAGGGAAAAATTCCTGGATGTGCCTTAGAAAGAGCTGGGAACAACAGAGGAAGGAAGGATCAAGCATTTTAACTAAAAATAGTAGTGGATCTATTGAATGTAATGTGCTTTGTGGTGCTTGCTCTGCAAGGGGAGGAAAGTTCAAATTACCAAAATCAGCTGTAAAATTGTCTGCAGTAGATGGAACTGGATGGGGAAGAAAAAAGTGACTCTTACCTAGAGGTTCAAGTAGAGATAGCCAAGTTTGAAGGTTTTTTAACCTATAGTATTTTTTCTAGCTTTTCTTGAAATAATTTGCCACTCTTGCAATGTATGCAGTCCCAACGTTATAGGCGTGAAAATCTAAAAGCTGCTAATTTCTACATAGTAAAAGTTTTCTTAAAAAAAAAAAAAAAGACCTTTTGGAAGATTTCATTTGTAAGGTTTGCAACCATTTAGTAGCTTTATGGTTTTGACCACTGAGAGGACAGAAATGTTATTTCTTTCATTAACTTGGTTAAAAATTACTACTGCACTCTTTTCTGAAATACAAGAGTTGGGGGGTTCTGTGTGTACCATGCCTGTGAGGAGTTTGTTGTGTCTCCCTTTCCCACTCCACCCTGCCGAGTCCCCTGCTGGGATGGATTTACCTTGGTGGTGCCTGCCAGCTGCAGGTGTACCGAGGCTGTAAAGAGTGGACTGAGACCCCAGTGAACCCAAGAGCCTGGACAAGAAACTCCCTTGAACCAGTACTTGCACTGCAGTTGGTGTTTGCTTTTCACAGAGGCTGATGGTTGTGGGTAGATGCTGGCAGGGCTCACCACCACTGTGCCTTGTAAAAATGTGACTCTTGGAAACCTGGCACTGACTTCTTTATGTAACCTTCCCTTGGACGTGCTCTGACTTGGGGCTTGCATGGTGTGTGGGTGAGGGCAATTCGGAGCAGAGATGGGGTCTGGGCTGTGGCAGCTGTGATGCAGTGGAAGTCATGGGGCTGGAAATGTGCATTGGGAGGGCAGGGGGCCCACACTGGCACAGGTTGGGCAAAAGAGGAAAAAATTGGTCTAAGGGGAAGGATTGGTTTCATCTGGGACGTTTCACTCACCTTTTCCTCTCTTGCCTCAAGCAGGATGAAAAATCGTGGTAGAGCCTATACCAGCCTGTGGTAAAAGTGCTCTGCTGGGACTGTATCAGCCAGGTTTGTTGCCAGGCAATGTGTCTGCATCTTCCATCCCATCTTTTCTGGGTGTAGGTAGTGAGTCCAGTGAGCAGACTGGGGAACAGACTTTACTATGCGCAGTTCCATCTCTTTGCAGGAAGAACTTCCCTCAGCTTGGTTCATTCTGTTCCTCTACTCATCTGTGCCCCTTGACAAGATTATTGCCTTCCCTGTGGGATATGAGATCTTCCTACTCTCTTCCCCCAAAATAAGAGGCCCCACACTCTCCTTAGAGCAAACACCCCTTACAAAACTGCCTTAATTCTCTTCTCTTTCCTCTGGCACTTTCCAGGCTTTCAATTACAGCCCAATTGCATTTCTATTGCTCTTGAATGTTAATTTTATTGACCTTTGCCAATCCCTTCCTCCTCCCAGCTGAGGGACAAACTTGAAAAGGATTAATCCTTTCGAAGGTGATGAAAAGTGCTCCTTGCTTGCCAGATTGGCATCTCCATAACATTCAAGGTCTCTGCTGGGCCAAGGAGGTGGAGGAAAAAAAGCTTGGGAACCAGTCCAGCTGCCTCCCACGTTGGATGAAGCATCATTGAACAGCCCCTTCCCTTCAGGCTCTGGTTTGTCTCTCCCTCTTATTAAAGGAGCAGAGTTTCTAAATTAGGAAGCCTGAGATTCTGCTGTCGAGATGTTTACATTTAATTCATCTTGCACTCTACAGGGGCTGAAGTTCATCTCGCTGATCCTGACCTCAATCAGCAGGAAATGCAGACTTTTTAAATGTGTTTGTGGCTTGTACTCGGGTTTGCTAATGTGGGCTGTGACAGCATAGGTTAGAGCTTTGCTTTGTTTTGCATCTGTGGTGTGACTGAGTTACTTAACATCTCTGAGGATAAGCTTATATTGCATGAGTGAGAGGATTAGTTGGTATTTGCACAGCATTTTAGAGTTCTGAAGTGAGATGTGTTAAGGGCAATGTCACCGACGGGATCTGTTTGACACAGAATTGTTTCTGGCTGAGGGCCTGCAGTTGTGTCAGATCTTGTTGGGGGCCCTGTGAGAAGCTGAATTCCTGGACTTCCCTATGCAAATTCTTTAAGCAAGGTGAGGTGAGGTGGGTTAACCTTGGATGATATCAGCTGCCCACCATGCTGCTCTCTCATTCTTCCTCCTCCAGACAGGAAAAGAGTAAACAAAGCAAAAGCTTTTGGGGGGAGATGAGGACAGAGACACCACTCATCAGGTACTGTCATGGGAAAAACAGACTCAACCTGGGAAAAAATAGTTTAACTTATTGCAAATCAATACTGGAGTAAGACAGTGAAGAATAAAAACTAAACCAACCTTCCCTGGCCAGCTTCACTCCCAACTCTTCCACCTCCTCCCCAGGGGCACAGGGAGATGGGGAATGGAGGGTTGTGGTCAGGTTGTAACATTTCATCTCCAGTGGTCCTTCCCCACACTGTGCCCCTCCTCTAGTTTGGGGTCCTTCCCAGGGAAATCAGTCCACGAACCTCCCCATGTGTCTTTCCCACAGACATGGGTTTACATTACTGCCTTCAATCCCTTTTATAATATCAAGAACAAATAAGTAGTTAATGCTTTTGGGATGGGATTTTATGGCTTGGCACTTTTCCTGTGGTCCTTCTGCTGCTCACAAAATACCATGAATAGGGCAGAGCTGTCGTGTTTAGTATCACACCATCTGTGCATTGCTCCAGTATTCCAAGAGTCTGTACTTGTAATCAAGGATTAAACTATCTTTGCAATCCATCCTAGTGTCATACGATAGCAAGCATAGATTGCTCCTAAATATTGCAGAAGATTGTTGAGGCTTGAGTTACTTTCTTCCAGCATGGTAGGAAAGACAGATGTATTTGTCAGACATTGAGAAAATAATACATTTCAAAATTCAGAAAGTTCTAAAGATAAGATGAGTTCCCGAGAAGAGTTTCAGCACACTTTTCCCTACATGGTTGTTTTCTTCTTTCTAAAGGAAAAAAGAAAGATTGGTTTCAGCACACATCATCACTAATATTTTATTTTTTCAGTGCTTTCCATGTGTAACAAAATACAAGATAAAAAACCCCATTTTATCATCTCTAAACCTAACATAAACAAATGAGATTAGCTACTCCCACTTGGGGATCCCTTTATAGATATCTGCTACACTTTTTCACTTGGGAGCTTGGGGGGGGGGGGTTTGGTTTTTGGGGTTTTTTTTGGTTTTGTTTGTTTTAGTTTTAATAGCTCAAAGGAAATGGAAACAAGGAGGGGAAAGCATAAGAATGGATCTAAATGTAGCTGTCATCCAAAATCTTTTGATTTGTGTCAGGAAGGGGAATAGAGTTTGCAGTAGAGATGGGATATAAACATCTCCGCTTTTGGCCAAGTCTGTGGCCTTTTTCCATGTTTTACTGGAGACATCACCCCTTCCTCTGGCAGAGGTGACTTGGTGGCTACACTCTGGAGAGCTCACCTTGCTGTTTTTAATTGCTTCTGTGCTGTAAGCAGATGATTAATACCTAGTAAATTAAAATAATTTTTCCAGCTAGTCTTAAAAATAGTATGCATTTAAAAATGTAATGATTCTCGAAGTGAAATATAAAAATGTCAGGGTAATTCTTACACTAAAGTGTTGGAGTCTTTTTATTCTTGTGGTTTCCTAAGTCATCCTTTACCAGAATTATGGTACTTTAAATGTATTCATTAATTATTACAATGTGAAAGATTGTAGCCTTTAGTTTGAGGAGTACTTACCTACTGTGGAGGAAACTAAGTGATTGTCTAATACTCTTTATCATCGATTTGTGTTACATGAAAATTAGGATGCCAGTAGCTGGAGCAAAGATAAAATTATAGTATGGATCCTTTTCCAGCCTTAGTTGCTGCTTTGCTTCTGTTGTTCCCTTAGGGGAGCTCAAGTAGCCAGTTTGCAATTCCTGGCCAGCCAGGATTCATTTCCTGAGACAGCAGCAAGTCACAAAGGTCGGGCAGCGCCTGCTCACCAAACTGAGCTCTAACTCAGGTCTGTTTGTATTTTTCAATTATCTTCTCAACTGCTCATAAAAGAGGTGTCAGTGTTTTTAATTGCCTGTCTTCTCCCAGGAATCTCTCCCTTAAACCTCTGCCCTTAAACTTGTGAGGGAAGTGCTCACGATAAACTTGTTCTTAGGCTGGCCCAGACTTTGCATTTGCTAATAAGCAGGAACATCTGGTTATTGCTGTCAAAGCCAATGCGAAACACTGGAAAAATGTCAAGGCTATATAATTTTGTAATGAAGTTTATAAGGAAAAAGGGTCTTGGGCACTTTTAAAGCTTCTTTAGAGGTTTAAAAAGCCCTTTGGCTAAGGGCCAACTTCAGCTTTTTTTCATTACAAAAATTAATTTTTCCTTTATCCTGTTTTCTAGTAGTGTTCTCAGGAAAACAATTGAATCGAATTATTTGTTATCTTCCTGGGAATTAATCTTTGCAATCTGATAGTTTTTTTATTAAAAGCAGCAGAACACTGGAGTAAAAAGGGCTGTTAATGCACACATGACAGACATACCTAAGCTGTCACAAATCTCCTTGTTCACTCAAATATTTCTTTTTTTTCTGTCTTTGAATTCTTGGATGGAGCAATGAGATTGTATCAGTGGACACAAAGCAGAGGTTTTACAGGTATTGGTGAATAATGAGACATTTGGTGGAATTTCAAGTGGCAGGAGGTGAGCCCTTAAGGAGGAATATTTATATAAAAACTTGTGGATTTCAGCATTAAAGGAGGATTTTTGAGGTACCATATACTCCCTGCTCACTACAGGTCAAAAATGCCAACATAAGATTCCCTGTTCAACTCCTACAGTCAGGCTTGGTGCTGAAGTTGGGACAGACCTCGCCTGTGCCCTCCGCTCACAAGACAAAGACCATCCTGATTTTTTTCCTGCTTTTAATTTGTAGCTGGGTTTTTATTAGACTCTGATCCCCTCAGTGCTGGGTGTTGTGCTGCCAGCAGGGTCTGCTGCCCTTCAGGAAGGATCTTACTGAACTCGGTCATTTCTCCCAACTGTGCATTTGAAACTCTGGGGCTTGTGCTGTCGGTGTGCTCTGGTCTGGGAGTCTCTCTCATTTCTGAAACAGAAGCAAAGAAGTTACCTTGTCCAGATAAAACCAAAGTTTTCAGTAAAACGGCTCCTGTTTCAAATCTGGGAAAGAAAAATATCTTCATGTAGACTAATAAGGCTCGTTTTCTTGAAGTGTCATCAGGGCAAAACACTGTTGGGTAAACAGAGATGATGGAAAGAAATCTGAATGTTTCCTATGACATGCACAGTCAGACTCTGCAGTCTTGAATGACTAATGCAGTATCCTGCTACATGGCAAAGACTCAAGGCTTCTCCCACCCATGGATTCTGGCAGAAGTGTTCTTTGGTGGGAGTAGGCAACAATGCCAAAACTCTCCATCATTTAATCATTACTACTGCTTTATTTACACGAAGGTTCAGCATGAAAAGGATCCTCTCCCATTAAAAGAACCTCTCCAGTGATGTGTTACTGTTTGTGCTGAAGCTCAGACATGCAATGGACTTTTAATTCACAGCAGCAACAAAAAAATGAAGTAGAGGCTTGTATCTTATTTGCAGTGCATCTTTCTGCCAGTAAAAAAAACCCCTCTCCCTTTCTGAAGCATATGTAACTCATAAAATCTGAAAATTGCTTTGAAGCATTGGCCTTGTACAGAGCTACACTGTGTAATTGGCTTTTTCAAGAAACCTCTGCATCATATGCTTTAAGGTATGTACTAAGTGATTTAATAGGGTATGTCATTTTTAATTACTGTGGAAGAGCAATCATAAGTATAAAAATGCAAGTCATGTCCTCTTGGCATTACTGCTTCTAAAAGCATTTTTATGTAACCTGCAGGAACCAGCACAGTATTTTTTTTATCCTCTAAGTGCATGATAGTTTTACATTTTTGTGATCTGCAGGATGAGTTCAGTGGATGATTCGAGGTAAATTAGACCTAACTGAGCTCTCAGAAAAACTGCTGCCAGTTTCTGAGTTTAAATGGTCTAAAATTAGCTCATCCAGCTTTACAATACATCACTGTCTTAGAAGCATTCCAGTTTTCTCCACCCTCTCAATGCCATTTAATGCAGTATAATCTCTACTAACAGGAGGGAAAAAGCCATGTCATTGTGATTGCCCCATCTGTGCCACAGCTGCATCTGAGTCCAGTGGCCATCTGTGGAAAATAATTGATTTTTTCTTTCTTCTCTTGATATTGAGTTCTCAGCAAATCATTAGAATTTAAAAATGACATAAAACCTCTTTATAAGATAAGGGAAGGTGATTTGCTTTGAGAAAGTGTCATGTGCAATTTAACCTGCAGTGTATTGTAATTGATGTTGGCTGCCTTTGACAGTTATTTCATGATTTTCTCCTCTGTGCCTGTGCTCTGGCCCTGCATGCTGAAAGGAAGCTGGTGCCTGACAAAGGAGAAGCTGCTGTGCTGCTCTCGTTGCAGCCTCCAAGCATTTGAATGGTTTTATCAATTTCCGAGTTTGTCAGTAATCCAGTCCACGAAGTGCAGGTGAGGAATCCAGCAGAGCAGGGGTTCTGGGGGCTGATAGCAGGTTTGTGGATTTAGTGGGAATTCCAAAACACTGAAACACTGTGTTCCAGAAAGGAGCCTGACACAGGAGCAGCTGGGTAAAGCTCTGGAGCTTTGGGTGAGTAACACATTTATCAAAGAAATGAAATGTCTGGGAAAGGTCCCAGCCAACAAGGTAACCTCAAGCACCTACAGGAAGAAGCACATCTTCCAGGAAGGCTGGAGCTGGACATCTCCAACTAGAGTTGGTCTTTCATCATCTGCAACACTTCTAACAATATTTGAAAGTTTCCAATACTTTCTATGTTTAAAAATGTATGAAGGATACCCTGCCACCCATTTCATTGTGTCAGTGGGGGACAACTTTTAGCATAAGGTGAAACTGTGGAAACACTCTTGGAAACAACAAGGCCTGTTCCTCAATAGAGGAACAGTGGAAGGGAAGCTCATTAGCACTGAGTTAGGTAAGCCTTTTCCTTTAAAGAAAATTTAGCTTTAAGTTAGAATTTTCCCCTTTTATTTATTTTTTCTTTTCCATGGCTAAGATTAAAGTCCTCCCTCTGCCTCCAGACAAGATGGGATAGCTCTGTCGGTGTCCTTGCTCCAGCCAGCCATGAACCTGCTGTCCAAACACCCCAGTGGAACAACTCACCTCTGGGGGACAGCAGACCCTGCACAGCAAGGTCCTGGCTCTACTTTTGCCCTTTCCTTTGCTCAAAATGCTGCTTGTCCCAACTTCTGCCCTTGGTTGCTGAGTCCTGTCCCATCTCTTTTACTTTCTTGGTAGAAGAAAAGTTACAGTTTTCTAGCAGAAATCAGATGAGATGATGGTGAGGGCGTGTGTATATGTGAATAATAGATAACAAGATATATCTATATTGGTGCCTTACATATTTCAGTGGCTTCTGGTTGCAATGTCAATATTGGCTTTCTTCGTTCTGCAGGAATAAACACTAGAGAAACCACAGAAAAAAAACAGAAAGAGACTCTGAAGTTCATTCAATGCATTTGCTTCACTTAAAGAAGGCACAAGTCTCCTGAAAATGATCTTGCTTGAGCTATGGTAAGCCTTGAAATGCCCCTGCTTCTATTGTTGTTTGTATTTACACATGTACAGTGTTGGAAAGAAAAGTGTTGCTAAGGAGAAAGGAGTGGGAAGTTTGAAGCCACACAAGCAGCATGTGGTGAAACTGGAGAGAGGATTGCACTCGCTATTTGGTGGTAGCCTGTAAAGTCCAGATTAGACACACAACAACCCCTTCATCCTACCTGGGCCAGGTGTTCTTGCTTGAACAGGCAAGAGTTGTTGTTTCTCTGCTGCTGTTTGCTTTTTCTGATAGCCCTGGTTACCTGAACCTGTTTATGGCAAATGATGTGTTGAGAGCCTCAAATTAACCGAGTGCTTTCACATCGTTTTTTATGAACCTCACATTATAGAAGTCGTTATTCTGTAAAAGCTGTGACATGATTATAAAGGAAGTTGTGCTGTTGTAACCTGATGTTTCCCTTCCTAATACTATTAGAAATACCCAGGCTTTTATGCATTAATATAAGCTTTCACCTTGCTAATACTGCTTATTCTCCTAGATTGAATAGGAAGCTACAAATGCTGAATTGTAACCTCACTGAAGATGAGGGAAACTGAGAAAAAAATTTTGATAGAAGAATAGGAGTCAGAAAATTCATTTCCATTTTAATGGGATTTTAGTTGTGTTCTGAATATGCTTCAAGTATAAATCCAGCACTTAGAGAGCTCATATTACAAATGGGTTGTATTTTCAGAGAACGAATATGTGTGTTGCCTCCTGAAACACTCGGTGTGGTGCAAGCAGAGAGGATTGAGTGTGTAATTGTTTATTTGCATAGGTGTCTATGTGATTTAGAAGCATCACAATATGTTCAGAGTCCTTTTGTATTATAGAGAGTTTGTTTGGGGTTATGTGAAGGCACCTTAGATTAAGAAAACAAAAAGAACCTGTGAGGATGCTGCTAATCAAAGAGCTGAATTTACATGAGCTGTAGTCACAGACATCCAGAGGTCTTATCTGCTGCAAATAATCAAGCAAACTTGTTTTATTTCCATTTTATCTCCAAACTATATTTATAATTTCTCCCACAATGAAGTCATAAGAAAGAAGAAGAGAGAGCTTGATTTTTGCTAAAAAAAACAAACAAAAAAAAACCCCACCCAAAAAAGAAAAAGAAAAAGCAATACTTATTTCTCTTCAGCCCCCTTCAAATATTATCCCTCCTAAGTAGCAAAGAAAATACCACTTCAGATAATCACTGAATTTTAAAATAGGTAGCATCTCCAAATAAACTCTGTTTTACTGTCTAATAAAGTAATTCTAATCTTGCTGAATTGTTTCCTGTGTAATGTAATAGTGACTCTTGGGTACTTTCATTGGCTTTGCAGTGGAGCTGATTACCAAAGGCTATTCTAATGTGTTCTGAGGGAATCACCGAGTGACCCAGAGCAAAAATTCTATTACCTCCTGGGTATCTCAAACAGGAAAAATATAAAAAGGAGCACACTTAAGATACAGAATGTAGAGCAAATTGTTACAAAACTCACAATATGGGCCACTGTTTCTGCTGTCTCTTTCTGTCACAGTACATTCTCATATCCCTTTCCAACAGCAAAGCTGCTGCATTCCTCTCTCCTGGCCAGGAGAGCATCGCTTCTGCTGCTGTGCTCAGTGAGTTGCAAAATTTCGGTTAAAGCCTCAGCACAAGTTAATAGGTGCCACTCATCCTCAATGCCCAGGATTAACTTGGATTAATCCTCCACTGAATTTGTCTCTGGTGCGGGTGCCCTGCACAGCCAGGTGCAAACAGTTTAAGCAGACAGGAAGGCTGGGGGTGGTGAGGTGACCTGCTCTGGTGCTTGTCCCTGCACTTGTGTGTGGGGTCTCCCCTTTTTTTTTTTTTTTTTTTTTACTGTATCAGATTTACAGATCAAGAGCTGGAGCCCTGAGAACGAGGCTGTCTTTCACAGACCATTTTTATTTCACTGATCTGTTATTCTGGTCCTTTGGTGAGGCTTATTCAGGAGTGTTGTGGAGCAGGTGGAAAAGAAGCTAATGGGTTATGGATTATCTGACACGTCCAGCTGCATCTTTCATTCCCAAGGAACAAAAGTCATTCCACAAGCATAGAAACTTCTTTTAATTAACCATCAGAGGTAAAGAAGCCTCCACCTCCTGCCCAGGAGTTAAGTTGTCAAAGCAAACCAGGGCTGGTTGATCTGCTTTCTCTGATTCTGATAGTTCTGTTCTCATGGTTCTGGTACAGATCTGTGGGTGGTGGAATCAGAGTGAAATCCCTTTTCCATTGATTTGAAGCAGAGATTGGAACCAGAAACCTGCAGAAGAAAACCTTTATCACTGCATTTCACAGTAATGTGGGGTGTGGATTTCTCTGTCTTTAAGTAGAACTGTCTCTGTTTTCTACTATTCTGTTACTTCCATTTTTTACTTTATTGCAGAATACTCACGTAACTCACACCAGAATTAATCAAATGGCTTTTGAGATAGACATGAGGAATCAAGAAGCCTGACTCCATTCTTGGTTAGATTTATAATGTTAGTCTTTCCACTTGTATTTAAATCTGAAAAAAAAAGCAGAACCCCAAACTCTAACAAAATGCAAGTGTGTTGCCTCAGGCCAAACACCGTATTGAAGCCTGTTTGGGAGGCTATCCCAAATCCTTGCTGCAAATGGGTCCGTGACTAAGGGACAAAGGCTTTAAACTGAAAGAGAGTAGGTTTAAGTTGGATGTTATGCAGAAATTCTTCCTTGTGAGCATCATGAGGCTCTGAAACACATTTCCCAGAGAAGCTGTGGATATCCATTCCCTGGAAATGTTCAAGGCCATGCTGGACAGGGCTCTGGTTTAGTGAAAGATATCTCTGCCAAGGGCAGGTAGGCTGGAACGAGATGATCTTCAATTCCCTTTAACCAAAACCACTCAGTGATGATTTCAATAAAATACAGACAGGAGAGGGTGAGTCACATGGAGTTCTGGTGGCCTGTGTGTCCTTCATGAATTTTACTAAGCTACTATTCTTCTGTGGTTAAGATATTAAAATCTAATGTGACTCTAGGGAAAGCTAAGGAAGGAAAAATAATGCAGCTTCTCAAACAAAATAAATCCAAGGTGAAAACTGATAATTTTGCCTTAGGAATAAAGTAAGTTAAAGCTGGTTTAGAATAGCATTTTAGAGGTTGTTTCATTTCTCAAACTTCTTTGGTAAATTAAAAAAGTGTTATTAGCACGTGGCTCTGTTATGATGTGCCATTAGTGAGATGTGTTTTCACCTCTCAATAACTACTGTATCTGTTAGATTTATTAATAAAAAATCATTCACACAGTCAGGGCTTGTTAAATCTGACCAGGACAGCTTAGGGTGCATTGGGCACTAACGGAAGATCTGGCTAGACAAAAGGGCAGTTCTCACTGCAGTTTGTACTCTGCCCTCAGTAAGAATTTGGCAACCCCTGATGTCTCAGAGGGCGTGTACAGCTGTATCAGAGGGCAGTGGAGATCAGCTCTGCATCTGAAAGCTGCTCAAGGATTGTATTGATGGGATGTGAGAAATTTCAAAATGCAAACCGGATCCTCTAGGAGCTGCAATGCTGTTTGTAAGAGAATGTTATTAAATCATCTCTTTTCACTAAAGCGAGCATGTAGAAGTGGATTGCAAGTGCAGTTCTGTATGATTGCTTGTCATTGCTCTTTAGCAGTGGTTTATTTCAAAATGCTCTGCACAAGCCTCTGCCTGTGGATTTAATCTTCAGACACACCATTGATTTAAATATTTTCTCCCAGAAAATGGTGAGAGATCTACCTGTGTAGCAATAGGAAAAAAACAATCCTCCCTTCTTCTTATACACACATACACAACACTCACACAGCCAGAGGTGCAATAATCCCTATTTAGCTGCCAGAGCTGGTGGGAGAGTAGTGGTGGCCCCAGGCAGAGATTAAGGGGCAAGTACAGGGAATAACTCCTTGTGTTTTCTAACACAGCTTTGTGGGGGCTCTGTGGAGCCCTAAGTATTTATCTGACCCTTCCCTTTGCTGGAGCTGCCTCTAAATCTGGAATCACTAAAAGGAAGTTGCACCATGGCTTTGAATGAATAATGCAGCAGTTTTGCAGCACAGTGTAGCTACTGAAAGGCAGCAGTTTGTTATGATTCAGGGGACATCAGACTCTCACAGGCCTGGGTACGTGCACAGCTGAAGTTCACAGAAGTTTACTACGTCTTGATGAGGAGCTAGATGTGGGGAAGATTATTATTCTGCTGATTTAAGCGTGGCTCTGGCTGAATGGGTGTGTCCCTGTTGGGATGTTAAAGGCACTGGGAGCCACGCTGTGTTGTGCAACCTGCGGGATCGTTGCATACGGAAAATATTTTTACAATACTCAGTCTAAGAACACAGAGTGAACAGAGATGATCTCTCCAGGCAGCTTTCTGGTCCTGAGCGCTCCTGAGCTTTATTGCAGTTCCAACCTGATATGTGAAGATGAAGATGCGAGTTACAATCACAGTTACAGACACTCCATTTCCTGGAAAACTTATGCAGAGGGAAAGTCACAGCATCATGCAACACCATGGGTATGCAGGGTATGAAGTGACTGCCCCAAAGTTATAGTGGTGGCAGAGCATAAAATTAAAACACTGAGGTAGAACTAAGGAGATTTTCACTAGAGGAAGATGAACATTTTGCACTAGATTAGCAGTCAGTAAGAGATGTGGACTTGTCAAAATGTCAGTGTTTCCTAGGAGCACACCAGCTATGTTGAAATTAATGTTAGAAAAGATCCAAAAGACTAGGATGAGTTTTTTGTTATTTCATCCTGAGCAAGAAACTGTCCCAGTGGCCACGATTTAATCTAGGAGCTGTAGAGTGCAAATTCACATTTTTGCTTTTCTCATTCAGCCTGGGTGCTTGAATCTGTGTTTCTCTCATCCCAAACAGCTGGGGATTCTGGCATGTCACTGTTCCCAGGCACTGGCTTCATCAGCATTCCTTGTTAAATGGACATGGAAGTATCCTTGGAGTCATTAGAGTTTAAAAGGGTGGAAATCCCTACTTTAAAATTTTAAATCCTGTAAGTACATAAATGGATGAGTTGAATTGTGTGTGCTGCTTTTACTAGCATAAAAATACTTATGTTTTGGTGGTTAAAAGACATCTGTAATTAAGGATAAATAAGTCATGGCCAATTTATTAGACTTGCTTTTTTTATGTGAGACAATTGTCTTTTAGATTTTCTGTCCTCTCTCTGGTGTGCTGATCCCAGATGTTATATATTGCTATATGTGTGTGTATATAGATAGATAGATAGATAGATAGATAGATAGATAGATAGATAGATATACTGCTGTTATATATTGCTATAATGGCAATAATACATAACAACACTTCACACACAGCATGAGAAGGCAGCAGTGTGAAACCAGAAAAACATATTAAGACAAGAAGTTTGTCAGGTATTTCCCCAGTCCTTTGTTGTTCTTCTATGTTTTCCTGTGTTGTGTTTTGGTTTTGGTTTTTAAGTACTGACTGTGCCAGGGCTTGCAGTTTGTCTGCTGAGCCCATTCCTGATACAGCTCCCAATAGACTGGGTGGTGATTTATGTGGGAAAAAATACCTAAGATAATGATAGATCACTGAATCCCTCCATTTGTGACTTATCTAGTATCTCTGGAAATGTAGGCTGTGGCCTTCCCTAATAAGTAAAGCACGAGAATCTCTTCTCCTGAGACGACATTCAGCTATTTCAGTCAAAAACAACCACAAAAATACACTTAGATTACATGCAAAACAGAAAGCTTTAAGCTGTTAGGCAACCTCATCCTCTAGAACTGACCTAAAGGGGTTTTTGGAGGGTTTTGCTGCACATGTCCAGTTCGCCAGATGATCAGCAGCCATGTATAAAGGGGGAGAAATTGCACCACCAGCTTTCTGGAGCTTTCAGCTGTCTGAAAAAACACAGAAATGCTTTTGTTGCAGCAGAAGTAAATGAAAAGCCAGGAATCTGAGAATACTCTTTTAATAATGTTCCCATACTCACATTGCCTTGAAAAGCCAAAGTTTTCTGGGCAGCTGCCAGATGCAGGTAATGAAAGGTTGTTTAGCACTTGGGAAGTGTACAAAGCAAATGCTAAATACCAGTTACATTCAGCTGTCCAAGTCACAAGACTGCCTAGAGAACTGCTGGTGATAAATGTTCACAATTATGGTATAGAAACACCATCAGGAATTTAGGGTGGAACAAGGCAGGGCTAACCTGGAGTAATTACATGGACTCAAGGAGAGGAGAAACTTCCTTGAGAGAGAAGTCTTGAAACAGACACATTTGACCAGAGAAATGCTGAGTGTGTAATAAGAAATACTTTCACGTGAGCCTGCAGGAGGGTAAACTTACCAGTTCCAGCTTGGAAAGTGTGCTGGATTGTTCACAGAGCCACTGCATCTGAGGGCCAAATGTGATGCTTCTGACTGGAAACCAAAGCCATTTCTCACTGATGTTTTTGCTCTCTGCAGTACTTTGCTGAAGTCACTTAAGCATCTGCAAGAAGTTTAGTGGTGCATGAGATGAGGAAAGGTTCAATATGTATGAATAGGTCCAGCTGTGTTTCCAAGCCTGATTTTTTCCATGCACAACAGCATCAAAATTTGGGTAGCAGCCAGAATGTTACACTAAGTTCTTTTATTTGTCCTCCTTATTGCTTTATTAGCAATTCCAGGATAATCTGTTGTTTCAGACTAATTTTACTCTTGTTTTGCAGGATTAGTGATAGAACCATTGTAACAATCAGCTAAGGACACTGAAACACTTGAGGTCTGATATCCATCTGCACCTGGGGAGTGGATGTTCCGTGTATGTACAGAAACTGCACAGGTTGTAGATAAAATATAGCAACATCTGAACAGAAGGCATCCCTTATCTTCATGAGTTCCCTTAACTAGCTTGGCATAGAATTAAACTGCCTTCCCTGCTGAATAAAAGTTTCTGCTCATTTATTCTTTGTTTTCTGGATACTGCCGAGGTCTTACCATTTATATAAATGTGGAGTTTCTTTCCCCAAAGAGTCTTGAAGTGTTTAAGCTTAATGCAGGATGAGAGACAGATCAATGAGTTAGAAGATTATTCCTGGGGAGAGGGAAGAACTCTTCTAGGCTGTAACAACCCAAATTCTGTACAGTATTTTGTAAGAAAGCAGAAAAGCTGAAGAAGGAGGTGAGGGATGATTAAAGAGAGATGTGAATGAAGGAATCACAATTCGAAGAGAAGGGGGAGCAAGGTGATACATGAAGTCACAGAAAAAAGGTGCAGGAACTAAATTTGAACTGGTAAAAAGGAAGTCAGACACACAAATTTATCTCTTTGCCACGACAGTAAATTGGATGCTGCCATGTTGGTGCAACAGAGCAGCTCTAAATCCTCACAGGCAGGATTACACTGGAGAAGTGACCAAAGCAGGGGCTGTTGCTGAGGGTGGAAAACAACAGGACCTGCAGAGGAAAAGACAGAAATTGTGTTCAAATGGTCATATTAATGTTAGCAATTCAGTTACTTATCTCTTGTGAAGTCCCTTGAATATGATTGACAATTACTGTGACTATTTGCTTTTCCTTCTTGGGGATTGTGAAATTTTAATCAAAATTACCTCAGTATAATAGGTTTGCAAAAGCTGAATTCCTAATGGTTTTTTCCCCAACACTTTTACAATCTGATCAATCTTTAATAATGAGACTGAGCTGAAAAAAAATCCAAACAATTTTCTACTCAGACAATGCAATTTCATCAAAAATGAATCAACTTAAGTGAATACATTGATTTAGATTAAATTTGATGGGAAAATATCAAAATGAATAATTTTACCTTATTTCTTTCAGGCAATGTTGAAATATTTTGTATTGGCATTTTATTCATTTAATTTCAACTTCTATGATATTTACATTATTTTGATATTCCTATACTATTGCATATAAGAGTTTCAGTGATTCAAACACTGTATGTTTGTTATTTGCACTGAAAATAAATGTCAAAATGTTGAAATTTCCTGTGGGATCAGAATTCCACTTTCTATTTACAATAAAATGTGTAAAGAAATACAGTACTCCAGGGTAAGTCTGACCTTAGTACTTCTCAGCTCTGGAATGCCAGGCAATCTAATATATGGATCAGGATTGTGTAATAAGATTTCTGAATGATTTATGCCAATCACATTTTCATTATTTCCTCACTAATACTGGCAGTGGTAATTCTTTGTACACTAATGCATCTTTTCCATCCAGCTAGACACAACGTATGTGAATTAAACTGCCAAGAGTCCCCTCGGAGCATGGCTTCCAGCTTTAAGGATTGTTCAGGTATTTCATCTTTTTTGCTGAATTAGGTCCAGTACTGGTCAATTTATGATTTCAATCCCCAGTATTATCATTGATACTTATTTTACAAAATGTTCTGCAGTTTTGATGAGTTTCAATCCATGCGGAGATAATGGCAACAGTCCTCCTGTGCTTGCTCATAAAATTGATCTGTAAGCGATCAATGAGATGGTGAAACTTTCTTTAAAACACCAGAATGACACTTAAAAAGATTAAAAGGGGACTTTTTTTTTTTTAAATTAAGCACATAACCAATCTTCATGTAAAGCAAGATGGCTTCAGCTTGTGCTGAGGAGATAATTAACACATCAGGTGAAGGTTCATCTCTACCAATGGTGCTCCTGAAGGTAAGGGAAACTGAATAAATTCTAAGTTTGTACATCTGAAAGATACCGGCATAAAAATTGATTAATTTGATGCTTTCCTGAAACAATTACAATTGCCATTTCCATGTACTGCATAAACTATTTTATCAGCTTGTCTACTGCAGAAAAACTTACAGAAACCCTATGCAGAACCTACTCTGAAATTTAGTATGTCAGTAAACTTCTCAATTAAAAAGTTTGAAATTGGCTGTCTTAATTCGGGTCAGATTACCCTGTCCTGAAGGTGTAGGTTTTGATTTCTTAATAAGCTATCTCCTCTCAAAACACTGACAAAGAACTCAGATAACAGTGTCGAGTTTTCTTCTGTGTCGTTAGCCCCACTCAAGTCTCTTATCCACCTGTTCTCCTCCTTATAGGAAACACTTGGGAACTCAGTGCAATAAATGGAAGGAGGTTTACACAAAGGAGAGATGGTAACCTGAGTTCCTTAATAGGCTCTATTGAACTCTCTAAACCTAAAGCAACACACAGAGTAAATTACTTCTTATCAACCAAACCTGCTGCTGATCTGAAAACCAGGATTTTTCTATTTAGTTTCTCAAATGCAAACTTGTGATGCATTTGCTGATGCCTGCGGAAAATTTCCAGAGGCCCTTGTGCAATCCTACTCCACCAGAAGTACTGAATGGGACCTGTTTGTAGAAATCCTGAGGGGCAAACGCTGATTAAAACCTCTGAAATTCTGTCAGAAACAATGCAAAAGATCAGCATAAATTCTATCAGCATAATTTTTTTTGCTGTTTCTGTCATCTAATAAGTCCAACCTAAAAATCTTAAAATGTATCTGGTTTTCTCTAATTCTCACCCTGTTTTGGTCTATCAATAATTTTCCAGAGCAATATTAGAGACATTTTTCCAGAAATTAGAGAAATTTTTCCAGAGAAATATTTCTATCTTCCAAGATAGAAATATTGCTCTGGAAAAAAGTGTTTCTGGCCTCTTCTAGACTCAGGTTTTAGGCTCTACTTTCTATTTATTTCAGAGTTATTCCACTGACCAGAGACACCACAGGAATTCCTTTAAATTGAACAGCTCCAACTCTTTGAACAATCCTCTCTCCTCCTTGGTTCTTTCTGGCCAAGTTTTGCTGGGCTGAGCTGGTTCATGCTCATGGCTGGGTAAGAGAGAGTCCATTCTGCCTTAGAGAATGGCTGTGTTGTGAAATCCTGTTTCTGAAAAATGTATCTTCTGGATTATAAACACATTACCTTAGATTTTGTGCTATCTGACAGAGTGATCTCATGGTAACAACACTGCAGAAATGTGGGTTAGTAAAGATTTTGTGTTGTCAGCTTTTAATATCATCATTAGTGTTTTTTTTTTATTTTTTTGAGCAGAATATGGTAATATATGTCACTATGTTTCAGATTTAATGTTCGAGAACATTTTCAAGAAAATTTAAAAAATAAAGGTGCCACCTCTCTTAAAACAACCTGCCTCTAAATTCAGGCTGTGCACTTTGTTTCACATGGAGCACAATTTCTACACGAGCACATTTCCTTGTCCCTGGTTGTTTGCCGAACTAAACCATCCATTACATGTCTACAGACAATCCACGTTTGACCTGGGGTTTCCAGATACCCCTTTGGGTGCGTAAACAGGGAATCAGCCAGTTGCTTCAATGTTGTTTTCTTTGTCAAGAAGAGTTTAAACCCCATCCTCTGCTGGCAAGTTTCCCTCATAATTGCAGTGAAGTGGTGCTGCCGATGTCATTGTGAAGTGGCTGATAGTGGCAGTATTTTAATTGACAAGGCACAGAAGAAAAGCCCCTGCTCTCTGGAACCTGCTGTAGGAACAGATAAATGTATTTTAAGTATATAACTAGGGAGGCAGATCTTGCAGAGGAATCATTCGAGGCCTTTACAGAAAGGATCTGTCTTGTAGGGCTGACTGAATAAAAGGCAAGGGGATGGGGGATACACTTAATAAAGGCAAAACCAGAGCTAAGATTGGACTGGCAAGCACAAGGAGGGGAACAGATGAATTCTGAGAAATTCTTGGGCAAAGCGTGAGGATAAATGAAATAAAAGTTACATAGACACAGGCAGGGCAGAAGCATAAATGTCTGGGGTTTGTGAGGAGGGGAGAATGATGTGGGTGTGATTGCTGCTGGGTAGAGAGTGAGGGGGAAAATTGCAGCTGTGGGATGAGGTTTGCTGGAGAAGTTGTCAAAAATCAAAACAGCCAAAGGACAGACAAATATTTTAGCCACAAATTTCTGAAGGAAGATCACGTACTTTAAAAATCCCCCACAATTGTGGTGGAAAAAAAACAAAGGAGGTCTGTGCTAAGGGCAGTGTGGATTTGCCACAGGGATGATTCCAAAGTCCTGAGAGTGCACTGAGACAGGGAACCTCAATGACAGGATAAATGCTTTATTTTTCTCATGCAAGCTGTCAGAAATAATTACATTTAATTTATAGTTTTCATTTGAAGATAAATTCAGTAGTTCTCAAAAGACACTCCTATGTCCAAAAGCACATTCCAAAAGCTCCTACCCCTCCGGTAGAAGTAATTGTTCTCTTTTGTAATTTATAAAAACATGTTTGGCCTCCTCTCACATCTGCCTTTGGTACACAAGCTTAGCAGATGCAGACATTCCTGTGCTGTTTGTTCCAGCAAGGTGAATTATGATTATAACACCAGGGATGAGCATCTGATGTTGACAAGATTTTTCTGCAAGTCACCATGAGGTAACGAGAAGTGTCTGCTTTAATGATCTTCGCTGTTTAAATTTTTATTGTATTCAGCTGGATTTTTTTTTTTTACAGCCTTTGATTAAAGTTCAGAGGGAAGATGAATTTAAAAGTCTTCAGGTTTTTCAGATGTGCTACAGTTTGCCAGTCACCCTGCCAAAATTTTCCACTGTGTACTTCTTATAGTTCTGCGTGGTCTAAATTTAATTGACTGCAGATGAGAGGCATTATTACAGATCTGTCATTGCAGCTACTCTTCATATGTTTCACTAGCTGGAATGAGCAGTCACTGGGTTTGTTTCTGACCTAATTCATAATGATGTAAAGCAGCAGTGATTTCACAGAAGAGGAAACAGATTTAGCTGGTGAGAAGGGCAGAACTGGGCTCAGTGCTGCTCCAGTAGTGCTCATTTACAGGTGAGTGAAAGAGCAAAGTCCATTGTTAAAATACTAAATTTCAATTTTGTGGGAACAGAGGTACATTACATAAGCTGTTCAGCTGATATAACAAAGTCATTCATCATTTTATTTTGCTGACTCTATTAAGACAATATGAAAAAAAGACAATAATCTGGGCTTTCCAGCCTAGCCCCTCCTTAGGATAATGAGGAGTATCACTATGAGCAAAGTTCTAAAGATCAAAGAATGGACAGAGATGTATTTAACATGCCAGCTTACAAGAACTGGTAATGCCATTTTGGTGTATTGAAACATCATTCCAGCAGCCTCATTTTAGTAAGTTAATGTAAACTAATTTATATGTGGATGTCTGGATTTGTCTGCACATTGATTTATCAAGTATAATTGTTTATTAAATCCCCCTTACTGATAACAAACAATTACTACTTCAGGTAATTGATTTAAAACATGGGGGAGACCATTGCCATCTGATCCTGTGCCAAGAGTTATAGTACAAATTAATACAGACCAGAAGTCTACGTGCCTTGTACTTGCTCCACCAGATCAATATGTGAAGTAAGACTGCGGCATCCACCAGGATTGTTAACAGGATCTTTAACAGGATCTTGTCTGGAATACAAATGTCCAACACATTGCTGGTGGGACCCTTTTTTTTTTCTGCATATAATTTGTATAAATATCTGACTTTGGGAGAACAGAAGGCACTATGATCTTAGTGGGAACACACAGGGAGAAGTTGAGGCTGTGATCCTGCCTCTATTAAAAGTGATTGTCGTGTGATGGATTTTGTCTCTCTCTAATCTGGGACAATATCAGAAATTCCTGAGGGTCTTTGGCTGAAATGCAAGTGTGATGTTGAAATGGGAAGCCTTGTGTGCACGGCATTAGCAGTATTTTTAGGCACGTAAGATAGGAAGAGACAGGAGGTAAGATGGACTGAGACTCCTTAAAACAAAGCCCTCATCACAGCAGAAATGTCCAGCTTCCTGTCAACACCAGCAGTTAAATAACTCAGAAGCTTTTCAAACAATTGCTTGGGCTGGAGACAGGAGCTGTGACATCTGTGCTGTCAATTAAAGCTCCGTGAAGTCACTGGAGAAGGATGAGAACAAACACTTGTTAACAGGGTATTGAATATGAATAATTGTCCTCTGCCCTCACAAACTGAAAGTAGTGGGTAGTGATTTACTGCTCAGGAAGCGAGGCAGTCATGGCATGACATGGAATATTGCTTTTCCAAATCAGATTTTCAATATTATTGTGTAAGTATTATTAAATTAATCACTGAAAGTAAAGGGTCAAATCAAGGTTTGGAGTTTTCTTCCTTAATTACTTAGTTTCTTCCCTGGTTACGTCAATGGCCTTTACCTGACTGAGGACAGCAAAAAGTTTAATTGTATTTATAGGGTTGTTTCATCCAGAATAATGAAACATCTCACCTTTATCTCAGAATTTAGGCCTATTTGCATTGTCTGTACATCATATCTTCCTGTTGTGCTGTTTCTCCTACTTGGAATATTTTCATTTGACAGAGAAAATCTACACTAGATTTGCAAATTCAGATTTTCAAAACATAGTCCAAATTCAGAAGACAAGACTCAGACTTGTCTTTTGACGGAATTTGTACCTTGGGACTCTTTGGACTTTGTGAAGGACAGGCCAATTCTCAAACATTTCCAGCAATAAAGATTTGCAGTTTACTGTAGATTTTCTTGGCCTTTAGAAATGTGTTTTCTACCATTTCTTGTATTTATGATTTGTTGTTTTTTCACAAGAGTGCTCGCAGACGGCAAAGTTTAACTAATAAACATGCAAATGTGTTCACAGGAAGGTTTGTGCCAGAAATTTTTATGGGTCGCTGTTCTGCTCCTGATTGAGTAAATCATGGTGGCTGCTCTAACTTTCTTCCTCTTTTCAAATTTGGTAACCAATGACAGAGCAGGAAAGGGCTGGGTGAGAGGAAGGTTGTCAGTCCAACATCTACAGCTGGAAACATTAAGTCAAAAGTCCCTCTGGCTTTTCCCCAACTAGAAATCTACATAACATGAATTTTGTTGACAATTTTAAATAGCCAACTGAAAGAAATTTGACTCATTGGGTATTAATATGCAAGTAATCTGGGAATTTTTAGAAAAATGTTGCTGTGGTGAAATAATATTTGGGAGGGTTTTGTGCAAGGAAGGTTTTGTCAGTTCTTTTCTTTGTAAGAAATTAGGGAGCAAGGTATGTAATAGTGAAGATTTATGGAAATGTGCTTCTCCATTTCAGGCTCAGGGGTCTTAGATGCTTCTCACTTCTCTCAGTGGTGTCCTTCAGTTTCTTTCATTGTCTCTTTATTGCCCTCCCTCTTGGTCTTTGAAAGATGTAATACCTTTAAACCAGAACGTTTTACATGTAAAATAATCCCGCTCACTTGTAGACTTTGAGTAATAAGAAAAAGAATTTCATAGACGCATTCAAAGAATAAGAATTTGATTTGTGTTACTTTTCTCTGTTCACCTTCCACTGGCAATGCTGAGCATTGATTTGAAAGGCTAAAGGTGTGGATTGTGTAAGCCAGTGCCAGCCCCAGTGTCACCTCCCCTGGCCTCAGCCACCAGCTCCCACTTCCCTTCACGTTATGTGTCATATGTCACCTGTGTGGGCGTTGCATCCCAAGCCTAAATTTGGCTCATGGGCTGGGGCAAAACCCTCCCTCATTGGTCCTGCTATGAAGACTGAGAGCTTAAACTTAATTCTTATGTTTCTGTTATGCCAGAGACAGAAATAAAGCATATTTCAGAGTTAGTCAGCTGGGAGAATATTAAGATTGGTTATTTCAACCCATGTAATATCCTCTTCTACAAACACAGGCTTTCCCTCCCTCAAAATAAAAAGAGTATTAAAATCTGTATTGCCAAACACGAAATTATCCTTGAATGTTAGGTCTGTGTCCCTAAAGTTTTAAAGAAATTTGGGTCAAATTCAACATGACAAATCTAAATGCCATTGGGAAGATCTTGGTAGATTTTATACTTTTGTAAATCATCTTTTATTTCTGAAAAGGCACATGGCTACTATTACTTCTCTAGGCAGTTGTGCTTACAGCAAAAAAATATTCAATTTGTGTGTGTGATATGGAAACAATGAAGAAACCAAAATATTTAGGATCTATCTAGACTGCAAAGCAGGCCAAACAGAAAGATATCACTGCTGTGACTGACCTGCAGAGGACTTGTTGATAAAGAAAAATTGGTGTGCTCATGCTTATTCTGTCAAATGATAAAGCACAAATGGGAAAAAAGGCTGAAACCCCTTTTGGTAAACACACAGCTAAATGCCTCCCAGACCCGCCTCAAGCATCTACTTTTGCTGCCTTGTGATTTGGTAGGGCTGTCTATAGATCCAGCTTGCTCAGAGATTTTTCATTTAAGTGCCAGTTGCTGTGGTAACAGCATGAAGAGCAGATCAGATGGATGCCAGGACCAGATGGGTTTCTCTAAGAACTCCACATACATGGACAGTTGGTGGTGACCCAATTCCAAAAGGTTACCCACACAGATTTGTACTGCAGCTGACTTGGCATTGCCTTCTCCAGGGGTCTGGACCTTGTCTCTGAACCCCAGGGACTCTCTTGAATTTGCAGCCCTGGGCTTTCATCAGAAGCTCATGGACTTCCCACAGAGCAAATGCTGGTGGATTAATAGAAGTGATGGAGTTTCATACCCTGATGTTTATGCTGCCTTCTCATTGTCAAGGGCTGGGCTGAGCCCAGTCTTGAGCTCTGTCAAAATGTTGAGTAATTATTACATGATAATCACACGCTGCAGTTTCTCCCAGGCTTAATCTGATTTCTGCAGTGTAGTTGCTTACATCCCACCTAAATTCCACCCACGTGTAGTTTAACCAATATAACTGATTAGATTCAATTTTCCATGGTCAGAGCTGTGTTACGTACAGGGTGTATCAGCAAATATTTGACCTTTGCTGAGGTCTTCTTGGTTGGTTCTTTTGCATTTAAAACTGACTTACTTGGTTCTTATGACGAGTTCAGTTGAAATCATAGTAATGGTCTGGTGTTTACTGCTTAGAAAAACCCCAAGTTTCCCTTCCTGTTTTTCAAGGTTGGGGTTTCTGTTTGTTTTTTGTTTTCCTGAGAAATGTGTGAAGGGAGTGTGCGTGTCGTGGTTTAGACACAATTACGTGGGCTGGGCCAGTCAGCGTTCCTGCTTTATCTGGAAGGGGGATGGAAGGCAACTCCTTAAACAATGCTCATTTCCCTTCCTCTCCCACCTCCAAAATATGTTCTGACATGTTGGTTTGGTTAATCTTGATCCAATCTCAAGAATCTTGAGGGTTTTTAGAGAAGTAATGCTACGTCACAGATTTGGGGGAATTAGGGAATACTCCCAAAACAAGGTCCTGCCTGTTCTGTATGGATGATGTGCGTCCCTTGCCTCCCTGGTCTGGCTGTGTTGGCAGATCCACAGCAGTGCAGCTGAGTAGATAAGAAGGTGTGGATCCTGACTTCAAAGGTGTTAAAATCTACTTTTTAAAAATACATTTGATATTTGATAAAAATGCATTAGATGGCATTCACAGAATTGAGAAGAGTTCTGTTTTCTGCTTAAAATTGCTGCAGATTTAGTACTTTGGGGTACTGTGTTAGACTGTGCCATGTAGACACCCATTTGTCCTCTGATCTTCAAGCCTCTTGCTTCATGACCTCACCAGAAAGTGTTCAGCCCATGCAAATGGCAGGTGACTTCGGACTCCTGACATTTTTTTGCCCCTAGTCAGCGAGCACAGTTCTAAAAATGTCTGTCAGGAGGCGGAGAGTGAGGCTCCACATCAATTAGATTCTGTCAGCTTTGCCAGCCACTTAAAGCAGCGAGATCTGAGAATGTGCTGGCTAAATCTACATAGAGCACATTCTTTCCTCCTGCCCCTTGGTCACATGTTTGAGATTGTGCTGCAGCTGGAGATGCACCACTGGCACCAGGGAACACTCTGTGCCTCTGGCAGGTGCTCCAGGCAGTTTGTGGAGGGCAGCCTCCCAGTTTCTCTGGTCACAGCTCAGCAGATTAGTCTGCCTGTGGTGCTGAAAGGAACCACAGACTGCTGGTCCTCACAGTCTGTGCTCATCCACAATGAGAAGCCTCAAAGTGATTAATTTCTGCATTTTCAGCTCTGTGCTTTGAACATGGAGATGAAGAGAAAATTCTTGGCAATAGAAACCCAGAGAGGAGCAGATCAAAAGAAACAGAAGAGCTCGAAAAATCTGTGGTAGCAAATGGGGAGACTGGAACACTTCTGGGACAAAGCCCCTGAGTAAGGAGGGAGAAAAATCCATTTATATACTTCTGTCTTTGGACCAGAATGCAGCAGTCTGGGAGGTGCAGGACTCTAAGTGTCAAAATGTCCACACCTTCTGCTGGAAATGGCAAGAGTTCAGCTCAAGTTTAGCATTTCCAGAGAGCCAGAGCCCAGCCTGTGATGTCTTAGACAGGCTTGTGCTGGCTCAGGATGCCCCACACTGGTGCTTGTCAGCAGGCTCAGCTGGCTGTGCATGTGTTTTAAGTCCTCATGGAAAAATGCTGCCTCATCTCAACTGAGATGGGCTCTGCTTTTTTAAGGTTAATTTGGTTGTTACCTGCTGAATTTGCTCAGTGCCTCACAAATGGAACAAAGTTACCAGGTGATGGATTCTTCCTGTGGCAACACGGCAAAAAATTATTCCCCAGAGAGGAATCCACATGCAGTGTCTGCATCACTTAAAGCTCCATTCATGACCTATTTTGGGGAGCTGGTAGGTCTCTGGTCTCCTGAGCCTCATCTAGCCTAGGCTGAGTTGTATTCACAGGCAATTACTAAATCAGCTTTAAGATTGTTTCATAGATGGTCTTGATTTCTTTATTTTCCAGTGTAAGCTGTTCAATAAAGCTCTAAGATATTTAGGAGAATTTGCTGTCTGAGAGCCTTCTTGATAACACTCCAGTGCTGTTTTTGAAGGTATCTTAGAAGCTTTTAAAAAAGATCTTTAGATCTTGCTGTGCAGTTAATAAATTTCTCACAGGTGTGTACAGGTGTTTCTGGAACATTGGTAACTGCTAGAAAATGAGAATGTGTAAAAAACCCTTAACCTCATGGATCTTCCCTTTTCTTCAGCTATTTTTTTTTGTCTGTTTCCATCACCTGCAAAATATACTGCACTGTACCATCAGAGAGCAGGACTGGATAAAATGTATCTCTTGAACAAATTTGTGATAACCTGAATTTTAACAAGATCTAAGCCTAGCTTTTTCAATCCCTTAATTTTGGCCATTTCACAGTGTCCTGTGAATTAGAATAAGTGCCTAAATAAATAAAGATGCAAGGTTAACTTTGTGTAAAAGGCAGAGAAGCAGGGCTCATAATTTAGATCCAAATCCAAGCTGGAAAAAAATCCTTCTAATTCTTACACATATTTCAATGTTTTATTGGGTTACTTATATTTAGGAAAAAAGAATTGTTTTTACTTCTCTGAAGTGCTTGCTGTCCATACACAATACCATTGGGCTATTTAGTGTGGAGAACCCAGAAAAAAATCATACTCCTTTGACTTCTGCATTGAATGAGCTGTTGAAGAAAGAAAAGAACAGCATCATTTGGAGGAAAAATAAAGCAGGAATGGGGCAGGGTTCCTAGTGGGGGAACCTTGATTTGGTACTCTGCAAGCTTATTCATATGTAGATAAATGAGTTTTTAAACTTAATAATGTCCAGTTTTACTACGTTCATAAAATACTATTCTTTTTATATCCTTACCACATTCATCCATCTTTGAAAACCCACCTTTAAACACCGAAAGGGAGAAAAAGCTGCTGTTCCTCGGGTCACAGTCATCAATTCCCACCTGGAAGGTTTCTTGATGAGAATGTAACGTATGAACAGCCATAATGAGCCAGACCAGAGATCCACAGAGCCCAATATAGAGCCCAATACAAAGGAAATTAAAAGAACAGGAAAACATCCTGTGACAGCCCTCCAGTACATCTTCACAGCATCCAGTGCACTGTAGTATTGCTGCTACTTGAGCTTTAACTGGGACATCTCATGGATTTTTCTGTCTTGGGTTTGTCTGATTGATTTTTGAACCTGTAAAAAAATTTAGTTGAACTTGCACTGCTGTGAAAAACGAGGAATTGAATTCTGAATGAGCTGCTGCATTCAGAAACATAAGAATCAGTTCAGAGTGAATAAGAACTGATCCCAGCAGCTAAGCCTGCCACCATGTGCTAAATATACTTCAGAACAATCCTTTGTGGCCGATCTCTGGAGATGCATTGTAGGGAGTGAAAGGAAGGAAGAAAGGAACCTTTTGTGAAATCCAGAGCCAGGGCACAAGTTCTGCAAGAACTGCTATTATTCTGGCCAAAACCTGGAAGATTTCCCATCCTGCTTTAGTAAAGAGTTGCTTCCAAAGCAGAGATTGCTGCCCATTGAAAAAAAATAGTAAACTTTTCATAATAAAAATGCACACAAAATGCTTCTATCAAATTAGACTGTGCAAACAAACTGGCTTTTGAATAGGGGGTTTCTTTATGTGATGCAGGTTGGGTTTCTGAAAAGAATTTTGTTACAAAGACTAGACACAGTAGCAGTTGCTTATTTCTCTCCCGCTCTCCTTCCAGTTCTTTCCCTGGTACACTGCTGCTTCTACATTCCACTCACTAAACACACAAAACTAAATTAGTGGGATTTTTCATGAAAGTTCCCTGCTTGTTTCTGTATTTTTCATAGGTCTTCCATTTTTAACAAGGGATCCATATTTGAAGCTGTTCATTGAAGCTTTAATTTTGATAAAGATACTAAAGAGATATTTTCGTGGAAACAAATACCTTTTGACCAATTATATCTTTGAGGTTTCACTTACTTGTCACAGCCTCTGTTTTTTGGTTTTTTTTTTTTTTTTTTCCAAGAATTACAGGAGGGAAACCTTACCTGTACTTTTATTGTACCAGATACAAATAACTAAGATCTAGCAAAATAAAAGATTCAGAATACTTTTTCAGAAGGATGCTGTGGGTGAAAGCAGTGCTCAAGATGAAATATGCATCTCTCCTGGTAGGTAGGTGGCTTGAAAGCCTGGAGATTAACCTTTGCATTTTTAGTCTGAAATATTTTTTTTCCTTGTTCTGATGTTAAAAGGCATAATGCAGCTGATGATCTTTCTTGTGTACCATTTATGTCTCACCTAAACTTCATATTTGAGTTTTACTCACTGGTGGAGAAAATATTTTTTCCAGTGAGATTTCTGCTGCCATGAACTAGTTTTTGGTTCGTGCACCATAGAGCAGAAGGTGTGTGGGCTGGATTCTTATGTTTCTGGGTGCAGGTGGGGGTGGGTTTCAAAGGCATTTAGGTTTCTTTTTATAACCATCTTTCTTGTAGGAATGTTGATTTTTAAGCTTCCTGAAATTGCATATTGCCACTGCACAGCCTCATCAGTGCTTTGCCAGAAATCACCACCATCGTGTTCCTGGACTCAGCTCACAGCAGCAAAGTCAGCTCGGGGATTACCTTTGCCTTATCCAGAGGAATGATTGTGACAGACAATTTGAATAATCACCGGGGCCGAGGGTTGCAGGTGACAGGGATTTGGAAACTCCTACGCTTGGAATCTCCCCGCGCTCTTCCTTCGTCACGGTGTGTTTGGAGCTGCAGCCTGAGGAACAGGTTTGCACGAAACCATTGCGATGGCTGTACAGAGTGCAGCGGTGTCACCGTGTCTCCCCCAGCCCTGCACCCACTAGGGCAGAAGGCAGAAGTGCTGATGAACCGTATGCTTTGGCAACCTCCTCCTCGGGCTCCTTCCCAAACCTCTGGTGGGAGCTGGGCGCCTTTTGACACACGGGTGGGAATAACCGGGATTCTCCAGGGCATCACCAGACATTTCCCTGCTCCGGGTGACATCTACTGGTAGAACGATCTAAGTGTGTTTGCAGGAGGGAGCTTGAAAATATACATCAAGTTTAATACACGCACCTAAATCCAATGCAGAATTTATTAGCGTAAACGTTTCTGTATTTGTTTGGGTTGTTCTGTGAGCAAAGGGAGGCAGATTTGTGGCAGGAAGGCAGGGTTCTTGGCAATATTGAAATGAGAGCAGAATAAATCGCTGCAGAGGGTTTTATAGGCAGCACTTCAGCTGAGCTATGAATAAGTGGGATTATGCTGTCGCTGCCTCCAAGGCTTTTCTGGGGTTTTGTTTCGTTTGCTTGTGCTGCTCTCCCTGTACAAAGGAGCTGTTGGTAGGAAGTGTCACACTATCAGAGGATACTGAAAGCCAGGTTCACTATGGGAATCTGAGATGGGAACTTTTTGTTTATAATCAATGCTTTCTGGCCCTGGCATGTCACAGGCTGTTGGTTTAGGAAACAAGGATAAAGCGGGCTTTTCTTTCTGCTAGTGGCTTGTCTTTTATGCCTTTTTTAAGGTTACTGACACTGAAAATTAATCCCCTGTTAGAGACACCTTCAGAATACATCAAGCAAAGAACAAGAAGTGAAGAAAGAGCCAAAACAGATTTTTTTTTTTTTTTTTAGAGCCCTGTTGGCAGACAGAAAATTCTATTTGGAAAAGGCACAGAGTTCATAAAAAAATAGAAATTGGGATTTAGAGATGATATCCCTGTCCACATTATTAAATATGTTTACTTTGGTCCATAAATTCAGAAGCAAAATGCACTGCAACTGCAATGGTTTTGTTTTGGGGGGGTTGAATTCTCTTCACTTTCCTGCAGCTGATTTGGCTTTAGCCAGCGTTAGGTCCTCTGCTTGTCCATTTCTCATCTTTCCCATGTAAACTTCCTCGAGGTACTTTATGGCACAGTCGGTGTCTGTGAGATTTTTGAAGAAGGGAAAGCATTTTTCTGCCGATATCAAAGTACTTGATTGAAGATTTTGCAATGAGACGACATAAAAAGTCAGCATAGATCTGGATTTTTGAGAATTCCCAAGATGTAAAGACCTCTTAGGTTCTGCTTGGTCTCTTCTATAACAATGAGTAATTTAGATATGATTCTATGACTGTGTACTCTAGAGCTGTATTCCTGGTTGTTAAGCCAGATGTTGCTGCGCTCATAATGTCATTTCATTATAAAATAAATGCTTAAATGTAATCTTTTAGTTAAGGCTTAGAAGATTATTTCAGGGATGTTTACTAAACCAGGAAGCTCTGGTCCCAGAAAGACACAAGTGCCGAAACAAGTAAGAGTTTCCCAGTGAGGCAGACACCAGACACTTGCTGCTGTAACTGGAGGTGTTTTCCCCAGCACTGTTCTCTGTTGGCTCTTGTGTAGCATGTGAGAAAGTCCCTGATGCCCTCTGACTATAACTGGATAGTAAAAGAATGTTATTGCTGAAGAAAACTCATGCATTACAATGAAACAGAGAAACTCACCTTAAACTGCTCCTTTCCTAGGATGTGTCTGTTGGAATGAAGTCACACTGGAAGGACTTTGAAAGCTTTGATTTTATAGTTCTTGAAAAGAATAGTGTTTGTGCATGTTTTGGGAGTTTTTTGTGTGTTGTGGGTTTGGTTTTTTTAATGTAAAAAGCAAGTCCTACAGATTTCCTGAAATTGTCCATACGGAGAGAGTACAGAAAAGAGGGAACTCCTGAGAAATACTTGCGAAAAGAAGAAGGTTCCTGTGATCCAGATGGACTATTCTATCCTAGAATAGGTACTTTCCACAACTGTTACTCACTCAGTATAACTCAAAGGGAATGACACATTAGTCACTGTGCTGGGACTCTAATGACCCATAGCATAGGATAAATTATGCTGTGTGCTTACACAATTGTTTCATTGAAATATGTTTCTTTTTCTGTGAGTGCAGGCTGGGATCACAGGATGGTTAGAGGCATCAAGACTGTCTGTGAGCACATTTAGCTATTTCTGCAGGCAAGGTCAGCTGTCTTTGTCAAATTTACACACAAATTAATAGAGTTAAGAATTCATTTACTCATTACAATTTGTAAGGAAATTAATGAATAATCTCTTGGTAGGTGTTTTAAATGTGAACAAGAAAACATTTGTAATTAACTCACTACAGAGCCTGTCTACACTGAAGGTCCTAAAATCTAGGAATGTTGTAGACCTGGGAAGATGGGCACTGACTGGTGGTGTGTGATGGGCAAGTCTGAATATTCGCTTGTGCATTACATCGCTTGTGTTCCTTGTCCTCTTTCCCTGCCACAAATATTTACCATGCCCTTCCTTTCTTTCATTTCTATGGGTAATTCCTTGCCACCTCCTTCCACTATCTGTCACTTCCTCAACAGAGCTCTTTCTCAATGTCACCTCATGCTGAGAGGGTCAGGTACCCTGCATCAGGAGAATTTGAGCTTCCTCTCCACTTGTGACACTGTCTGATGACAGCGTCATGCTGAGGTGCCTCCAAAACCAGCTTATAAATAAAATGTAGAAAAAAACAGTGCTGCAGATTTGTTAAATTTTGGAACAACAAACATTTTCCTGCAATATAGATCTTTGCAGAGGATGCTGTTGTGTGGAGATACATATATGTATATGTATGTGAATGTATGTGTGTGTGTGTGTGTATACATGTATTTATATATTTTTTACATATATATATTTCATATACATAATATTTAGCATCTATTTGTATGTTAAAATTTTCTATAAATAAATATATATATTTTTATATTTATATGCATAACCATGTATTCTCTTTAGCCACTTTTCACTTCCCCACCCAAAAAAGGTCAGTATTTTGTAAAGTTACAGCAGTTGAGACCCCGTAGCTGAGGTCCTGATTTTTCCAGAGGCTCTGGCAGCTGGATCCCCGCAGTGCTGTCCAGCAGCCGGGAGGTGGGGCACGGGCTTTGCTGGTTCCTGTTGGTGACGGTAACAGGACCGAGGCTGAACACCGATCTTAAGGTTTGTAAAGCTCTGAGGAGATATAGAAGCAACAGATTGCAGATTAAAACTGCTTAAGTGAAATAGTAGAAAGTGAGAATTTTTAATACCGCTCTCAAAACTGAAGCTGGTTGGCCATGAGGTCTCTTGGCACTGCTGAAGAGGTTGGCAAATCCAGGTGGCAGAGATAAGAACTAGGGAAAAATAAAAGAGTAGGGAATTGAACTAAGGGAAGTATCATGTAGCTCTATTTGCCACTGTTCTAAAACTGTTTGGGGCAGTAATTAACTGGGAACACTGACTGTACAGATTTCAGCTTAAAACAGATGTATTTTCTATGTTCACAGCAAGGACGAGGCAAAATCTAATATAAAAGCAGGGCTTGAATATAGGGCAACACTTGCTCATTTACATTTAGGTAAATTTAGATCAAACCCACAGAAGTCCTCTAGCAGAGTTGCCATGAGTTTATTCTGCTGTAATTGTGAGCAGAGACACAATTCTCAATTCCAGTCTCTGGACAAGCTGTGAGAAACTCAGTCTGAGCTTCATCACATACAGGAGTCGTAGCAGTACTTGGCAGCTTGAAGGAGCCTTTAGTTCTAGGTTGATAAGCACATAATTGTGATTCAATTAAACTCACAACAACACTGCATTGATACCCACAAAGAATATTTTTCTTTCCCTGAGTTGGTTCCAGCTTTGGTGCAGTCAGTGCACATCCCTGTTTAGGAGCACATAGTAAAAGGTGCATTCAGATGCTTGGAAAATTCCATAACTGCCCAGAAACAGCTTCTCTGAGACAGCTTTGCTATTAATTTAGTGAGCACATTTATTCACTCTGAATGGACTGAAAGTGCTTATTTTATTGTTTATAGAGTTGTATCCTCTGGATGTACTCCCCAAAATACTCTGCAAGTAAAGGTGTGTTAACACACATGGTTAGTGCCATGTCCTAAATAAAAATGGACTTGGGCTCTTCCCCAGAGAAAGATCTCAACCCCCACCTGGCTACAACCTTCTCTCAGGGAGCTGTAAAGAGCCACAAGGTCTGCCTTGAACCTCCTTTTCTCCAGGCTAAACAACCCCAGTTCCCTCAGCTGCTCTCATCAGACTTGTGCTTCAGCCCCTTCCCCAGCTCTGCTGCCCTTCTCTGGACACACTCCAGCACCTCAATGTCTTTTGTGTAGTGAGGGGCCCAAAACTGAACCCAGGACTTGAGCTGTGGCCTCAACAGTGCCCAGCACAGGGGACAATCACTGCCCTGGTCCTGCTGGCCACACTATTGCTGGTACAGCCAGGATGCCACTGGGCTTCTTGGCCACCTGGGCACTCCTGGCTCATGTTCAGCCACCCTCAACCAGCACTCCCAGGACCTTTGCCACCAGGCAGCTTTCCAGCCGCTCTTTCCCAAGCCTGTAGTGCTGCATGGGGTTAATACATAAATATATTGCACAACTCATAACCTGCTGGTAATTGCTTGCCATAATTAGGTCCTATTAAAAATTACTCATGCCCTAGAAACTGTCATCTTCCTTCACTCCTCCCATTTTTCTGGTGAAGAAGAGAATGAACATCCCATGTGCAGTTATCTGTGCCATGGCACTAGTCCTGACATTGCTGCTGGTGCTATCAAAGCAGGTCAGTCTCCCTCAGCTTTGAGAACCTAATCTTTGGAAAGACTGAGTAAAAGCACTCCTCTAAGTCAGGTAAGGTCCTTCCTTCTCAGTGCACTGATAATTATAATTGCTACCATCTTCCTTCTTTGTGAGGAGTGTGAATCCAGTTGGGGATCTGGCGAGCCATCTCTGACAATATCAGATGTTCTCAGAACTCTTAATCGAAGGCAGCCCATGAAAGCACCCTGGGGAGTGCTTTATTCTCTGTGTTTAAAAGGACATGAAAGTACAATAGTTCTCTTTATATGGGTACAAAGCAGCCAATTGATCTTGTCAGTTTAATAAATAATACAATTGCTTCCATCAGACACTGTTAATAGACTCCTGTCTGGACTAATGTTGTACAGAATTGTACAAGTACAGAAATGTTATCTTCCTCGGTCTGCCTTGGATTAACCATCTCCCCCTTTATCACCTAGAGGCAAAGCTTCCAGCAGTAGTTCCTGAAGGGCAGCAGGTCTCCTGATCTTCATCTCTTTCTTCATTTTAATGTGAGTTCTTGGAAGAGATGAGCTAATTTCCTGATGCATCTGTTCTCTGACTGGTTCCTAACATTTGTATGGATTCAAAGAAGCTTGAGAATGTGAAATATGCAGCAGGTTTAGGGGTTTTGTTTATTTTTAAACCATTCACTGTCTATGGGGTCCCAAGATGCAACATTTGGATCATGTTCTTCAAACACCGCAAAGGTGCAGGGAAACTCGGATGCAGCCTCACACCTGGGGCATTATGAACACAAGGACCAGGCATCAGCAAGATTGATACAAGGCTTTGGTTCAAGAAGCTCACAGCTCAGGGGTTTGGGATGTTTCTCATTCAGTGTCAGCACAACCAGCTCATGCCCTTCGGTAGATGTCCCACTCAGCATTTTATACAGGCCCTGAGTTTTGCATTATCAGCACTGCTTTTTAGGTGAGCTTTAGATGGGATACACACAGCAGTGTTCACCGAGAAAGTGCTGGTAGCATTAGCAGAGGTAGCTTTAAAACTTCTCATTGTCTTTGACTTTAAATCTTTTTACCCACTTAATTTTTTTCTCTGCCGTGACACAAAGTGGTTCTGGGTTTTGCAGCTGAGGGATGTGACAAACAGGGAAAAATAGAAAGTATTTGTCAGACAGAATAGGTTTTCAGGGGTTTCAGGATGTTTTGCTTTGAAGATAATTTTACAGTAGTTATGGAAGTTACATTTTTATATCTTTCTGCTAAATGAGTACCTAAATATATGTTTATATATGCATAGAAGGTTTGTAAATATAAAACTCTAAAAATATAGATATGGCTTATATATATATGTACATGTGTATATGTACAAATCCAGTGTTTGCTGTCAGAGTCCCCACAGGTGTTTTCCCCAGATGATGATGATGGTGTTTTCCCCTCATGCCTCCCTTAGAGTCTCAAAAAGAGATACTGTGGTGAGTAAAAAAATGGCTGATCCCCTTCTGTGTGTTTGCAAGAAAAACAGTTCTGGTTTTAATGCTGGAATCAGTTGTTCAGTTGTTAACAATGTTTGGTTTCTCTACAGTAACCTGAGCGAATAATGCAGTGACCAATGGGTGAAAAGAACTGCTGTTGACCAGGTATTTAGATTCCCTCTGCCTTGGTTTTCCCTTCTGTAGAAGGTAGGCAGCAGCAGTGCCAGAACTCAAAGGGGCATTAGGAGGATAAATATATGATTTACATGGAGTTGTTCAGGTATTTCAGGTGCTGGGATAATATATGAAGGCAAGAGATTTGTAGCTAAGCAGAAAGACATTCTGGTTGAGCAATGAGGTCCTACAGAATGAGGAGAAGTCAACAGACCTGTGATTCTTATGGATCAGTGGGAAAAGTAATTTCTGGGAATTGAATGCTTCATCCCGAAAGTCTTTTTCCTGGATCCTTGTGGGATCAAGTCCCTGCTTGCATCAGTATTGCTTTTGAATTGTTGCACTGTTTGCAGAGAAAACACCTTTCTGCTCTCCTACTTAAAGATGAATTCAAATGCTTTTTACTTTAAATTCAAAGCCTAATCAATATTTAGATTCCTTGGCTAATTTTAGACGTAACTTCAGAAAAAAAGAAAAGCAGTTCTTCAAATAATAAAATGCTCGTGTTGAAAACAGTTTTTTTTTATTCCCACATCAATTTTGAACTGAGGTTACTGTATTTGAAGGGTGAGACCAAATAATGCTTCTAAAGTCACAATCGGTATTTGAAAGGCAGCTCTGTGCCCTCCTTTGAGTGCTATTGATGCTTTCAGCTGGGGCATGAAAGACCTAGAACTCTGATCTCTGGTTTTGGCAAGTCAAGTCATTCAATTCAATTTCAGAACTGTGCAGCTGTGAAGCTTTACAGTTTTTGATGTTTAAAAAGGTAGGGATTATTTCTGTTCTCTGTGATTTCTGAGAACTGCTGCTTCTGTTAGCAAACCCAGGAAGAAACCTGTCTGTCTGATGTGCATGGACTGTAAACTGATACCTGACAAACACCTGAGCAGATATTACACATCTGGCTGGCATCTCTGAGATCAAAGCGCTCCCTGATGCTCTGCTGCCCTTTGAACAGCATTTAATTGGCCATGAGACCACATTTTAGGACCTGGGACTGAGCTTTGCCTCCTTGGGTCACTGGATGAATCCAGTTTATATCTGCAGGAAACTGGTTGGTGTTCTCAGCCTCCTTTCTAGTGAAGAGAGGGCCGTATGCTCTGGTTCTCTCACCTGCCGAGTTTGCAGTCCCTGCTCTCCCTTGTGGGGTTTCTGCAGCTTGGCTGAAGCACATTAGCACAGACTGTTGAATGGTGATACCCCTGGTGTCCTCTGCAGAGATTTTTCAGGCAGGTTTGGTTGGCCTTCCCGAGCTTACAAGGCTTCTGCCAAACCCCTCAAAATCCCATTCCCTGGGGAGCAGAGAAGAGCTTATGAGGGACAGCTGCAGCAGGTCCAAGGTCAAACGATGAATCCGTGGTAGGGAAGCAGCACATGGTGATGACTCTTGCTGCTCACCCTGCTCAGACCCACCTTCCTCACGCATGGTCTCATCCCCTGATGGGGTTCCCCAAACCCACTTGTCAGAGCCCCAGGACCCTGGTGTGGGCCTGTGGGAGGCCAGTACGGCCCCCTCTGTCCCCCATGACCCCTTGCCCCAGCCCCACAGCCCCCATTGAAGCCAGCAACCCCCACTGACCCAGACAGTGGTATAGTGACAGTGATAATCAATGGGTGGCTGTTTCCCCAGTCATGATCAACTTGTTCTGCCCCTCAGGGATCTTCTGCTGGCCCCCACTCTGGGGCATGGTCTCTGGTCCCATCCCATGCCATTTAGGGGGTCCCAGGGACTTGTGCTTGGCTGTGCCAGCAGTTGAGGCTCTCTGTCTGGAATGCTCTAAAGAACTAAAACCTGCTTTTGTGCAGAAACTTTATTTTGTGCAATCCACGTCTTTCCTCTTTGGTAGCTGGGGAGGCAGGGAAGTGCAAGGGGAGCGCCTTTCATCTGGGATAGGGCGGAGCATTGGCCCTGCTGTTTCCACTCTTTCCTAGAGAAAAAGGTTCTGGCACTGTAGAGAGGGGCACACCAGGTGATCTGAGTGGGAAAAATAGGGTGTCTGCACTCTACCCCCACATGGCACGGACTTACCAGCCAGCAGGAGTGTGGTGTGTGCACTGTGAGAGAACAGCTCTCTGTGACTGGTGACAAGGACGCTGTGCTGAGGGTATCTATTGCCTATATGGTGCAAAAAGGGTCCTTCGTCGATAGATCTGGGATCCAGGTCTCTTCCATGACGATTTCCCAGCCAGAACAGACGTTGGATGGATGCAAGGCAAGGAGGTGGGGGCGGTCAGAGCACCCTGAGCTGGTGGTGGGTGTCAGGATGCTGAGAGCACTTCCTCACTCCACTGGTGAGCAGGTGAGGGGGAGGAGTGTGGGACATGGGCAGATATGCACTGGGGAAGGGAGACATCAAAGTCATCCCGCAGGATGTTTCTTCTGAGCTGAGGACTCTCCCAGGGCTCAGTTCAGCTGTGTGCAGCACTCCTGCTGTCTGCAGCCAAGTCCAAAGGCACCGAGATACCAGTGCCTTGCAAGATGAAACTCTTTGATTCCAATCTCTTCAGCTACAAAGCATGTTGTTTTATCCAATGCTTGTCCCTGTCTGTTTTAGGCTGTGGTGCCTGCTGAGAAAAGGTATGCATAATGAAATGATTAAATCATGCGTTTTCAAATAATCAAAGTCATGCTGTTTCAGCTATGCAGAAATCCTGTTCCTCTTATGAGACGCCTAGCCAGATTCAGAATTTGTTTTGGATTTTATATTTCTTAGAAGGACTCCGAATGAAAAAGAGAATCTGTTTAAGGCCAGTTCTGCGTTCCTGTATGCCCAGGGCCAGAGATGATGACATTCATATTCTTCTTGTGTCGCTGCAGAGAGAAAATAACTTTGCAGTCTGATTTTATGCTCTAAAGAAAATCATTCACACTGTGACAGCACTTCAAAATATTTCAATCCTTATTCTGTATATGCTGCTGGCTATGACTGCAGTGCAGAATAAAAATGCTTCACTGAATCAGTACTTACGGGAAGGGGTAAAGTTTCCAAATCACTCCCTTCCATCTTAATTTTGTAACTAATCTCTCATCCCTGCTGTATCTCCAGTTTGAGATGTCTCCCCTGTAACTCCGCACAGCTCCCAGCTTTGGCATCCCTGACACAGTTGGTTGCTCAACACTGCTTGAATATCGTGCATGGTAAGGTCAGATGGTGCTGTGTGGGCTGCTGCGTATGGAATCACCTCCTGGCTGCAGGCAATCTCCCCAGGGAAATGTGCCCTGGAGTGGGTAGTGAAAGAAGTGAATCAGAACGACATTTATGGTCCAAGTCTGGTGTGTCCTACCCATCCACCAAGGTAAGGCTTCTTTTAAAAAAAGATGCTGTTCAGGGCTTTTTACCTAAAATGAAACTTTGTGTGCTTTTTTGAGTGATGATCATGTGTGTTCCCATGCTATACTGTTTGGGGTCACTTAAAGGAGCATGTGAGAAAGCAGCTGAAAACAAACAGGACAGATGTTGACAAGGAAGACATTGGCCCGCCAAGGTCACTGAAATGACTGAACTGATGAACATTAATAGACTTGTTTAAATGAAAATATTGTATTTACAGGGGAGGTGGCACAGCACATTTAAAGCAGCTGCACTATAAGACTCACTTATAGGTTAATTTTTGCAGATCCTAAATAGAGCCCCAGGGAAAAGAGCAGTGAACAAGCCCCTCCCTCCCTCAGTGTGCCACGTTTATGAAACTCAGTAACAACGGCAGTCTCTCTAAGAAGGCAGGGATATTTAACCAAAAAGTGAAATATCAGATCTACATTTCAAACAGAAAAATGGTATTTTTTCAGGACAAGTTTAATTTTGACAAAAGAAGTTATAAGAACTCATCTGCTTTACCATAATGAAAACTACCACCACCAGTCTTGTTTTTATTACAGAAATGTTGTTCTAAAAGACTCCAGATCCACATATACAGTTCTCCATCAGAAAACTGAAACATCACGAACCAAATTACACCTGCAGTTTCAGAGAGCCCCAGTGAAAGAGCCAGTGAGTTATGCCTGCACTACTGGGATGCCACGCTTGCTGTTGGAGACAACATGGTGATAAGACAGAAGGCATTACTCCAGCAGAAAGTGTTCAACAGGGACAATGGACATGCCAGAGTAGCTATGTGCAGACAGCAGACAGAGATGGAAGAGAAGGAAATAATCAAATTGTGCATTAAGACAGAACTTGCTTAGAAGTCTGTTTACATTTGCATTCATCTTGCAAGATGAATTTGCTATTTTCCTCTAGATATAGATTTCCTTGGATGACAAAATTTTAAAAAAGGAAAGAACTCACAGCTTAGCAGCAGTGCAGAACAAAGTCAGCATTTGAAAAGCAAAGAGCAATTTCTTCTCCCTGAAAGAACAAAGCTGGATGGTTACGCTAGTTGCCTTCAGCTTTAAAATGCTGTTGTACAGCAGAGCCTGACACTTTTTTCTTTTGCTCTGCCTGTGGTGCTCTTTGGGACAGGACAGGATGCTGCAATGGCGAAACCCAGCTGGACAGAAGAGTTTGGCAGCTGTTCACAGACCTTCATGTGAAGCTTAAAGCTTTTCCCAACTAGGAGCTCATGTCAACAGTGTCCATATTCAACCTTTCCTTTGCTGAGTTCTGCCTCATCCTCTCTGCTGCTTTACATCCTGCTTGAACCTAAAACTTCAACCAGCAAAGAGAAGACCTGTGTGTGGGTTTTAGAGTCTTCAGTGCAATCTATTTGAAAAATGTCTGTTACTAAATTGTGTAAAGCCTTTAGCAGGTAAGAGTAGAACAACTTTTTGTCAAAAACAAATTATACCAGACCATATTGATTTTTCTTGTCTGAGCAATTCCCAGATCAAATGTGCTCTTTCTGCAAGTCAAAGGGTGGTGTTTCTAACTGCAGTCACCCCAAACTCCGAAGAGCTAAACACCAAGTTTTTCTTTCTGTGCTCCATCATTGCCGTAAACAAAAACTTTACAGTGAAGACTCACCTTATATTTTGTTGTTGATCCATAAAACTTTTTAAACAAGGAGAAAAGCTTCCCAGCTGCATAAATTGGACATGGCTATGAAGAACAATTGCACATAAAAGACACGGTTGTGTGCAGCTTCTATGTTCCCAAGCATCCCAAGTTCTCTGATGTAGCCTGCCCCCTGCTCCCACTGTCTGGCCTACAGGCTCAGCTTCCAGAGGACAGGAGTGCTTAGAGTCTGTACTTTTCTCACCAAGTTTCCTCTGCTTGAATCCAACAGTGTAGCAACTTGTGCACACAACAGGGACAAGAAAGAGCAGAGTGAAGCAAGAGATGAAAACGCCCAAGCTCTTGGCATCAGATGATATTGGTACCTCCTTCCTTGTGGTGTCTAGATTTAACTCCCCTCCTCCTCCTCCTCCTCCTCCTCCTTGAGGTTTGCCAAGGAGATTCTGCTTCTGCCAAGTGATCAGTGATGCTGATGTTTGAGATCTGCTGGCAGAGCTGACAGCAGCAATATCTTCTGCTCTGCACAGAGGTGCTGGTTGAGAGCAGACCTGGAGTGAGCCCCACACAAACTTGCAGCAGTGTCACCCTAAGTAACAGCGAAGATGATGAATTCTAGGAAATTAATAAATCAACATTTATTCATGAGTGGACACTGGGAGAATCCTTAAAATCTATTTCACTAACAACAACAATAAAATTGGAATTTCAAAAAACAGAAAATATGTCAAATACCAAAGGGACATCCTACTGAGGGAGAGGAAATCAAGTCGATTTGACTCCAGAAACAAAAACGGAATACTTTGAATATTTCTCTCTGTACAACTGATACAATGCCTTTTATTTTTCCAAACAAAAACTACACTTCCATCATTTTTATTTTTTTAAATAAGTATCAGTACAATATGTTTGTCATGAAGGTGGAGTGAATGGTACTGGCTTTAATTCTTGGACTCTCCTGAGGAAACAAACTTATCAACAAAAAGGTGATGATGGTGACCAGACCTGGACAAACACTGCTCCCATAACTTCTAACACATTGTTTGAACCTGTGTCAGAGCCCAGCCCACCTTTCTGTCTGACCTTAGCTTCAAGCCTTTGTCCCAGAGTGGTGGCATAGAGCTCTGTGGTCCCCAGGCTGCCATCAACAGCCGAGTTGTAGATCAACCTCAAGTGTATAGGCCCCAGCGTAGAATCATCCTGAAGCCCTTCAATGGGAATGAAACTCCTTTTGAGCAATCCCTCTGTAAAAAGTACACTTAACTGCTCTGTGGGCTTTTTTGGTGTATGGCACAGGTTTTTTTTGTGCCCCCAAGGTTCCTTCCTTCAGTCTTCTCCTGTACCAGATCTCCCAGCCTTTCTGCACATACACCTCTCCTTTAATCTCCTTCCTTCCCAGTAGGAACTGGCAGGGCTTGCATCCTTTTTTTCCTGATTATTATCAGTATGAGAGATGTCCTAAATACCAGGTTAAAGCTGAATACCAGACATTTTACATCTGCAGGAGAAAGGGCACTGCAAGGTTATTTCCCATCTCCATTAAGTGTGTGGTGCCCTTTGCATTCAAACAGAGCACTCGATCTTTCTTAGAAAATTTATCTCTCTCATTCTTTTCTCTTATAGTCTCCCACAGCAAGGTCCTCAAAGTTATCTAATAAACATGGATGTTATGACATCCTCGCACAATAATACTAAATATCATTCAGGAAACATTACCTAATAAATGATATAATTACTGTGAAGAAGGAAACCATCATGCCTGAAAATACACTGTGAGTTGCTCTTTATCTTGTTGTAGAAATTGTTTCCATTTCTTTTCTTGAGTGTGTTTTTTTGTCCTGCTTTGCTTTTCAAGCTCTTCTTTTGCCTCAATGCTTGTGATCACCTGCAAGAAATTTATATCTCCAGGCACAGAAATATAAAGTGCAGTCATTCTGAACTGGCAGGGGAATGCAGGTCCACCCAGTTAATTTTTTCCCATTGTACTGGGTGGAGTGGCTCTGCAGGACCACTCATATACACACCGTTTCTTTTTTGGTATTGTTAATTATTTTAAACTGCTCTTCAGGTTGGTAGCATAGCTTATTACTGTGGAAAATGGGCAGTTTCTCTCCATCTGTGGTGACTTGTAAGTTATGAAAAGCTTTTTAGCTTGATTTATTCTGAATTCTTCCACGTCTTGCTGATTTATCTATTATGCTCCAAAATAAGGCCAATTAAGCCCAGCGCAGTTAAGCCAGACAAAGAGAAAGATATGCATTTCCCTACCCAAAAGGTACTTTTGAAACAAAAAGACAGTGCTTTAAGCCAGTAAATGGCATCTTTTGCTTTGAACTAAGGACAGCACCATAGGATTATCACTGACTCTGTTGTCATGGGCACCTCACATTATTACTCCACTTTGCTTTGTTACCACTTTCAGTCAAAGCAGCAACTCACAAAGGAGAAGGCAGTGCTGTCAAGTGCTCCAAGGATGGGATTGCTGAATGCTGTATTTTAATAATCTGACTTGTTCACATGAGCCGAGCCAGCCTCAGCCAACGTGGGAGCTGTTGTTGGCCAACCAAAACACAGCTGTTGTAGCTCATTTTGAAGCGTACCAGCCTTTCTGCTGTCCCCTTTCAGAGATTAAGCTTAATCTTCTGTATGCGAGGTTTATGTCACCTTATTCAAGAAGGGTTTCACTGACAGCCTTGGTGTTTTTTTTCCTCTTCGCCTCATCCTTTGTGGTTCTGGCAGGGCAAAAGATTTAACAGAAACATACCCAGGCAAAAAGCAAAACAGTGTGAATGCCGTGTGGTTCTGCCTCACAGCCAGCCCATTGCTACGCAAAGGCCCAGGGAAATGCAAGGTTTTTGGGAAAAGTGTGAGCTGTATTTTGGAACGTTCTCCATACTGAGGGAAGCTGACTCTCTAGTGTGGCTTAAACCCGTGGGCACGTGCCCAAAACAGAAGCTGTGTTTTAAGCTGAGTTTTATTTCCTTTTTTTTTTAAGTTTTCCCTGAAACCCGAGTGAAATTAAAGTGTTGGAGGGGAGGCAGTTATCTAATCTGTATGGATCAAAATTTCATAAAATCCTAAGTGAGCAGCAGCAAAACAAAGCAGCTGAGCCTCCCCAGCCCGCCGGCCTCTCCCCATGGCCTCATCTGTGCTCTGCAAAAGCCAAATCAGAGCTATAAGTAACTCTGCTCCACTGCCAAGGACTCATTGCATTGGTTTATCCAGAAGGGCTTCTGCACCAAAGATAGCCTCAGGCATATGGGTTACATTTCAGGTCTGCTTTTAGAAGAGGGCTGTTCCCAGGGAAGCTGAATGTTGGTCTTCACGTCTATGATTGTTATAAAAGCCTAGATTTGAGCTCTTTTTAGTGCCTGGTGTCACAGCGCTCCTCTAATGACCACTGGTTGTTGCCACAGTTGAATAAGCTTCCCAGATTAACCAGCAAAAAGAGAAACCCTCCACCCTTGGTTCTTTTCCATTTTATAATTATCTGCTGTTTCTCTACACTTGCTCTTTTATCCTTAAGTTTGCTCCTGCCTGGATGTGCCCAGTGCCTTGCAATTAAAAAGAAGCTGCTCTATATAGTTCACAATCTAAGATCACATGCTGACAACCCTTGCTCATTAGAGCAATCCCACCGGAGAGAATAAGGCTGTTTCACACCAGGCCTGCTTGCTTGGTGAAGTTTAGTAGGTTCTGACCTTAAGTTACATATTTTAAAACATCAGCAAAACATTCTCTGACTCACTGCTAATAATATAGCTGCTAATGGGATGAATCTTTAAAAAATACATCCAAATATTTTTATATAATAATCAGAAAACTTTCATTCCTAAGGGGAAGGAACAGTTGCACTTTCCACATCACTTGTGTTTTGGCCTGGAGGTATCCTACATGCTGTGCCAAAAAGTAATAATTAAAGGGACACAGTCAACATAAAACTAAGTTTATTGAAATTCCTAACCTGTGCTCCTTGGCAATGCAGTAGGGAGTTCAGAGAGAAGAGTTTTTTAATATAAGTTTGTTTTGCACCACTCAGGCTCTTTGTTCTTTCTGCAGTGCTCAGTTTTAAGTATAAAATCTGTTTTTTCTGGTTTCGCTTCTAGTTTGTGTTCGATCACTCAGTGTTTCTGTGCTGTATGTGTTCTGAATTTAAAAGACATCTGCTTCACTTCAGCTGGATCCCCTACTGTCAGTCTTTGCTTCCTCCTGTTATGTGCATGTTAAAATATCACTGGCATGAATATGCAAGGAAACTAAATGCAAAGCCAGCACCACAAATAATTGCCGATCCTTTTAAAGTGTCCAAGCCTCCCTCTCATGAGGTCTTTGATGCAGAGTCTGTTAAGCAAGATGAAGATTTTGACTGCTCTCTTTGCAAGCAACAAGAGTGAGCATCTGCAATTACTTTATGAAAGCAACCACTGGTGAGAATTACAAATTAATACAATGCAATGTACTTGGTGTATTTCATTTTAATGAAACCCTGCTTCACACAGCTTTTGGAGTTTCTCAGCTGCCTTGTTCATCCCTGTCATTCAGGCAGGGTGATAAAGGAGTGAGCCACCTCCTCCCCAGCGGGGGTCATGTGGCAGATGCTACAAGCGACCCTACAAATTCTGCTGATTTCTTTTTTGGGGAGTTTCCTCTGATTGGATGGCATTGCAAGTAATTCACTGTAAATCACAATTCATTTGGTTGCCAAGTGTTTGCAAGTAAAATTGCAAGAGATTCAAATGAAAAGAAAAAAAGAAGTATAAAAATGCATAAGGCTGAGTCCCCAGCGGGCGTGACCCTCTTGCCTGTGTAGAAGCAGCTGCGCCAAGCATACCCCAGCCAGATGTTGGTGCCCTTCCCTGCTGAGGGAGCCCTGGATGGAGAGTGGGGAGTCAACTCCCACCCCTGGTTTTGAGTGCAGGGGACTCTGCCTGCCGTGCCAGGCTCGGGGCCTCATTCATGCAGCCCCATGGCTTCTGGCTGGGAGCCACATGCATCTGGCCAGCAAAAAACTGAGCCAGAGGAATTTATATCCATCTGCACCCACGGTCTGCTCCTGCTCAGGGTGCAGTTGGAGGTTAAAGCTAAACCAATCTTGCTTCTAGGAACAGTGCCCTGAGCAAGGCCTGTCTGATCCAGAAGATTCAATGTTATCAAAATGAAAAAGAAAAAAAAAGAACAAGCACCTTTACTTCAAACCCTTGCCATCCCCCCACTTACAGGGGTCAGAACAAAAAGGTCTGGTGGTCTTCCAGGGATAATCACAGTTCAAAGACTGTGCAACAGTCTGCTCTGCCAGTGACTCCATGTAACATGTCCAGAGAGGGGAAAAAAGCTGAAAACCAAAATGCTAGCAGAAGGTGTAATGGATAGACTTGAGAAATCCTTAGGCTCCCCATCAGGATTGCTCAAGCTGCAGTGGAGGATCTGGATACCATATTGATCTTCGCCAGGGAGAGCCAGCCCTTCCTCTGCAGCAGCAGCAGAAGTGACGAGATGACCCAAACAAGAACACTGCACACTTCCAAAGACCCAAGAGAGCACTGGGAAATAAATACTATAAATATTTCTGTTGTGTGAATGCTTAGATAGGTCAAAAGCCAAAGAGAAGATGAGAGAGGCTCCTGGCAGAGCAGCACTGCTGGGGAGAAACCCTCTTCCTCCAAAGGACCAGGGGCTTTGCCGTAGCTGTGCTGCTCCTCTTTGGAACTTCATTTAATTCAAATCTCTTTCAGCCTCGATTTGTAATTCTTCAGGAAAACCAGTTGTTGTCGTTTTTTACTTCAAGGCCTCGCTAGCCACTTGGCTCCTTTCCAGCAGATGCTCCCCATGCACAGCCAGGCCGCTGTGCTCCTCTGCACTGCAGCTTCCATTTATATATTCCCTGCCTTGAATGCAATGAAGAGGGGTTTGTCTGCACAGCACCGTGCAGGGGTGAGAGGGGGAGCCTCCAAAGCTCTCAGGGTTCAAGGGTGAATTTAGACAGAATTACAGCCACGTGCAGGGGCTGCTCCCAGGAGCACGTGGGGCCTTTGTGGATGTGAGCAGACTTGGCAGCTCCATGTGGCATCGGCACAGCTGCTGGGGGCTCGGCCCCTCCGGATGCACGAGGCACTCCCTGGGACAGGCTCCTGCTGCTCCTGGGGGCCGGGTCACTGCAGAGCACACTCTGCTCTTGGCTGCTCTTGAAAGAGCAGCAAAACCTCTCTGCAGACAGAGGTTGTTTTGGACTGGGAGTGACACTATTCCTTCTATCCTTCTGCAGCACCATTAGCAGGTTTGGATAGAAACACCCAGACTGAAAAGCCTGGCCTTGATCTGCACTCAGCTTGGCCCCCTGCTGCAGTTTGCATCCTGGACAAAGTGCGGCTTTTGGGCTTCCAGTGTTCCCACTATGGGGAGAAAACTCAGTGCACCCCTTCAAAATGCTCCAGCTCTCCTGGTGAAGGGTGCCCCAGGGAAAAATGCCTCATTTGCTGAAATTCAGCCAGTTTCTTGGCCACATTACACTTGGAATGTCCAAATCCTATCCAGCAAGGCTGGCCCGTGTGCTGCAGCGGGGAACTAAATCCCTGTGAGAGCGTGTTTGGACTGAATTGTGCATGTGCACAAGGGAGAACCTGCTGAAATGATGAAAACCCCGGCTATGTCCCCATGCTGGTGTTTGGCTGCACTGATAATATAACAATTCCTGGGGCAAGTTGGAGCAAAGTGACAGGTTTACCCTTTACTCTGAAAGTGAACTGAAGGTGAACTTTGAATGTGTAAGTAAAAGAACTTGAAAGGAACAAAGAAAACATTGGATTAGTAGTTAAAGGTGTCTTGCTGGAGATAAGTTGGCAGGAGAGAGGTTGACTTAACATCAACACCCAGAACGAATAAGAAGAGGCTGTAAGTTAACCTTGAGGGATCATTAACTTCCATCTCCTTTCAACCTATGGAAAATTATTTTCCTCCCATTCTCTTGTTTTTTGTCCCCTTTGAAGGTGATCAAATGCAACTCAGCTTTTCAGTTCAGTGAAACCTTTTAATCCTGCCTGTGCATGAAACACTTCATACCATAGTGTGACACTTGACAGTAAATTAAATAAACTCTTCTTTATACTCCTGAACTGTGAGAGACCCTCAATAAATAAAATAAATCTGCAAATAAAGAGAGTTTAGTAGAAGGATGAATGTTTTCCATTCCCCTCAGAGACGTGGAGATCAGTGTTACCTTACGTGCCTGTGTACCGTTGTAAGTTCAGTCAGACACCTGACTTCTGTGTGCCTCTTCTTTTCCTTCAGAGCAAAACCTGCTGTCTTCTGAAAACATCCCGGGGACAACAAGTGCAGCCTGCTTAGCTGCTCCAGGCAGTCTTGCAGCCCTACCCATCTGCACATTGTGCTGCAGGAGGACTCCTCACCCTCTCCAGGCTCTTCTGCAGGTCAGCAGAAGAGCCAGAAAACCCCTTCAGGTCCATGATATGCACAGGAAATGAGTGTTCAGTAAAAGCCAAGAGCCGCCTGTTTTTACGTAAGGCCTGGTGAATAACAGATATACCTGAGAAATCCACGGGCTGCCCCTCAGGATTGCTCAAGGTGGAAAAGGATCTGGAGACCATGTTGGTCTCTGCCAGGAGAGCCACCCTTTCCTCTGCAGCAGCAGCAGCGAGGAGATGACCCCAATAAGCACAGTACACACTTTCAAATATCTAATATATCCAAGAGCATTTGGAAATAAATACCAAAATTGTTTATGTTGTGTGACTGGTCAGCCAAGTCAAAAGCCAAGGGGAAGCACTCTGCAGTGTGCCCAGCATGGCTGAGAGTCACAGGCTCTATAATCCAGGGATTAATGACCTCCAGAAAAACATCCCCTGCAGATGATTTACTGCTGACTGGTTTCAGCTGCACATCCTTGGATGTGGCTCCTCGAAGCTGCCTGGGATTGACAGTGGGCACAAGAAACCAGGACATTGATGGGAATTTGTTACAGCCTTGTTGCTGATGATGCAGGGAGAGGCTCCTGGCAGAGCAGCACTGCTGGGGAGAAACCCTCTTCCTCCAAAGGACCAGGGGCTTTGCCGTAGCTGTGCTGCTCCTCTTTGGAACTTCATTTAATTCAAATCTCTTTCAGCCTCGATTTGTAATTCTTCAGGAAAACCAGTTGCTGTTTTTTACTTCAAGGCCTCGCTAGCCACTTGGCTCCTTTCCAGCAGATGCTCCCCATGCACAGCCAGGCCGCTGTGCTCCTCTGCACTGCAGCTTTCATTTATATATTCCCTGCCTTGAATGCAATGAAGAGGGGTTTGTCTGCACAGCACTGTGCAGGGGTGAGAGGGGGAGCCTCCAAAGCTCTCAGGGTTCAAGGGTGAATTTAGACAGAATTACAGCCACGTGCAGGGGCTGCTCCCAGGAGCACGTGGGGCCTTTGTGGATGTGAGCAGACTTGGCAGCTCCATGTGGCATCGGCACAGCTGCTGGGGGCTCGGCCCCTCCGGATGCACGAGGCACTCCCTGGGACAGGCTCCTGCTGCTCCTGGGGGCCGGGTCACTGCAGAGCACACTCTGCTCTTGGCTGCTCTTGAAAGAGCAGCAAAACCTCTCTGCAGACAGAGGTTGTTTTGGACTGGGAGTGACACTATTCCTTCTATCCTTCTGCAGCACCATTAGCAGGTTTGGATAGAAACACCCAGACTGAAAAGCCTGGCCTTGATCTGCACTCAGCTTGGCCCCCTGCTGCAGTTTGCATCCTGGACAAAGTGCGGCTTTTGGGCTTCCAGTGTTCCCACTATGGGGAGAAAACTCAGTGCACCCCTTCAAAATGCTCCAGCTCTCCTGGTGAAGGGTGCCCCAGGGAAAAATGCCTCATTTGCTGAAATTCAGCCAGTTTCTTGGCCACATTACACTTGGAATGTCCAAATCCTATCCAGCAAGGCTGGCCCGTGTGCTGCAGCGGGGAACTAAATCCCTGTGAGAGCGTGTTTGGACTGAATTGTGCATGTGCACAAGGGAGAACCTGCTGAAATGATGAAAACCCCGGCTATGTCCCCATGCTGGTGTTTGGCTGCACTGATAATATAACAATTCCTGGGGCAAGTTGGAGCAAAGTGACAGGCTTACCCTTTACTCTGAAAGTGAACTGAAGGTGAATTTATACTCTGAAGTTGTTACATGTTGGGGGCTAGGATCTTTTCATTTGTTTCTTTTCCTCACTGAATTTTGTCCCATAGGTTGCTAGGAAATGATAGCTATTGATACTTAAGAAAGACAAAAGAAGTTGTCCTGGGAAGGGTGTGGCTTGCTACTCTCGTATCTGAGGTTTTCTCTCAGATGAACAGAGATACCACGTGAATTGGGTGCAGGAAAAGGGGCTAGGCACAGCTCCTAGGTCTCTTTTTTTGCTCTCTCAGCATTTGGAGGGGAAGGAGGCTGCTGTCGCTGTGGGAAGAATTCGCCACCACTGCGTGCTTCTGTGGCCTTCTACCGTGAGTGGAGCTCTGCTCGTGAGAGCGGCTGTTGCACTGGGACCTTATTCACAGCCTACCTCACCAAACAGAGGATCCCTCACCATCTGCCTGGGTGCCTCAGCGGAAACCCCAGGATCCACAAGCCCCTTTCCCCTTCCAGGGACCCTCTCCTGGCTGTGTCCCAGATCCGGGCTGATGCCTTAGGTTTTAACTTTTATATTTTTCTAATCCTGTACTGCCTAGTGTGTAACTCAGAAGTTTCTTGTGGCCTGTTAGCTGCTGCTCTCTCATGCTGGTTAGACATAACAAGCCTTTCTAGGTTTCTACTTCAAGGACATCAGGCCCCAAAATGTGTAAACTAAAAGTCTTTAAAGGACAGGGGACAAACTTGGGGTAATTACATCATGAACTGAGGTTATAATTTGAGAAGTAACCCTGATATGCAAATGAACCAAACGTATAAAAGTGTGAAGAACATGTGACCCAGGATCCATCTTGGGTGTAGCCTTTTGACTGTCCAGGGTGTACCTTTGAAGGCCCGTCAAATAAATACCTACCTTTATTCTCTTATTCTTGTCTAGTCTCTGTATTTTAGGCGGCCACCTCAGGCATCAGGGCGGCCACTGCCCAGCCCTCACCATTTCTCCGGCACTACTCCGGGTTTTCACTGCACTGTAGCTCCACACCCCCTGCCTGCCCAGACATCCCACAATTCCAGCTACAGCTGCCGAGTTTCTGATGCATCTCATCTACCATTCTGGGACTTTGCTCATCCCTGCCTTCCCAGCTTGCTACTCCAAGGTTCCTGCTACAGCTCCTTTTGCTGTCCAGAGGGGGCACCAGGATCGGCTGCCCCGGTGGGTTCGTAAAGGAAGCCTTTTCTCCATCCCGTCCTGGCAGCTGGGCCCGCCATTACCGTGTGGAGGGAGGCGAGCCCCACAGCGCCCCCTGCAGGCGCGGGGAACCATCGCACCCGCCCTGCTCACCGGGAGCCGCCAGCGCCCCTGCCGGCCGTGAGCGGAACTGCACCCACGGGAAAGGGCCCGGCGGCCGAGAGAGGCCGCACTGGGTTTGTGGCTCTGTTTGCTGCCGCTGCTGCTGTTTGTTTGCCTTGTTATACCTGCTGGTAAAGAACTGTTATTTCTTTTCCCACATCTTTGCCTGAAAGTCCCTTAATTTCAAAATTATAACAATTTGGAGGGAAGGGGATATTTTACATTCCAGGGGAGGCTCCTGCCTTCCTTAGCAGACATTTGTCTTTCAAACCAAGACAGTAAGTAAAAGAACTTGAACAAAGAAAACATTGGATTAATACTGAAAGGTCAGCAAAACAGCCAGAAAACAGCCCTCCATGTCCCTGATAATCACATGGGGTGGGTGTTCAGAACAAGACAAGAGCTGTTTGCTTTTGATGGCAGCATTCCAGCTTGTGGCATAGGGGTTTCCACATGCGTTCCATTTTGGGGGGATCTTCTATCACAACATGGACTGCTTTTGTACCATGTGTTTGAAACCTTTTTTCTTCCTGCAGCAGGTGGCTACTGGTGCCCTAATGGGGTGCAGGGCATCACCTGACAACACTTAACTCTCTCAAGAAGTGATACCTGCTCTTCCTCAGATACCTTCAGCATTGAGCACATGGCTTGCAGCACCACCAGCCTTCAAAGAGGTAGGAGAGGGAGGATGGTGTGTAATAAACCTGGATGTCCCTCCGAGAAAGTCCTTTAGATGTACATTAGGAGGGATTAAGTTTTAGGGTAAACTACTATGAGTCATATCACCTCAGTTCTGTTTTGCTCTGCCATTGACTTGCTCTTCCATTACAGGCAAGTCACTTCCTCTTGATGCAAGGATTGTAGGAACATGCATCCAGGAGAAGACTGTTCCATGCTTTTCTGGTAATGGCTCTGTTTGCTTTCTACTTTGTCCATGTTCAGTTGATCTGAAGATATGTCTTTAAAGTTTGGAAGAGGGTAGTATGGATTAGAAGTCTTTGTTAAAGAGCCAAATATGCAACAGATGGTTTAAAATTGTAGTGAAGGCATAATTGGTTAAAGAGTGAGTTAAATGGAAAGGACCGTGGTTGGTAGGGTATAGAACTCCATGTTCTCACCCCATCAGCACACAAAAATGATTATGGGGCTCTTACATAGCTTTCAAGATTCATGGTATGCTTGGTAGCTCGCTTTTTGCCATAAAGAGCTATAAATGTGTCATTTTCCCCATGGCATTAACTTGTCTGGCAACACAGCCTCTTCTGAATGAAGTATTTTTATAGTGGCACCACAAAAACAGTGTTGCAGCTTGCCATGAATCATTGAGTACCCCCTTTCCAGAGCAGAAGTGTGGGGGGAAACTGCTGACACCCTTGGGCCTGTGGACTTTCCTTCTGCTTGTGCCAGCTTTGGGAAAGTCTGCAGAGTCTGCATTCCCCAGCTGCCTCCCATTGGTTTTACACCGGACACATGCAGGGTGGTAAACTGGGAACAGAGTTTGTCTTTGGGTGTGGCTTTGGAGGACTACTTGATGAGACACTTGTGCTCTTTTGCACATCTTTTTGATGTGCTTTAGCACAAATCTGATCCCAAAGGGCATTGCCCAGTAAACATTCATCCCAGTGAAAGTTTGGGGTTCTTTGTGTTTGAAGTTACTTTGACAATTCACCTGTCTTTCTTAGGTAATAGCAAAAATATTCCCCTAGAATCTGGTTGAAGAATTTAAATTCATAGACACAGGATGCTGTCATTATATTCATCTCTTCTTATGCAACTGTCAGTCCAGCTCATAGACTGGTGCACCCACTGTGTGCTCTTTCTGCACCTCTCACCATCATCTCCTTCTTCATCCTCACTCTCCTACGCAGCTCGGTCCATATATTTACACAAACTACACCCGCACTTTCACCCCCGAGCTTTTAATGTGGAGAAGACACAGCACCAGTGTACCTGGGTCAAGCAGTATCACCTGCTGTTCCCACTCCTGGCCTCTGTGTTGGAATGGATAATAAAATGCTGCTCATTTCATGTTTATTAGGCTTTCCAAGAAGCCTCGGAAAATAGGATGTCTATGTGAGGGGGTCTCAAAATTCACAGGCTCAGTTAAATGCATGGAGTAGAAACCCCCTGGAGGGCTTTTTTTTTTTTTTTTTTTTTTTTGACCTGTGAAAATTTAAATTCAGCAACCAGTGTTTTCCCTGCAAGAGAAGGTGAAATTACCACCTCTTAACTCTAAGGAAAAAGCTGCTTTCCCTGATTTCCTTACAATGCTTTAGGTGTTAGTGATTTACAGTGTCAGCTTTCATTTCTGTCTTTGCAGTACTGAATTCTGTGCATATGGCAAGTGATGCAGGTACACCACCTATTGCTAAAATGGACCAGCACTTCCAGCAACAGTAATTAATTTCAGCTGCTCATAGTTTTGCCAAATTGCAACTATTTGAGTTGAAACTTCCTAAGTAGAGAGTGTCTGCTTCATGCTGATTAATTTGCTTTAAATATCAGCAAAAATGTTTTACCCGTTCTTTGGCCAAGGTTAAAGAGATGTAATGCTGGATGTTGTTCTTACTACTTTGGTTATGGTGGAGGTTTTTACCCCTTTCATAAAAGAAATTCTACCACCCACGTGTTTTGTATGCAAAGTTTGTCATTTCTTTGATGTGCTTTCTGGTGTCAGGCAGGGCTGTCCTGAGAGCCTCTATGAAACAAAATCACGGCCTGTTTCATTGCCTCCTGTTACAGTCTGTCTCCTGGAAATTCTTGCTTTCCCTGCTCCTGTCCTCAATCCCACCATCCAAGCCAAGTAGCTTTTTGCTGTGCCCTCTTTTAATCCAATGCACTTGGGGTTTCACATCTCTTTCCCCTCGGTGTGGCAAAGCTGGTCCTTACAAATCTGTCCCAGGTGCTCAGGTGTACCTTTTTGCCCTCCCTGAAGTCAGCAAATGGGCTGATTTTGGTTGTATGAGTCTGGACATTTTGAACATTTGCCACTTGATAAAACCTCTCTGCACTTTCTGCATCTGGAGAGGGTATGGACACTGAACTCCTAGGAAATGCTTGTGTTACATGAGTTTCTTCTGGCTTCTTCAGATTGTTGATTGATTTTACAACCAATATTCTTATGGGCAGATGGGTGGAAGAGGTTTTTTGGACAAGGAGAAAAACAGNGTTAATATGATATTTACTTAATATCACTTAATATGATTTAAAGTTGGCAAGAAAGAATTGCTGCAGGAAAACAGAAATATTCACATCTGTCACTGTAACTAACGGGGGCTTTCTCTGAGCAAAGCCCAGAAAGTCAGGTGCATTTGTTTTCATTGCTGTTGGATCTTTCACCAAAAGCATTTGGTTCCCCAGCAGGATTTCCTGCTCTGGCTTCCATGAGATTAATTGTTTCAAAAGCTGGAGTGGATGGAAAGTTGTGATGGCTAAGTCCATATAGAGCTAGCATTAATTCTCCATGCAGGAAAAGCTGGTATTTCCAGCAATGCCATGTGTTTCTGTGCAGTCTAATATTTCATTCAGCTGTTACATATTTTTACTTTATTCAGCCATTATTTAACACATTAAGGAAGGACTTGATGAGGTTTCATGCTGCTGTTGATTGATACCTTTTCCTTTATAGTCTTCTCATAGCAATTTTTTAAGTTTCATTGTCATACCACAAATATCAACATACAGTCACAGATCAGACTTCTTCAAACCCAGGGGCAGGTGTTTGAGGCACTGCAATCAAAATGAGGAGATTTTGCTTTGTGTCATTCACTGCTACTCTCAACCATGGTCACAAAGATTGGGATTTAGGATTAAGTTTCTCTCTGCAGTCCTGACTGATTGTAGAACACATTTGAGAGACTTCAGCTGAGAATGGTTTTCTTTTCTTGGCTTCTGCATTGTCCAATGAAGATTTCATTGGAAAACCAGTTAAGTATATATCTTCTTCAGCTGAAGCTGTAGCAACCACATAGCTATAAATTCCTGTGTAGTCAGACAGTGGCTCACGAGATCCATGGAGTCATGCCCACTTTGTCAAGCTCGGGACATCCTGAGAGGAGACTCTGGAAAGTTAGCATTTGCCTTGACTGCATGTTTGGCTGGTTCAATACCATGAGTCTCTGCTGGGCTCTGAAGGAATAGTTTGGCTGGCTACAAACCAATGACCAGAGAAAGGACAGCTAAGGGAGAAGAATAGGAGAGGACAGTAGTTGTGGTTTAACCCAGCAGGCAGTAAAACACCACACAGCTGCTTGACAGACTCTCAGACACACACACACGACTGGGGAGAGAACTGGGAACAAAAAGTACAGGACAACAGTAAAGTCATCTACACTGCACTGCAGTGCGGATGATAATTGACAGAATAGCAGACCTTTATTACATATTTTTCCCCTAATTCCTAACCTTCTCCTAGCATGGAGCCAGAGTTTATATTCTGGGCCAGCCCTATTTCTAGATAATGTTTAACCATGATTCCCTCTCACTGATTGTCTTACAGCTCAGTTTCAGCTGCTTTGCTGGGAAGCACGAAGTTTTTCCACATGGTCTGAGGACATCATTAAAATGTGACATGAACTCAGTGCTTTCAGCCCAGAGGGATTTGACCC